>OU383776.1:67933742-68247710 GCA_910950805.1 Acrocephalus scirpaceus scirpaceus | reverse complement strand
AGAAAATTTTTTCTGTTTAATGTAGAGCTCAAGGCTGTCTGCACAGGGCTGGAACAGAGGTGTTGTGTGTTAGGAAACCTCTTCTAGTGGGAACAACAGGAATCTGGGAAATGAGGCAAAGAAATCCAAGGAGATAGAGGGACACAGCTCATCTGCTGAGGGAAGATGGACCAACCCAAACTACCTATAACTCCTGAAAGGAAGGTACCCCTGATGCTACACAGACCTTCCAGAGGATCAGAGCAGCCTCATCTGGAGCCACTTCCACTGCCTCCTACCAATGTTCTATGACAATGTTATTCCTCATACTGAGGAATTTACAGCAGTCTTCTTTCCATGGAAGTATTGTGGGATAAGAAGCAGTTGGAGATGGTGGTGCCTGTACCCATTGATTTTTGCCACCTGCCTTTCAGTAGCAATCACAGAATCCTAGGATCACGGAGGCTGGAAAATCCCTCTCAGACATTGAACCCAAGCTATGCCCTAGCCCCAGCCCGTCCCCAGCCCAGAGCTTCGAGTGCCACCTCCACAGATGAGAACTCCAAACCTCCCTGGGCAGTCCCTGCCAATTCCTGACCACCCTTTCCATGGGGAAATCCCTGCTGATGTCCATTCTGAGCCTCCCCTGGCCCAGCCTGAGGCTGTTCCCTCTCCTCCTGTCCCTGTTCCCTGGGAGCAGAGCCCGACCCCCCTGGCTGTCCCCTCCTGTCAGGGAGTTGTGCAGAGCCAGAAGGTCCCCCCTGAGACTCCTTTTGAAGGATTTTCCCATCATTTTTGTCATTATCTTCCATTTCCACAAATTGGAGTAAGCTACTACTTTGAGGTTAAGTACTATTCCACAAGATTATTGCTTCTTTAGAACTGAAGTGCTTCCAGGACTGGGCTCTGAGCCTTACAACAGGCAAAAAAAGGAAAAAAAAATTGCTACACTAGAAGACAACAGTAGCAGTTCAGCTGTATTTTAGGTCAGCTTTATTTTTTTAGAACAAGGATTATTATTTCTGCTTTGTGAATCACAGCAGCAACCCAGTTTTGGCCACGCTTAATTCAACAGGGAGACTGACAGCAAATGCCTACAAACCTTTACTTTTTAGAAGACAAACTCAAATTCTCATTAATTTCTCAGATGAGAAACTGTATGAAAACGATGCCAAGACTGACAGACAGTGTTTAACAGTAATTCTGGTGAAAAAGTTACAGACAGAAATGCTCAAATTATCACAAAATCTGGCACTGTAAAAACAAGAAATTTGAAATTAAGGGTTGCAATTAGAAGTAGCTGCACTGGTACCCACCCAGGACACTCCAAGCTGTGACACTGGGACTTACTGAAAGAAATAAAATAGTTGGAAGCTGCCCACTTGAAAAAGGAAATGGTGTCTGATTTAGTTAATATCTGACAAAATGATACATCTTGAAAATTACCTGAGATGCTAACCTAAGCTTGGCCATAGACTGCATTAGATAAGCACAATCATTAGAAACAATAATCATAAAACAATGTGGCTTAATACAACTGGCTTATTTGGATGTGAGAGATTCAATCCTGTTAACTATGTGTTAGGGCTAAAGCACATGTGTTATTCTCCTATTAAGAAAACAGGAAGATGATACTAAATTATAATGATGTATTTCACATTTAAAGTAGCCTGAAATCAAAACTTTTAGCTATCACTTTAAAAAAATCACAGAATTACTCAAAATAGTTGTGAATATTTGATTTTACTCCTAAAATCTCCAAAAGAAAACCTGAATTTGTTCCTACACTTAGACAAAAAATGATAGCGCGTTAGGGTCCACTGATTGTTTGCATTTGGAAATATCCAAGTATAATAACTAAATTTTTAAATGGAACAGGGGCAGACCCTACCAAGTCAAGTATGTTCAGCTTTTGCCCACTCTGAAAAGCTGTTTATTGTATTCATAAATGGTATGGTACAGATGCACTTACCTTCATTTCAACAAAGGAAATGCAAAGCTCTGAATTCAGACTTGAGTTCAAGCCCTTGAATTCATTTTCAAACAAAATACTCGGTAAGAATATTCTAAATAGTAACAAAGGTATCAAATGTCACTGACCACAAACACACCAAATGTATATTGGAGACATTCATAGTGGCTGGAGAAAAGTACTGAATTACTTCCTCTATTAGTCTGATCTCAAATGAAAACTGCCATGGAGTGTTACGTGGTATTTTCAATTTCCAGGAATGTGGTACATAATAAGTCTTGATGCAAACTTAACCACTTGGAATTTGCTTTACAATTCCTTAAAGCTAAGTAGAAAATCTGCATTAATTATTGACAATGTTTTTGTCTGGAATGACTCTTCTAACAGTCTCCATTCAAACTGTGTTTTACTTGACAAGAAAGCCTGGTACAGAATTAAGACTACCCAAATATTTCCAGTGCTGTATGTGGCGGAAAACATGGGGTCAACAACACCCACAAACACAATGATCAGACAACACCACTGTGGCAGAAGGGTTAAAGACACTAAGAAATGGTACAGAGGTACATAACTGCATTTGGCCAAGCTCATGGATTCTTACAAAAACATTAAACATCTGAAAAATCAGCATAATGGCTAAATTGTTAAATAATCTCATTTCAAGGAATTATTCTTGTAGCTGAATTGCTCAGAACTAGGTGGAGGGACCTCAAGAAACTCTTCTGTATACAACTGTTCAAAAACTACATCAAATTTTCCCTTCAAACTTTATAAATAACCTACATAAAATACTTTAAGCATTAGCAAGTTGTTCCAAAAAATGTCCAAACTCATTATCCCATAGGATGGGAAACAAGAAGCAAGGAAAGAGCCACTAATTGTTCACATGTGCAGAGAAAGAGCCAAAACGTGGCTCTGGCTGTTGAGACATTTTATCTGCTCTCATTTCCCTCAAAAGCTGCTCTATATTTTATTCCTTCAATTTGATTAAGGTATCTCAGGGGTTATTCCATATATTTTTCCCTATTTGCAACTAACTGAAATCATAGCTAAGACAATGAAGGACAGACTTGGTTAAATTCCTCTTGCTTCTCAAAACAGAGATATTCCAAGTGTCCTGAAGGCATTCAATTCCAAAACAGGAAGCCAGAGAGGAGAGCACTCAGAAATTCTAATCATGTGCAGATCTATTGGAAAGTATTTTCTTAAACATTTGCTGAGAGAACCTTTTATTGTACTGCATGCTGCTGCTTGTACCTCAAACAGGGTCCACAGCAAGATATTTACTACTAAAATTGTCTCTAGTTATGTAAAGGAATCAACCTGGAGATAACCAAGACCATGCTTCCCTAAATATTAAACTTCAGACAAGTGCAAAACCAGGGAATTTGGGGAAGAAAAAGCAACTAAAAATACATATTAATATATTTTAATATATTAATATATTTTAACATCCCATACAATGGCTTCATTCTTAAGGCAGAGGCTACAAATGGTAGTGTTGCACCAAAATCAAAGACAAGTTAATTGATTTTTTTCTTATCTTCAGTTTATAGGTTTCTACAAGTCAACTGCAATCCCTGAAGGAATAATTTTATAAAGGCCTGGTGTCCATATGATATTTCAATATGATATTTCAAATAGTACAATAGTATTTCAATAGTACTGCTGAGGTCCCTATTTCATGTTTCAGGTAAAAGAAGAGTTTCTGACTTAGATGAGTCTGGAAGTAACACGTGAGCGGATCAGGAATTAATGACTGCATTAAATTACCCAGCTCCCAGGGTCTTTCATAAGCTGAATTGAAGAGAACTCCACCCAATTTACAAAAAAAAAAGGGCTAATGATACCTTTTTATATCAATTTGCCTGTTTTCACAAACATCTACAAACCTGTGCACGGCATGAGTGCAGGTATGTGGAACTCTTTTTTACAGCAGACTCCTTTCCCAGAGGATTCTGCTTTGGATTTTGTAGAATCACAGAATTATTCAGGCTGGCAAAGACCATCAAGTCCAAATGTTGATAGGCATCCACACAAAACTGATCTCTCTCAATAAAAAGACACCATGGTCACTCATATTTACAGGATCCTAATATAGCTAGGGTTTTAAACCAGGAAAAGCATTGAGAGGAATTTGCCTGTTACCCAAACAGAGAATAAAAGCACAGACGAAGAAATAGCAAAATATAAATAAAAAATAAATTTTAAAAAACCTCCATGAAATTATGTTTCTAGTATTTTTGGATGCAATATTGGTATTATTCCTTCTCCTAAATTTCATGAATTAATAAACAAAAACATTTTTTTGTGGATTAACAAAGTTCTAAGATGATTATAGGATAACTGCTTGCATAAAATAAATCTGACTCAAAGATTACAATTACATACAAGTAAAAATACATTTAGAAGGTGCATACATGATACAAAGTTTATTTGACTGCTGCGTCTTGCTCAATCTCTCAAAAACAACCAATTGCACGACACAAGTCAGGTGGGAATCTCATCTGCCATCAGACTGACAGAGATTATTGAAATTTTAATGTCTTGAATGGAAAATAAAGAGCGTGCTCGGCTTTCAAGGATCAGACAGGAATTTTACAAGTTCAAGAAGCAGCAGCCAGGATTTTGTAACAGATCTTTGTATGGTAGAGTGGACAGGGAAATGTGTTCTGGCCTGCAATGTCCAGGTGGCCACAGAACCACAGTTCACAAACTGCCCATGATAAGCTTTTTAAATCTATGTTTAGATTTTTTTAAATATTTGAGAAATAAGGGAGATCATGAGTTAAAGCAGAAAACTTCAAATTGAGAAGGACTGGAATTTGGAAGAGGCTTAAATTTACTTAAATCAGAGATATGAAAACTTCCTAAAATTTACTCCCTGAATTACAGTAAACATAATATAGGACAAAACTGCAGATCTGAGTGAATAATCACCTCACAAATGATACCAATAGTATGAAAAGAGAACACCTACAGAGAACAAAAAAGAGGCATGGCAAGCAAAAAAACCCCTATTTCTTGGAGGCTAAGTTTAAAGGAGAAAGTAAGAACTGCCAAAATTCAAGTGATACTTACAAATGGGAAAAAGGAATTAGAACCATTTTTGAAGGAAAGAATAATTAATCATAGACAGCTATGTAGAAACTGGATTAAAACCTAACATTGGTTTGTCAAAGAGAGAGCAAGCCAAAGGAACCTGATATCTTCCCCTGATAAGATAACTGAATTAGTGGACAAGGAAATGCAGGAGATTCAATCTGGCTGCATGCAGTAAAATATTTGATACTAGGCCAAATGGGAAGCAGTTCTTTAAAGTGGAGAAGATGGGGATTATGTTCAAAATGTAATACACAAGAAAGTGGAAAAGGGGAGAGAATTATGTGAAAAGCTAAGAAGAGAATTATTGACCAGGAGACAGTCGCCTAACAAAGCACCTCTACATCTGGACTGTAAAGTAATCTTAGTTACAATATTCCTCCACAACCTGAGTACAAAAGCAGGAGATTGTTGACAAATTCTGCTGATGATACAAAGCTGGGCAGCACAGTCAATAGCGCAGGAGATGGAAACTGTGGCAGGAAATGGAGTTTATAACACCAGCACTGCCACACTGAGATTGCCCATGAGCTGATCTCAGCTCTGCTCTCCCCCTGTCACACGAGTATTGACAGGGCCAACAAATCACAAGACGAATGCCCCTCATTCCCTGCTGCCACCAGGGATCCCACACACGCTCCACAGACCTCATTGCCTCAGCCGTGATTTACACCGAGAGCAAAGAACCAGAAATGCTGAGATTTGACCAAATGCTGCCATTTCCACTCCATCACAAAAGCTGGTATTTTAACATTTGTCTTTTTCTTTAACCAATACAGAAGTTAAATATGAGCACTTTTCACAGGACAAAATCTTGGTCTGAAATGGTAAATATTAAAATAGGAAATGTCAGAATTTCCAAATTAAAGTGTGCCATATAATCTGAACTGGCTCACTTGGAATCTGCTTGATAATCCTGGTAGTGTGTCTTAGGGCACTAGTGGGAAAAGATTTTAAAAACACAGCTAAGCTGAGCAATGCAGCAGATTATTAAACTTGCTGAAAAAAAACTTTCAGAAAAGTTTAAAACCTTGTCACATTTTCAGTAGGATTAATCTGGTCCTAGATTAACTACTTCATTTGTCTAATTAGAAAACTAAGTTCCTGAAAAAATCTGAGTTTGTAGAAAACTGATTTTCTACTCAGAAATTCTCTTGATGCCTTCATCTCTACCACACTATCCACTCAGCATAAAGTAAAAGAAAAGTGAATGTTCATTAAAACTGCAATCATAACTCTGAAAAAAGAGAAAAATAAAGCCACTTCATAGTCAAAGAATATCCATTTATTTCATATCTGTACATTAAAACACGTAAAATTAAGCTAGAAAGAAATTTAAGCCCATTTTTCTTGTTTATATTATCAACCAATTTTAGGATGGAAGAAGAATGCAGACTACTACACTAAATACTGCTTATACACAGTTCTGATTTGACATAAAGCTTGTTCTAACTTTCAAGGATAGTTGACCATCTGTAACATAAATATCAAACAGCTCTGTCCTGAGGTTTTTTAATCCTAAAAACAGTCTTTAGTGCTATGACTTTTTTATAAACAGCATCATGTTTGCTTATCCTATAGCTCCACCCTTTAAAAAAGTTAGACAAAATTTTCAGCAATAAACACAAAAAGACCAAGATACAACAGGAAAGGCAAAGTTCCTAAACAGATTTTTTTGTTGTTGTTTAACACAGGAATAGTTGAAAGGAAAATAAACATTGCAATGCAGTGATGGATTAATTCAAGGTAAAGTTCTTGCCTTAATGGTTTCATTGAATATTTTAAGAAGGTTTTCCAATACAAAGTGACAATACAGAGCTCACTGAATATTCTGTATCAAGATTACTTTTATTTTATTTTGTTCTGTTCGCTCCTACCCCCTACAAGCAAGAGCTACTCTGTGAAAACAGAGACAAAAAAATGAAAAGCTTTGATCAAATGCACATATCAAATTCACAACAGAACAGATTATAATTTAGCTATCCTGATCCCTACTGCCAAAATGCTGAGTATTTCCAAACGTTAAATAAAAAAAACCCGAAACATACACAAAAAAAATCACCACCACCCCAATTAGTGACTTTACAGCTCACAAATGTGTCTTGTAAGAATTCATAATATTGCCATGCTAGTAAGTAACTTCCAGTGTAAACCCGGGACACCAGAAAAGTAACAGTAAATGCAAGATTTGTTTGTATCTTTACCTTGAAAATATAATTTAAACTCTAGGAGAGTTAACACTTTTAAAAATTTTGTCTTCTATTCAAAAAAGCATTAATCATAGAAATAGGTGCCAAAAGCATACTTAAAACATATCTGAACATATTCTTTTCCCACATTTTCCGCTGTAGAAGAAAATATCAATTCTTTATATAGTCTCTGGAGGGAAGACGAACACAGGAAAGAAAAAAGAAACATGGATTTTATAACAAAAACTAAAAATACCTGTGTTTCCTTAAAATTATGAGGGATGATGAGTGTTAACACAGGGCTGGAATCAGCCTTCCAAAATTGACTGACCAGCTAGGATGTATTTGTTTTGCTCCATTTTGCCATGGTTCAACAGGAATTTTGTGTCTTTCATTCCTTTAATATTAGGTGCTCTCAAAATAACTAGAATTTTTTTGTTCATCTCTTAACCACGCAGGCATTAAAGGAATTGTTGATACTGAAGATATTAAGTGATAAACATAGACCCAAGCCAAAACTGGAATGGGCAAAGGGAGAAATTGGATGCTAGATAGAAATACATAACTTTGCTACCCTAAAATAAAAAAGAAATAGTGATATTGAATTCTTAGTTATGGAGGTAAGCCTTAAGAAAAAGCATATGCCACACTAAGAAGTGAAAAAACATTATTACAGATTTTAATTTGGTTTTAAGGTGTAAGGTTAGAATCTGTTGAGTTGCCAATGTTTAGCACTACTTATATAATGCTCATTCTATTTTATATGTCCATTTCCCTCCACTAAGTCTTTGTCTTTGATACTTTACACAACTTCTTTAGTCCCATGAACTCGTTCCTTTGAATAAAAGCAGGGCAATCACATCTGTACTTGTGCAGAAAAGCAAACAATTATGCTGTCTGCTCTGAGCCCTGTTATTTCCATGAGGAAACATGACAGTGTTCATATCACTGCTATTGATTGCCAATCACAACTGGGAACTGAGTCACTCAGACAAAATTAACCTAAAAAGAGCATATTAATATTAAATTTTATCACATAAAATTATAATTCTGTCATCAGGGTTAGCTTCTAATTTTTTTGTATAAATCTCAACTATGGCACTCAATAGAGATGCTGCCAGGGTGTTTTCTTACCACCTCAGAGACTCCAGGTGCTCATGGACCCCTCCAGAGCTCCAAAAAATCCCAAACTTATCTCCAGTTCTACATCCCTGCTGCTTTCCTGTTACACATCCTCCTTGGAGAAGACTGTCTGTCAGTTCTGCTCCTTTTCAACACCAAATGACTGACAAAACAAATTCCACCCAGGAAAGGAAAATACTACGTTCTTGGAAACAAAGCTGGAAACAAGATTACCAAGAAAAGGTAAAAATCTAAAGCTATGAATAATCTAAAATTGTGTGTCATTAAAAACGGTATTTTTAAAGACTGGAGTGTTTCTCTGCTTTAAAACAAACTTGGCTACAAAGGTGAAATAAATTACTAACCTTACAGCATTCTCCTTCTTTAATCCATCAGGACATAAAAGAAGAAACTCCTAGCTGAACTTCACATGAAAACAGAACTTTGGAGACAGCTTGTTAAAAGAATAAAATCTGAGGGATTTTGAGGATCACACACTCTCAAAATCAGATCCCAGGCTTTCAAGACCCCTTATCTAGGTCAAAAGTGAAACTCCCTCTCACAGAGCTATGTAAAGATGAGGGTCCCATTTCACACAGGGAAAATATTCATTCCTGCACAATCTCTGCTTTGATTTCATAGCTCTTCAAGCAGCCTTGCAGAATCTGATTTTACATATAAGCAAAGGCATTAACTCTAAATGTGCATCCTGCACTGCAGCCACAGATAACACAAATGAACAATGATCTGTAAAACAGGAGGCTAAGGGACCTCCTGGGTGATGAAGTTCAGTATCTCGTTACCATAGGTATCAAACATCAGAGAATGCCTTTTCTAGATTTATATGGTTTTATCTGCAAACTAACGGACTTTAGGTTACTATTGCTCCTTGTGGAAAGCTATTTCAGCATCTCACTTCTCTGGCTCTAGTGCATGTTTATCCAAGTTCTGTTTAAAACTGTAGATTCTCATGCCAAAATGATAGTTTAGTTTAAGGAGCTTTTTTTCATTCCTTGGCATTTCAAACCTTTTTTGCCCAATGTATTAACAGAGATAAATCATATTTCCTTTCAGGCTTTCTTTTTTAAATGGTAAACAAGAATTCTTCTGGTCTTTTCTCTTTTCCCTATCTGATTTTCCCAAACAACATAAAAAATCTATTATATTTTCGTTCATTTTTTGTTTTAGTGGGAGTAGCTGTAATTAAACATACAACACGATAGACCAAAGTCCTCAACATCCTTGTTTAATATCAACTCCATCAGAGAGCAACAGCCAGACAGAACCTAAAACTGTCTTCATTTCATTCATGCCCATGAGCAGTTCACAGTAATCCTGTGATCAACTAAAACATCCATTTATTTCTCCTCCTCAGTCATTTCCAACTAATGAGCCACAAGCTTCTGAAGCAGCATTACCTTACCCATACTCCCCAAGTACATGACCTTATACTTTGCACCACTAAGTTTCACCCTGATTCTGTTGTGCCAGTCCTCAAGCTCCTCTGGCTCTCTCCACAGGAATTTCTTCCCTTCTGCTGTACTGACAATGCCTCCAGATATTCTGCCATCAGCAAATTTCATTAACCCTCTCCAACTCCCTGTCCTGCAATTACAACATAAAATTTGAGATTTGTCTGAGTGTGAATTTTTGTGGTATTATCACACATCTTTGCTTTCCTGTGGGCCATTGATAAAAAGTTTTACTAAACTCTACATGGATTAGGAGCACTGAATTGTTTTTGTCTGGTCACTCAGTTATTTTGCAGATCATAGATAATGGTTCAATATATCCAGTACCTTCTACAGCATCATCTTGCATTCAATCCTATTTCCATTTCAACCTTTACTTCAATCTTCTTTAAGAGTTTCTTCGAAAACATTGAATACCACTGATGACAGACTAATAAATATATAGATTTTTGCCTTTTGAAATAGAAAAGAAAACCCCAAAACCCAACAGATTTCTGACACCTAACAGAAATTCTAGGGAAGACGTTATCTCTTACTTTCTTCTTCATGATCTCCTCTCAAAAATTGTTTCCCCCTTGACTGAAGCATCTACTATCTTCAGTAGTTAGTCATCAGACCCATCCTCACCAGACATCCTGCCTTGTCTGAAATAATCTTTTACTGGAAATAGGAATTTATTTCCATTTACCTGGTGAACAGAATAAAATATAATTTTGTCTGCAATCTTTTCCCTGGGCTTGTTTTTCTTTAATATTGCTATATGCAGGGTTACATAACCTTCTGGTATTTGTCTCAGCATCTTTTCAGACCTATTTTCCATATATAAAGCAGGTTCTCTTTCTGAAAATTCTTGAATCTAAAAAGCCTAAGTTATACTTTTGTGACATTTCTAAATGTTGGAGTACCTAATGATCTTGGTACAATAGCTGCTTCTCAGACTATCCTACACATTTGATTGAAGAATGGTGAAGCATGCTTCAGGCAAAACCATTAAACCTCTTCCAGAAATAAAAATTTGCCCTTTGGAAATTAAGAAACATAAACACTAAAGTTGTCCATCTATTTATTTTAAACAGAATCAATTAATGATATATCCTTTCAAGCCTGTTTTCTCAGGCCAGCTGTTCTGTAACTCTTACTACATGCTAAAACCAAGTCTGAAGGCGTTTCAGGTTTTGCACATTAAGAAACACAACTGCTGAGAGAAATCCATCAGATGTTATATACCAAAGACTCTTACCATTTTTAGAAATAATAACCAGAATAGTAATTCAGTTTAATAATGCCACAGTTATCAACAAGCCACTTGCAATAGACTAGTGGGGAAAAATAATTCTACAAGTCTGACTTCAAATCCAATTAGTGACATACTCAAAGTTTGTTTCAACAGTTCTTTTAAACTAAAAAGTTGTAAATTCTCTCAAACTGACTTATAGTCCTGCAACAAGTATTTTCCCTAAGCTATTTTTGAGAGAAATGTTGAGGAAGCTTTCTGTATTTTTATTATTATTTAAGAACAAATATTTTACTTCAGGGCCAACTGAATACAGCTGTATGTACAGAGAAAATAATTTTTTAACATCTAGGGGGTTTTTTATACCAGTAGGGGAAAATTAAAGTAAAAGACAATTCAAAAGATGGACAGGGAAAAAGGGGGGAAAAAAAAAAGGGGGGGTGGGGGAACCCACCCTTCTGCTCTCCTGCTGCTGAAAATTAAACTATTTGCAATCTCATTTCTGGCATTATGAAACTACAAAAAAAAAAAAAAAAAAAAGTCTGTAGAGTACTAGAATGGGTTCATCTCCTCCCTAACCAAAGTATTGCATCAGGTAACTTCCCTCCTACTCTTCACACTTCTTTCTATTCATCCATTCACTCCTTCCCTTTATGACTACCAATTATTAATACGTTCAGCTCAAAGTGTCAAGTGGTCAGTTCTTAATAACTTTATTTTACAAACTTTGAGGCATTTGATTCTGATTTGCTTTGCTTAAGCACTTTGTTGCCTTACTCATACATGGCCATTACATGTACTTCAATCACAAAAGAAAACTGGTTATGCTTTTTAATTAGGTCTTATTTACATCTTTGAGGAGGGCTGTCCTTCATGAAGGGCTTCACACATGTAAGGGAACAGCTCATCACAGTAAGATTCCCAGACCTGACTGAAAAAAGAGGTGATGGAACACCTGCTACAGCTGTTTACACATGGTAAAAAGGGCCGTGATCCAGAGCTGCCTTTGAAAAACAATAGGTAAAAGTTGTTCTGAATTCTCAGAAACAGTTTAAGATACCAATGGACAAAACCTGAAAGTACCAGCTAATTGAAATAATGTGAGAACACCTTCCAGAAAACTAAGTGTACCAGAACAGAGATTACATTTGAAGGTAATGAAGTACATTAACTGACAAATATCATCAACCACCCCACTCATGTTATTTTTCTATTTCTCCTTTTTTTACCAAGGTTTTTGTCACAGTATTATCTCAGCAGTTTTCAGAAAGACTTTTTTTAAAAAAAGGACATTAAAGTCTAGTTATTTTTAGAGGTATTTCTAGAGATGGATTTCAAATAAAATTCTATAATGAGACCCTACTGTGGCAGCTCTGTCCATGCAGAGACATAGAAAATCAGTGGAGTTGGTAGATGAGGTAAAAAACCTGGCACAGGAAATAAAGTCTAATACCACAAATCTGAATAACAGTGGAGAAAAAAATACCTTGCCAAGGTATTCTCACTGTTCATAGGCATTCAAATCTGCCATTCACAGAGACAAATGTTGTTTCAGCTACAGTTAAGCTGGGCTTTCCCAATGAATGACAATGTTTTAATGTCCACGTACTTTGCACATTGTGCCAGGAAACAAGGGTGCCTTTACTCACATTCCATCAAATGCACTCTCTGTCTTCCCAAAGCAAAGGCACTTGAGGAAAGTGGCGGTAAAAAATCAATAGCAAGAAAGCAGTCTCTTTTTAGGCAAGCATAGTTCTTTAATCAATTCATATTTATTTCTTTGTATTGCCTCAAATTCAGATGACAAAATATTTTAAATTTGCTTATCAAGTTGCTTGCTAAATACGGTAAGCCCAGAATTACCTGGAATTACTTTGAAATGTTTAGTCTGGCTGATTTTACTATCCTTCATATCTGCATGAAATCTCAGGCCCAAGGAAGGAGAGGGCTCTTTCCCCAGCTGGGACATTAACAAAGGCCTTTGTCGGGTGGATTCTCTGACACACAGTAAGTTACCTCAGGCAGAGAACTTTCATGGCCTGTCCTCCACTCAGCCACTTACCTTCATAAAACTTGCAGGAGCTTAATTATCGTTAAAAACCTTTACTTTGCTCAAATGTGGTTAGCATCACTCCACAGAAAGAATTTCTGAGAAGGGGCAAGGGCAGAGACTGAAGCACACATCACAGAAAAACAGATCAAAACAGGTTTTCTAACACAATCCAAGGGAAAGTGATATACCTTGCTAACCGTGGTGCAGCAGACCTTTTGCAGTCTCATCCTTCCAATGTTTGATATTTTCCTCAGAATTCAAATTTGTGCAGTTATGGTTTACACAAAAACTACATCTGATATTAAACAGCAAATGTGTTTCTATCCTTCTAAAATACAGGACAAAACCTAGAATTTAACCATCTAGCAACAGGCAGCACTTAGAAATATTTTAGAAATTAGAAACCCACAACACAGTCTGCCATTTACATTTGTATTCAAATGGACACTAGTAATAATAGCAGTAGTAATTTTTTTTTCTGAGTGCTAAATATTTCTAGCTTATACCAGACCATGGGATCAAAATTTTGATTCAGTATTCTCTTCACTTGAGCATCTTAAACACTGGAATAATTAAACATACATTAAACATGTATTAGAACACATGCTGTGACTCCGCTGAAAGACAAGAATCCTGCAGAGGAGATGTTTAAATATATTCCATGCATCCTACTTGGTTTCAGGATTTCATATAGGGAGCCTTTTCTACCTCTTGTGCTCTTTCTTGCAAACCTGTGCAACTACTCCAGACACTTAACTTTGCCTTAGCTTCTAAACATTGGACAACACCTTCAAACTCAGAGATTCTCATTCGGATTGGTATTGCTCTCTTTAAGTGCCTATGTGGCCTGATTTTTCCAAGCATCTAGTGCTCAGAAGCTTCTGCTGAAGAGAGACCCACTGCTGCCAAGGTCCAGGTCAGCTCAGACACCTTCCACAACTGCTGGAAATTTTGTGGCCCAGATAACAACATTTAACTCTTCTGACACACCTCCCTTCCAAAAAGATCAGTATTACCTTCCAACATCCCAAAAGTAAGGATTTCATTGAATATATAGGAGGGAAAAGTTTCAGAAGCACCAACTGAAGCTGGAAGATGGAATTCTATTTTCTTAAGCTAGACACTTAATTCAGATTCATTAAATCATATTCAGGGATAAAGTTCCAAGTTAATTGGTGAAGAAATATCTGGTTTTGAAGGTCACCATGACCATCTACCCACGTCTGCACTGCTGCTGCCTGAACTCAAGCAGATAAGATCTTTATTTAGAGATACTCAAAAGTACAAAAAAACTGGCAAACAACCTCAAGAGTACACTGTGGTGACAAACAGAATCTTAAGTGATCCCCAGAGCATTTCCAAAGGAATTGAGTCAAAAACTCAATTCAGCCACAACCACTGGCTCCCACATACCTGCCTATGAGAGTTAAGCTTTCATCCTAAAAGCCTGAGGCCCTCAAAAGCAGACATGGTGGCTGTTATTTCAGACAGTGCACCTGCAGCACATGGAAATACAGCAGTGCCAGATCCCACACACAACTACCACAGTCACATCAGTACAGCACATCAGTACAGCACCAAATCCTTCCAGAAAAAGAGGTGAAAAAGATGAAGACACATCATACAGCACCTGAAAATTTACACATACTGAAATGAATGTTACCAAGGTCATCTCAACACACCCCAATACTGCTCACAATTTTTGAAATCAACACAAGACTTATATAAATGCACATCATTATGTAGCATTCAACTAAAATGGGCAGAATGCTGGGAATTCCTGTAATACTTTCAGGAAAACTATTAAAAAGTTCATGTACCTGCTCTATACTGCAGGACTGAAGAGACTAATTTAAATTCTGGGATAGGATCATGTATGAGAGGTGATGGCTAACCTGTCTTGCTACAAACACATCACCAAATTCTATTGCTGTATGAACCTAGTGACTTCAGATGTTCAGGGATGATGAAGAGTTGGATATTTTTAAGTGGTTTGTGCTCAGAAATTATATATGAACTCCTTTATCTCATGGTCTGGCAATAAAAAATGTGTCTTCACTTGCTTTAGTTCCTTAAACCATTCCTCCCTCTGAGAGTGACACCTTCCACTCAGTTGCTATCTCACCTTCCTGAAAATTAACCAGTCCAGATGCAACAAAGAAAATAACCACCAAGATCCTAAGAAAAGAAGAAAAACCAAGGCTGTAATGTTAGCTAACACAAGCCAGGAAATTTAAAGCGGAAATTGAAATTTCAGCCTGAGACAGACGTTTTGGCACAGATATTGCATGATTTTCCTTTGAGTATTGTCAGTCAAGATCCTTGCTCCTGGGACTACACCTTCACAGCACATTCCAAACACACACAACATGCAGAGAGGCTTTGAAAGTTGATGGTATTTGCATTTGGACTGACATCTCCTTGTAATATGTTTGACACTGAGCACTTCTGTAACAAAGAACCAAGACGCTTTCAACCCACGTCTTTTCCAAAGAATAACGGGCAACTACACAAGAATGAATAAGTGAACAGTTTGCTACAGCAGTGAATGCCTCTGAAAACAGCAAGTTTGCAGGCACCAGATGGAAGAGAACATTATTGCAATTCCTGCATCCCATCGTGTAACAGCCAACAGAGCCGTTAACGCTTTCGGGTGATTTCTAAGTTTTCCTTTGAAGGTGGGGGTTTTTTTGTGTCCTGTCAGTCTGCAAGCTAGGTTCAGCTGTCTGGGAAAGAAATTTTATTGGCAAGCTATCAAATAGGGAAAAACACAAAATACAGATGGAAACACTAATGATCATATTACAAAAATCCCTGAATGGACACAAAGTGTATGTTATAAAGTATGACCTACAGCACTAGTCTTTTGTCTCTCAGCTTTCTCTCTCCCACACTACACAAGTCTGCCTTTCCACAACTTCATTGATCACTTATCCCAGAAAAATGTCTGTCTCATTATCACAACAAGTTCCTACACTTTATTGTTTTCCTCTTCAAACTGCAAACTTAAACCTTATTTAATGTACAACATTATATCTTCCTCAGAATTCAGAGCAAAATGGTGGTAAGAGATGTTTGAGTCAACTCAAATAACTCATTTTCATTGCTACCACCACAGATGATCATGAGAAAGCCACCCATTAAGCTAAATACTCCCAGTTACATCCATTTATTCCAAGAAGTGTATTTTCCATTCCCATACATTTATGTCCTCTGTGCTCAGGATGTGCTCTCAGTATCTTGCACTCAGTAGAAGTGAGTGTCTCATTTAAAAAGTCAGTGAGCATGTCCAAGTGCTGCCTGAACTAGTCCCTGGCAAACCAGGGCAGAAAGATTACACAACATTAACAAACCTAATTCAAGTGAAAATAACCCTGCTCTGTATTAAAGATATATTGTCTTGCTCATTCAGGAAAACACCTGTCTCATATAAGCTGACAGAGCCAAATTAATTTCTGTTGTATACTAGAACAGAAATTTTGAAATTGGGGCATTCATAATCACATTAGTACCAAATTTTAACACTCTGCATTGGCAGCATCATGTTAAGTACCAGTGCAGTACAAAAAAAGTCTTATGTTATATACACACTTTATATATAGACATGTTTTTAAAGTATATATATTAAGTCAACTCCTACAAGGTAAAAAAGCAGTGTCTCCTCTCTGTGTATTGGTCTATATGGGGAAAAGTAAGATATTTTTATGATTCATGAAAAATAATTTCTAACTCTAGAACATATTTTCCTGCACCACAAGTTCCTAAGTTTCAGTGAACTTCAATGCTCTTTAGTTATATCTAGAAAGGACCTGACCTCAAAGTCATGCACTGATTACACAATGTAAGTCTATAGTATTCTCAAGAAACACCACATTCTGACCTCGAGAGAAAAGCTAAGTTGCTTTATTTACAATATTAACACAAACCCAGCAGTGGCTGCTTCTTAATTAATAAGGCTAACAAAAAGGTTTATGGTAAAGAAAACCTTATCATGCACAGTGGGAAAGGAAGTATGAGATTGCATCATTTTCCAGAGCAGAAAATCACAACCATTCTTTGTAACAAAGAGGAGAAAAGCATTTTTTCATGTATCTTGAGAGTTCAGAGACAATGAGAGTGAGATGGTGTTGGGAAGGAAACAAAACTCACAGTTGGACCTCACAGCTAAAAGGACAATAACCATGAATTTTCCACAAAGCAGCAACATATGGAAGTTTGGCTATTTAGCCTGGTTCTCAGGAAGCCACTCTGAGGCCCTAAATCTGCAATATTCACTCTGAGCCAACACGACCTGTGTGCTGCAGGCGAGCAATCCAAACACACTGAAAGATAATCATATGACACTGCTAAAAACACAGGCACTTGGCCAAAATAAAAGCATTGTTCCAATACAGATGAGCATCATCATCGCCAGAAAATCAGAGCATAACATTGAACCAGTACAATTAAATTTAAGAGAAACAAAAGTAGGCATATATGCAAGGCTGGAAATGCAAAGTGTTTTGAAGTTCACCATTAAAAGTAAAATGCTAACAATTGACCAGATTATGATTTTGTTTCTGTTGTGGTAAAACAGTATTGACAAATGCCACAGTGCTGTGTCTCTCAGTTGTGAATTAATGTCATTAAGTATTTAAAAATATGTATTTATCTACACTTGGCAAGGTCAGGTTGTTACAAACGCACCGGAGATTTGCTTTCAGGAACACAAGAATGGTAGTATTAATCCTTCTGTCATATTTAACATCCCATCTCAATGCACATGCTTGGAGAAAAATCCTTCTGCAATGTGTATATCTCAGTGATTAAGCAACTCTGGACAACTATGACCAATATGAATCATGTTCTACTGCATCCTAAAATATGTCTTGATATCAAAATGCATAAAAGTTGGGGAATTTAGATCCCCCCCACCAAACTCTTCATTCCCGTTATCCCCAGGCACACAGTGCTGCTTTGGAAATGTCACAGTGGTGTTGTGTTACAACATGCATTAGTTTCAATATATTAAATAAAAGGAAGCCAAAGTGTAGCCATACATGCCAACATAAGCACTCTTGATATGGCCATCCATGCATTCACGGCAGCTCATTTTGAACATTTTTCAGAGGAGAGAAAAAGGAAGGAGGGGAGTGGCTGTGAACAATACAACAAAGGAAAAATGTCTTTTTTCAAAACTGTGTCTCCTACTAAGACCACAGCAGTAATATTTTTTAAATTGGAAACAGAAAAACAGATTTTAATTTCTCACAAGCCTTTCCATTGATAAAACTGCAGAAGCTGGGATCTCTTGATGTTTTGCCCAGCTATCAAGACATGCCAAGCATCAAAACATTTGATGGAAGAGTCACCAAGACTTGTAAAAAATCTTATTGACCCAGCAAGTTGAGAGGGGAAACACAGAGTCCACACAAGTGAGTGACTGTGTGGCCTACATATCTCTGATACTGCTGCTGTATATGCAATTACACACAGCTCTAAGGTAAATTAATGCAATTTACTGTGTGAAGACAACCACAGTTCAAGTCGGCTCTGGCACAATTTTTAAAAACTATTTTTTACAACCTCATAATGACTTATTGTACAAAGGAACTCCACCAGAATGTACATTTATGACATTAAATCAAAGTAGAATTATTTAATTAAATTTTAACTTGAGGAATTTAAAAAGTGTAAATACTTTACTCTGATTTTGATCTTGTCTAGATGCCCTAAAACCACCGTACAGATTTTTCAAAACACCTTTCCACTCATCATGAGAAAATGCACTAAATGGAAACAAAACAAAAATTCCTTTTTAATATCTAAAGACAGGATCACCAGGACAAAATGGTGAATTTATAAATAGTTTTGTCACTGACATTACTACTTTCTCAAAGTTCAGATTCTGGTAAAATCACCTTCACTTCCCACAGCCTCAGTGTATGCTCCACAGGAAATGAAGGTTTATTTACTGTAGAAGAAAGACATTCTGCTGGAATGACATCATGCCTTCAACCAGGGTAACTCCAACTAAACTGTCACATTCAGTTACCAAACCTGAATTAGAGCATCTTTTCCTGTGTCTGATGTAGCATTTATTTGCTAATATCAAGTGACAGCTCTGAATACCAAGATGGCAGATAAAAAGTTGAAATCACTCCATGCTAACATTGAAACAGAAAATTAATCACTTTTGGAGGTCACAGAAAGTGCTCCTTCAGCTCTCCCAAAAGCATCAATAATTAGTTTATATACTTGTTTTTGATATATTTCCTAAGATTTGTGGAAAGTTATTAGTGGATAAAACAGAACAGTAATCAAAGAATGTGCAAGATAGAGAATTCAGATTAGGGTCCCACCACCCTCAAGAACAGTCAAGCCAACAGCATGTCATCAAAGCTGTTGGAAACTAAATGTAACTACTGCTAACGAGATTTGCCAGGATTCCAATGTGACACACAGAAAATGATGTACAAAGGTCTGTGTGTGGGAGACAAAACCTTCCCATGCCTCCAGAACATTACAGGAGCAGAAGCATTTAAACCTCCTCCTTGAAGACTAAGGCATACCATCACAGAAGGAGTCCCAAAGCAGGATGGGTACTCAGGTGGCTTCTGTCTGAGGCATTCTTCTTTTTCTGAGGGCTCTCCAGCTCAAGGAAGGGGTGTAATTGTCTATACCAAAATTTTCTTCCAGCCTTGATATTGCTAAACAATGCCATTATTTTGCCAAGCCTTTCCATGTAGACAACAGTTAATAAAATCCACACTGGAATATTTTCCTGTGGTTTAATAAAGGCTAATTCCACTTTCAGATTAATAGATTTTTAAGCAAAATCACGAGGATCTTCACTGCGTTTTGCAATACATTTTAGAACTCTCCAGCATAAGTGGTTTCTTGATTTATTTTTTACAGGTCTCCATTTGGGTTTCATTTCTGTGATGTGGCATGTGAATACAGTCCTGGTACATGAGCAAATTCACTGCTCTTGAGCCCAACACATTTACTACAAACTGATGTTTTAGGTATGCAATACTTGATTTTCTCCCTCTTTACTAAGGTACTTCCATTATTTCCTGCAGTGAATACTGGATTCTATTAAACGTATTTACATTTTTCTCCTTAAGCACTGTTTGCTGGGTTTTCATTTAACCATCCAACAAATACTGTGGTTATGCAAATGTTTACACTGCATTCATCTTACTTATTTTTGCACAAAAAAAAAAAAAAAAAATAAAAAGGAGCTGTTCCTAATTGTAAAAATACTAGATTTGTTAGAGAAAAAATGATTAATAATTGCTAAAAATTGTCATTTTCTATTTGTTACAAACTTAAAAACACAGCTGAACAGCAAATGATGGAATTACGATGTTTAAGAAAGATGTCAGACTCATTTCCACATCCCCCATCAGGCAGATCCTCACCAACTCTCATGAACAGCTGCCAACAAAGGTGGAGCTCACAGTACCTCAAATGCATAACTTCATCAGCGTGTTTGCTGGGGCTCAGTGCTCATTTTCCAAAGGCAGTATCAGGTATGAACAGACCTTCAGCATTCCCAACCTGCCCACTCCTTTATAAAGTGGCAGTGGCTCCAGCTCCAGGAATGGTTCCACGCTGACTCACTTCTGCAATACCCAGAGGAGCTGAGACACACCACACACTGAGAATTATTACTCCAAGTTATTGCTTCCCTTGGGCTATTTGAATAACAAACAAAAAGAATGCATAAAGTGAATCCAGATTTTCCCATTTTACTCATTTAGAGTATAAGCTCTTTGAGGCAGGAGAACTACCCTCACTTTGAATCTTGCACAGTATTTTTCACCTTATCAACAATTCATGCAATAATGTATGTAACTGTTCTGTTCTTGCTAGAAAAGAAGACACACTGTCATGTGCACTGATAAAGACCCTGACAGATGTCCTGGGAGGACAGATTTGATTTGGATCAAGAAAGAATACATACTGAAGATTGTTGTTGAATTAGCCAGAATGCTTTATGGTGGTTACACAAGATTTATGCTGTCTGTGGAAAAGTACAGATGACACTCAGCTGGCATAAAGTCAGAACAGCTCAGAAAGACAACAACTGATTCAATAAAAATTTAACCAGAACAAAATGGCAACTTAAAAATTTTCAAATGGCGCCTATGTGTTCCTATCTGTCCCTTGCTTTGCATCTCAGGCTATTTTTATTCTTTTGGAAGAGACCCTAAAAGGTTTATGACTCCTCAGTTCATATCCAAGGGACTGAATCTGATCCCACTGGTCAGAAGGGTGTCCTCCACCACTTGGCCTAAAGTTTATCATGTCACAATGTCATTAGTAGTTGCTGTTTACCAATCAGAATGTTGAAATAAACATCTTGGTTAAACTAAAACCACAAAAAACAGAGGATGGCATCCAGAAGAACAGTGTGAATCCTCTTCTAGGAAGACAGAAGAATGGAAAAATAGGGTCTGCCTAGGACAGGATCCCCAGGCACCTCATTAAGATAAACAGCTTGACAATTGAGATACTGTCAAGTATAAAAAGACAAACTTCCTTAAACTGTCTTAAAGTTGCTACTTTACAAAACACAGTCCTCAACTAAGTATGAGCTTCACCATCAAAGTGAAATCTTGGCCCCAGTGAAGTCACGAGAACAAATTCCCAGTGCTTTAAGGTGCCCAGAGCCACCTTTTGTTGAATGGGGCTCACATGACAACATGCAGGCATCTATAGCCATGAAGCTTAACCTTGATCACCCCTGAGGAAAAACACACACTTTTAGACTCATCCTCTCTTAGAGGAGACACCTAAAATAGGTCAACTGATTTATACCCAAAAATGCTTTTTTACCTCCGCAGGCTGAAACAAAGATTTAAGTGACAAGCTCTATATTGCAGATATCTAAAATAAGCAGAAAGAAACCCACATAGAATTTTATTCTTGGTTTTCAGATGAAAACACAACTTGTATAAAAGGAACCAGCACATAATACAGACTGCTCTGTGGAAAAGACCAGAATACAAAGTTATTCATCACTTCTTCACCAGGAAGGCTCCTGATATTTAGACACCAATCAATGAGATGGAAAGTTGGAAATGCTAACTGTCCATGCTAATCAATGAGGTGAAACAAACTCCAAGTAAACTGGCCAGGTTTCCAGTAGATCCCATAAGATTAGCACACTTTTGATACTGCGATAACTGATAATTGATTTTCTATTTGAATAAAGTTACTTCAGGCTATTTGTGTATTTTCGTTATCATATCATTAGGTTTCAGTGTCTCTTCACAGACTAAAAATGAGTAGAACAATAATAAATTTGCCTCTCTGCATTTTTAACATCCCAACTGTACCCCAATACAACAGGATGTATTCATGATTTATTCTACATCAACTTCACCCAACTTCAAAAATCTGTCTTCTGATTTTTCTCCAAATTTTCACCTCACCTACCAAAACTAACATTCTGTTTCTAACCTTTGAACTGGATTTCCACGATGAGGGGAGGAAAATCTTCTGGCCTCTTATGCCCTGGCATATTCCACGGCACAGTTTTTTTTCTTATTTTGTCAACACTGATTGCTCCTAACAATGAATGTTGGTTACTTGGATCTTAATTTCTCTATTTTTCCTTTCTTACTGTTCCTGGTTTATTGTATTATTACATGCACATGCATCATATCTACCACACCTTGGCAGAGATCAGATTAGACAAATGGAAATATTCCAGTAAGATACAAATAACAGAGATACAATACAGAAAAATTAAGATCATAACAGTAATTCTGAAACTGAAAATTGTGAAATATGCAACTATCAGTCAACGGTCTTTTTTTACAAAATAAATTTAATTTCTTATTTAGAGCTTCTTTAAGCTCCAATTATATAAAAATAAAATTTATTAATTAAAAAAAGTAAATATTGAATGCATATAGCCAGAAGAAACCTTTCTAATTTCCATGACCACAACTTTTGCTTTTCATCAGAATGTATTTCAGTAACTTATTCAAACAGATTGCAGTAACTTTGTAACACCACATGATTTATGGGTACAACATATATTAAAACTAAAAAAAACCTCTAAACCCAACACCTATTTAAATAACAGATTGTTATTAGAGTGGAATTGGTCTCTAGCATTCAAAATCTGTGAAAAAGAACATGCATCTTACACAGGAATTAGTGTGCCTAAGAAAATGTAACCTCTCTACAGTCATCATTTTCATCTTTCTTAGTGTTAAACACACAGCTTTACTCTACATATTCATAGCAAATTTCATTTTCCTGTTTGACAGATTAAATAACTTTAACAGTCTGGTTACCCTTCAGCTCAATGAAGAATGTAAATTTGACATCATCTCTATTAGGCATTGAATATTTTGGAGAAAAAAATAATTCTTTTTCTTATGGTCTTATAGCCTCCATAATTTTCTGAGACCTTTCTCTTGCTTCACTCTTCATCTTTACTGCTCCTACATGACAAGTACAAAGGCTCCTTCTCAAAGGGGTCCTTCCAACCTGCACAATGGTTCAAAACAAGAAAATCTTTCAAAATATCTCAAGGACTACTCACTTCAGCATCTTGATAAATCACAAAGCTTGGCCTGTAATCTTATTTCAGTGTATTATTTATTGTAATATTTCAGTGTATTTAACATTTCAGTATGTTGGAGACTCCAGTGTTGTTTTATGACATTTTCTATAACTGACACCTTCTTTCCAGAAGAAGGACTCAATCAATAGCTTTTTACAGATGTTCCTTTAAAATGCACTCTGTAACCAAGACTTGATTCATTATTAAAAAAAAAAGGTCACAATCATCAAAAGCAATTTTCAACATAAACAGTAATTTGTTGTTTAGAGCAGGACTGAAGTATACAAACACTGTTGTTAATGACAATTAAATAACAACCCCTGACGCATTGATATCTGCTCTCTTTTTACAAAATACTAGAATACAATTTTATGAAAAACTTGAAAAATGCCTCAGCTATTCATTAATGACTTGGATATCTATCCCTCTTTAAAATGCAGCTGAAACCTGTGAGTGAGCTCAAAAATCAGTAGAAATTACTGTATCACAGACTAATAGCACAATTGTTTTAAGTGCCATTTCCTTCAGAAACCAGGCCAAAAGAATACTCATTTCAGACCAGAAATGTCTCAAATGTACCAGAGTCTCAGTGGGGAAAAAAAGGCAATCAGAGTGCTGATGGAAAAAGGAAAGGAATTGCAGAAAAAGGTAACTGCAAAGTATACCGCATCCACCTATTCAACAGCTTACAGCATACAGAATACATTGCTTTCAGTCTGTTATAATCCAAGATTGATTTTCTTATTTATGGTAACAACATAAGAAGGGAGGGAATCCCTGT
This sequence comes from Acrocephalus scirpaceus scirpaceus, assembly GCA_910950805.1. NCBI lineage: Eukaryota > Metazoa > Chordata > Aves > Passeriformes > Sylviidae > Acrocephalus > Acrocephalus scirpaceus. Next base: position 68,223,236 of record OU383776.1, on the reverse strand, counting down.
CATTTATATCCTGATTAGTCAATGATCTGGAGGTCTAATGCAGACTCAAGCAAGCAGATAATTATTCAGATCAGTCCAACCAGAGTTTAATGAACAGTTTTAATTTTCTGGAAGAAAAATGTTTATTCTCCTTCAGGAACATCTCATTACCCGCCACCAGTTTCAAAAAATTGCTTAGTCTTTTAAGTCAGCTCCACAGTAGAAAAGTAGCCACTGAGTATAAAAGTCTTATTCAATAAATATCACTTCAAATGGGTATTAACCTCAAAGTTTCCTTTATTCTTTTAACTAACATTTACCTCTAAGATAAATAAATCTTGATGATTCATCTTTTTCCAAACACACACACACACACACACACAAAGTTTCCTTAATGTTAGTGAATCAAAGTTATAAGAAATATTATCCTATGAGGAGAACACCTACATAAAGGATGCTGGAATCTTCTCCATTTCTTCCCAGTTTTCATCACCAATACAGCTGTACACCTCAATGAGGTGTATTAATTAGTTTTCCTATAACTAATTAAAAGCCACTGGTAGCTTCAGATCTGAAGTCTTGCTGGAAGGACTTACTAGCATAGTGGTGTTTAATTTTATTACTTATTTTATAAACACGTAATTTCAAAAATCTGTACTTACTTCTACATGTGCAAATAACATTTGTTCAGCGTTATCATTGTTTTTCTCCTTGAGGTCTGGTGGGATGTGTCTATTTCTTACTTGGAAGTGTGTCTTACTAAGATAACCATCACCAAGGTCCTGTGTTCAGAAAAAGAGAAAGAAAAAAAGAAATGTTCTGTAACAAAAATGGTAAATGCCTTCACTGTTCTAGAAAATAAACAGAGCATGGTATTTAGGCACAGGCTCCAAGTCTTTTTATAGGCACCAAAGACTGCAGTGTTCCTCAGCACCTTCTCACAGATAGTTTACACCAGTTCTTGGTGTTGAAGGAAGTCAAAGACCTGAACAGAAAAAATAAAGTTTAATACAGCTATTAATGGAATAAGACAACTGCTCCCTGGGGCTCAGGATAAGTGCCAAAGAACGGGAAGGCAGTGCACCAAGGTGATGAAGAGATGAGGAGTTATTAACGATTTTGACCTATTTCAATGCATTCATGCCAGGATCAACTTCCCAACTCTTGCAAGGCTGGTTTGGTTTTGCTCTGTTCTCCCCTCTAACTTTACAAAGTTCTGAAAACAAAACAAAAACACTTCAGAACTTATGTATGCAGAGTCACAACTTGCATCCTTCTCTTGATTACCTCTGAGGTCAAACGTAAGAGAAAACAGATGAAGCTGTGCCCTCTCCCAGTTGCTATTTTATCATTCTGCTTCTCAGGCCACACAGCCCACAGTTGTTAAGTGCCCTTGCACAACCCCAGAGTGGCAGGAGAAAGGTTTAGGAGCTTTCCTGCATTACTGGCCTGCCTACCTGCACATTTTATTTTTCCTAATTAGAAGCAAGAGGAGAGAAAATGTTTAATAACAGCTACACTCTGAAAGGGAGAAAGCATGAAACACAAAGAACAGTAGTTGCATGTTGAGGATTTATTTCTCAAAGGAAACAAATAAATTGAGGGTTTATTAGCTGTTTCATTACATTTTATTTAAGACAAACAGAGAGCATATGCACAACATCTGATGAAAAAGGATTCTATTCAAAACAGTCTCACTACAAAATTCATTAACATAGCATTAAATTACTTGACAAGACTGCAAATTTAACTATGATATAACTCTTTAGTTAATTTGTCATTGCTGACACAGTTTATGCTATTTATTTTGACCTTTAAACCATCACAGGTTTTATACTGACACACTAGTTCTCTCTTCCCAAAGACACTGTAGATTATACATACCTCCAAATCTACTATGAGCTTCTAGTTTACTTTGTTCTGATCAAGTTTCATTCATAAAAAAAAAGGATAATGATCACTCTTTCCATTGATTTTTAAGCATGAATAACACTATAGGCAATTACATTGCTCACTTCTCCTACTGTATGCCTTATTTTCTGAATAAATCTTGTTAAGAGCATGAACCCAGCTATGGAGGGGCGTGACAGCTGGTCTGCAAGCAAAGCTGTGTCAGTAGAAGAAATAACAATTGATGATTTCTGAGTGTACCTATAGCAAGGAAGAAGACAAGGCCATCAGCATGAGAATTGATTTAAAAAGATACATGAAAATTTTTTAAGTTAGACTACGTACATAAGTAAATGTGTACACGTGCCTTATTAACTTTCTGTAAAACTTTTGCCAATTATATTGATATTAATTGCTTTGCACCAATGAATATAGTAAGTCATTGTGACGTAGTTAATGACTAAAGATCACGTTTTGTTGAAGAATATATAAGCTAGAGAACATACAGAATAAAAAACTTCCATTTTAGATCCTGATAACGTTTGTGTGTGTATGTCACATCCGACCTAACAGTGACACCCAGCAAACTTTCCTGTATGTCCTGGCTGCAGAGCCAAGTGCAGCCTGTGCAGGGAGGCACCCCGAGCACAGAGAATGGTGAAAGTAAAACTAAGGTTAAATTGGTGAGAGAAAATCCACTTCTTTCACCCTCAACACCCTCTCAAGCGTCTCCTTGTTCCTCTCAAGTGTCTCCTTGTGGAGCTTCCCAACAGAGCCAGCAGAAGGAAAGATCCCTGCACAGGTATTTGTCCCATGAAGAGCAGCAGAGGAAGTGCTGCAGCCACCCACAGAGGTGAAATGCCCACGGCACAGCAAGCTGTGCCAGAGCAGGGCTGGACAGAGCCACCACCTCCCTGAACGAGTTTTTCCCCCCAACAGAGTGCAGTCAAACCTCAGAGCCTTTGCATTCTGTGAGTGCCACGAAAAAGAATGGATGGATGGATGGATGGATGGATGGATGGATGGATGGATGGATGGATGGACACCTAGAGCCAGCAGTCTTTGTGTTTGGTAGCTGTGTGTCAGAGCAGGCAGGCAAGAGAATCATCTCTCCTGCTGCACTCTGTAGTGTTTTGTACTCTGTACACCTCTATACCCCTATAAATCAAAGCTGTAGCCAGAACCTTGATCTCACTAATGTGCAAAGGGAGTCCCTTCCTACTGCAGCTGTATCAAAAGCCAAAGGGAACTAATACAGCTTTTGGTATGATTTCCTGGATTAACCTCACTAAATATGAAACAAACATAAAGCAGGGAGCAAATAGGGCCTCATTTGCTTCAGTTAAATCTCAACCTTCACAGCAAGATTTAACCATTCATCCCTAACGGCAGCACCCAGGTTCAGCTCCATCAGCTCCTGCAGTAGAGGTGCTCTTAGCTTTTATACAGCTTTCTTCCAGTGGAAAAAAAACTCCAACCAAGGAAACACATTATAAAAATAACATCATTTGGAACATTTCACTTACAGCTATAAATACAGGGTTCTGCTTGGGCCATGTGAGCTTACGCACCAAGAGCCAGCTCCACGAGAACAATGAGTATTTTATCATCTAAATTTAATCTCTACAGAAAACACAGGAACACAGGAACACAGTTCTACCAGCCTGGTTCACTTGTGTGGTCTCACTGCTATCAATGGGTCTATTCACGTGAGTCAGGAATGAGGAATGGGATCCAAATGCATTACATCAGCAAAATTAAGAGTGCCACAAACTACCCACAACACATATACTGGTTAAAAAAAAAAAAGGGGCAAAAAGACAATGAGACATCTTGTTGAGGAAAGCTTTCTTCCCAGACTCCACACTATAAATGGATGGTCTCCATGGCCAGGTCTTTATCACACATTGAAATCACAGAGTCGCCAACTTGGCCCATTAAGAAAAGAAAACAACCCTCTTAGAATTTTTTTATATGAGAACAAAAATCTATCTCATTCTGCTACTTCCAGCAAAGCTTCTTATTTCACAGAAAGTTTAGACTTTGACCCATGTATTAAATTCCCAGTAGAGGCTCAGAGCATCTTTCTTTGTTGAATAAATCCTCACAAATATAGCCTTGGACTGAAATCTAAAGTTTCAAATGGTTTTCTGTAAGAAAGGGTGCATTGTAACGCTTGGCTAATATTTGCACTCTTTTAAAAACTCCTAAACAGAACAAATCTAAGTCCAAGGTCCTCCCTCTTACTGAAGTTTTGATTGTCTGTGATGAAAGGGGTACAAATATTATGTACAACTACATATGTAAAAATGATGGCACACAAATGACTGGAAAAAGCATGACTTTTCTCCAAAAAAATCATGAAAGCATGGGAAACCACTAAAGCCATTAAACTCTTAAAAAAAAAAAAAAAAGCTAGAGCAGGAAATTTTCTACAATAGAAAGAACACACAAAAAAGAAAACATGAAAACCCACATGCTGGAGAAAGCCAGTGTGTATCAATATATCTTCATATACTGAAACAATACATTTTAATATGCTGTATCAATATACATTTGTACATTATAATACATATACTGACTAATTTGTGTACCTATACACGTATTAGTTTGACATTATCCTGAGAAAAATAACAAAAGTCATATAGAATTCAGTAAATGAAAAAATATGTATAGTAAAAGTTTTCTTAAAGAAAACAGAATTTGTCACTGTAATTTCAGAAGATATATTTGGTTGATAAACATACAAGTTGGAACAACACAGGCTCAGAATTCCCTAAGATATCTGTGGATTCCACAAGTGGAAATTTTAAAAAATTTAAATAATCCCATACTAATCTTACGCATGCTATAGGATGAAAACTTATTAATTCACAGATCTCAAGTGTAACTTAAAAAATGGGGAAATCATCATAAAAGAAGTGATTCTAATGGGGTCCTTTGGGACTAGTCTTAGCCCTGTACTATTTAAAATTTTGATTAATGACCTAGAAACAATATGTAATTATTTTTGTAGAGGTTTGGAAGTTATGGAGAAGCAGCAAATAATGAGAATTGATCATTAATACTGGCAGATACTTCTGGTTGCTGACAGGTATGCAACTGACAGGTATTGTAATGAAAATACTAAGCCAAGGATCTAGAACAAAGGCTATGTGCTATTTCAGCCCAAAGGGTTAAAGTGAACCATAGATATAAAACCACAGGCAGTTGCCCAGAGTAGGAGGGATTGAATTCACAGTGACATCACATTCATTGTCTGGTCCTGCCCACAGCTGAAAAAGGATTTTGATAGATTGCCCAGGATTCAGAGCTCCACAGCCCTATTCAATACATGCACTGGCCTAAACCCTCACATAAAAACACACCTATGCATAGTCATAGTCTTGGACCAGCTGTGTGAAAAATTTGTTTCCTGTGTTGTTAAAGGATGTTCCAGCTTGTGGTGGTTGTCAACAGCTCAAAAAGCCCAGCAAGAGTTTCTAAAAGTCAACACTCTGATTGTTTTACCTTGCTCGTTCTCCACTCCCAACCATCTCCTATCTGCTGTGAATGTTTAACAAAGTCTTCACAGTACTGCTTGAATCTTTTCTCCTCCAGAAAGAAGTCTTCTTCACCTGCCATGCTACAGGATACCTGCAGAGCAAACTGAAGGTCAGTGCTGGCAGATAAAAAGAACACCAGGAAATTTCACTAATTTATAGCAACTGAATAGTAAAATAACAAAGCATAGGGGGGGAAAAGATTGCTTTAAATAAAACAAAGATTTTTATTCAGTTCCATCAGAGAATCATGGATCTGCAGAACAGCTGAGGCTGGAAGAGACCTTTGGTCCATTCCTCCTGTTCACAGCAGTGTCAACAGCAGCATGTTGCATGGGATTGGTTCCATTTGGGTTTTGATTATCTCCTAAGATGGAGATGCCACAGCCGCTCTAGAGAACCTGTTTCAGTGCTCAATTGCCATAGCAGGGAATATTTTTTTCTTCTGTTTAACAGAAAGCATTTAGCTATCAGTTTGTGCTTGTTGCCTCTTGTGTTGTCCTGACTGAAGAAAGTTTGGCTCCATCTTCTTTATTTACTTCCACCACATATTTCTGGACATTTAGAAGATCCCACTGACTTTTCTCCAGGCTGAATCATCCCAGCTCTCTCAGCCTTACCTCATACACCAAACACCCTTAATCATCTTTGGGGCTCTTCCCTGGACTGATTCCAATATGGTAGTGTCTTCCCTGTACTGGGCAGCCTGGAGCTGCAGTTTTAACATTGATTTCCTTAACAGTGCAAGTGCGGCTCTCTGTGGCCCAAAAATATGGCTTCAAAACCTTCCCTGTCCCTCAAAGGCGTTTCTAACAGGGTTTTGAAGATAAAATTTTTCTCAGAGAATTTGGTCATTTTTACTTGCCCTCCCTCTCCCCTTACCCATCCCAATGAAGATGTGTCATAAACAGAGCTGGTTTAATGTGTTTGTGGACATCAGGCAGAACTGCAGCACCACAAACAAATCACTGAATCACAGAACAGTTTGGATGGAAGGAACCATAAAACTCAGCTTGTTCCTTGGCCAGGGACACTTTCCACTATCCCAGGGTGCTCCAAGTCCCAATGTTCAGCATGGCCTTGGACACTGCCAGGGATCCAGGGGCAGCCCCAGCTTCTCTGGGCACCCTGTGCCAGGGCCTCCCCACCCCCACAGGGAAGGATTCCTTCCCATTATCTACTCTAAACCTACTCTTTCAGTTTAAAGCCATTCCCCTTGTCCTGTCAGTGGCCATCACAATAACCTGTAACTATTACAACCAGATCACACCTCTCTTTAACAAGAAATACAAGTGACACAGCACCTCATGCAATGCTCATTATTTTTCAGTATCTGACCCTGAGTCACATCATCATCCTGTCTGCCCATGGCAAAAAATATTTATTAGCACTTGAAACACATTAGTCTCAACAGCAGTTAACCCAAAACTCTGCTGCTCTGTGCCTGTTGGATGTCAGGAAAGGGGAAAAGGAGGAAACAGACAGTGCAGGTGTTTCTGCAATTCCCCGAGTGCCCCAGCCCTGATGACGGGCTGCAAACCGCCTTCTTTGAAAAAAAGTGAATAGTGCACAGTTCCCTCAGAGGCTTGAAGCAGGGCTTTGTGCTTCAGGAAACCGGCAGCCGTGAGGAACCATCGAATCCCAGCACCCCTGGGCTTGGAAGGTTCCTCTGGAGCTCCCCCAGCACAAGCCCCTGCCCAGGCAGGGTCCCCTGGAGCAGTGACACAGGAACGTGTCCAGCTGGGGTTGGGATGTCTCCAGACAGGGACACTCCAGGCCCTCCCTGGGCAGCTGTTCCAGGGCTCGGCCCCTCCAGGGAGAGAAGTTCTTCCTCCTGCTGGGCTGCAACTTGCTGGGCTTGATTTGATGGTCATTGCTCCTCATCCTGGCACTGGCACCACTGAACAGAGCCTGGCCCCACCCTCTGGCAGCCCTTGGAGATGTTTGTATGGATTGATGGGATCCCCTCTCAGCCTTCCCTTCTCCAAACTCTGGGAAAGAGCCCCGAGCCGACCCGCACGGGCCCGTCCCGCTCGGACACGGGCCTGGCCGACTGCTGGAGGCCAGACAAGCCCCGCACAGGTTTTTACTTTTCCTACTCTCCTCGGCCCTCCCGGCCCCGGCGGACAGGGTCGGGGAGAGCGGGAGGGACCAGCCCCACTCACCGCCCCTCACGTATCGTGCGCTCCTCCTCCTTTTCCTTTTCCTCCTCTTTTTCCTCCTTCTCCTCCTCCTCCCGCCGCTCGGGGCGCGTGCCCGCCCCGCCGCGCATGCGCGGTCCCCCCGCTCCGGGCGCGCGACAGGGAGGGCGCGGGAGGGGGGCTGCGCGTGCGCGCGGATCGAGGGGAGCGGGAATGGGGGACTGAGGGGGGTGGGAGGGCATGAAGGAGTGAGGAAATGGGGGGATGAGGAAATAAGGGAGGGGAATGAGGGAATGAAAGAGCGAGGGGATGAGAGGGACGAGGGGATGGCGAGATGCAGGGAATGAAAGGGATGAAGGCAATAAGGGAATAAGAGGGGATAAAGATAATGAGAGGAATGAGGGGGGCGAAGGGCTCTAGCGGATGAAGGCTGAGGGGGCTGCAGGGTGGAGGGCGACAAGCAGGGTGCGGTCCGGAGGGGTGAGGGTGGCAGAGCTGAGGGGCAGCGGGGCTGGACGGGATGAGAGGCTGAAGGGGCAGCGGGGAATGAGGGACGAGGGCTGAGAGCTGTGAGGGAGTGGCGGGGCGGAGCTGCCTGCGGGGTGTGAAGGTCCTGAGGGGGATGAGGGACCCCGGGGGTTGCAGCCGACTACCCCAGCCCGGTGAGAGGTGCGGGTTCCCAGCCAGCCCTGGAGGAGCCGTCCGGGCATCCAGCGCTGCCTTTCGCCTCCTGCCATCCACGAGGTTTAGCCCAGCTCAGCCCAGCCCAGGCTGTTTTCTGCCAAGCGCTCAGCAATGGCAGGCTTGGTCGCCTTCCTCTCCCCGCTGTATAAATTTGTAATGGTGTTCCTTTTTGAGGAGGACGTGGTGTGGAGTTAACATGGCCAGGGGGTCACCTGGGCACTGTCGTTCCCAGGCCATTTCCAGGAGGTGCCTGTGTATACTCCAGAGTTCCTTCCTTACCTGGCTGCGCTGTTCCTGTAGTTGCCTGTAGGTCTGAGAATTTGGAAGGAGCACCGAAGCTGTTTTGCTATGCAAATGCTGGGGGAATTATTTTTAAATTAAAGAGTCTATTAAACCATACATTTTTCAGTGGTAAAGTCTTTTCTGGCCCAGCTAAGCAGTCCAAGGTCGTGTGTGCAGAATGGACTAAAACAGGATAGATGTAAAATCTTTGCTGTAAACTGCCATTTTAAATAGTTCTAGGATTGTTGTGTTTATAGCAAACCAGAGCTACCCCACCACTCTGGAGACCACCCTACTCAGGAAGAGATTCTTTATGCAAATGGTGCATCATGATGTGACATTTTCCCAACTGTGTACTTCGTAATTTCTTTGTAATTTGCTGGGTATGGACAGCTCAGGAGGGCCAAAGCTGCTTTTTTGTTGTTGTTGGGGTTGTTGTTTTGTTTTTTTTTTTTGGTTGGGTTTTTTTTTTTTTTTTTTTGAAACATTTCTGAGGTAAAGCACTTCTCTTTGTTCTTAAAATTTCTGTTAGCAGCCAAGTCTTTCAAATAAATAGCAGAATTCATGTGTAAAGATGATTTTCACCACTTGTGATCAATGAAATGTTCTGTCTAATTTTGCAGTTCTCAAAATTAGGTGTATACATAAGCAAAGTTTTACTTCATTAAGTTATTCTGGAGAATTATTCATTGTGTTATGTGCTTTGAACAGATTATGGTGCCTTCATAGATTTGTATATTCACTGCATACATCATTTTTAAAATCAGCTGCATAGTTTGGGTGATGCCATTGTAGCTACAGGCTGTGATGCTATAGCCCTTATTTAATCATCAGAATTAATTATTTATATCATTCTTTATTGTTTCTTTTAATTTTTTTTTAAATTTGGTGAGTAAAACACCATGTTGTCACCCACCCCTGAGTTTTGGGAGAGGATTTTTGCAGTATGGAGTGTTCTCTCTAGGCCATTTTTGCTAACAGTAAATGCATGTGGTAATAAAAAAAAAGTCACGTAATGTGTATTTCCTTGGAAGCTACAGCTCCTGATTTCTAATTTTAGCTTTGTTACTGTCTCTCTGGATTATCTTAGGGAAGAAACATTGGGTTTGAGACATAGCTCATATTAGAAGTGACTGATAGAACCCTGATTTTGCATTGAAGTTGGCAAAGGATTTGCCATGGCTGAAAAAATAAGGCTGAGCAGAGTGAAATTCTGTTCTTGCAGCACCTGGTATCAGCTTGGTCATCTCCAGTCTTGTTGCCAGGGCACTGCAGTAGATTGCAGTGTGTGCCTCTTTATCGAGGGAAATGCATCTGCTGCAGCTCTGAACTCACTGGACAGGAAGTCCCAAAGTGGGGGGTTCTCTCCTCTTTCTTCCTCCTTTTGACTGAAAAGATGCCTCAGGTTTCCATCTCATCTCTGCCATGAAAGAGCATTAACAACCCTGTTCTTATGTCGCTGCTTAGATGTTCATATACTTAAATGCATTAGAAGGTCATTGGACCATTTAATTTTCTTCTAACTATATTATTATGCGTTTAGAATATGTATTTTTTCATATCATTAATGATGACGATGAATGACCAAAATCATTGATACAAATACCAAATTTTTATCAAATATCAAAACAACAACAAAAAAAATCAGAGTAAATTACAGTTGTTGTAAGAACTTTGTTGATTGGCAATTTTAGAACAAAACCAGATAAAGATCATGGAGAATAATCCTTTATCAGACAGACTGAATGACCTCTGAAAGGTCTTTTTCATCTCTTCATCCTGTTCTTTTGTGCCAGGAAATGCAACTCCAGCCCAAACCCCTTGATCAGTCGTGCAGTTCATGCAGCACTCCACTCTCCAAAGGAGAAAAGGTGACATTACAACTCTCAGACTGACAGAATTAACACCATATACATTTCATTGCATGAATCTTCCTCAGTGTTCTTCATCTTCTGACAAAGTAATTCTTCACTGTAATTCTAATGCCACTTCTTACACTTTGTTCTTTGATTACTCTTAATTTCTGACACTGAGTGATGTTGCTAGGACAAAAAGAGGTAATAATTTGTTATTGCCAGTGCCTAGCTGTATCTGTGTTGCAAAGTTTTATAAAAAAAGAATATTGCCAGGTGGACCAAATCAGAAATAATCAGTGTAGCCAAAGCAAAATGCTTTTGAGAATGTCTTGTAAGGCTGCAGGACAACATGCTCAAACCACTTCACTTGTGCTATAAAACAAAGGATTTTTGTTTTCTGTATTAATATGTAATAAGAACTAAAAATAAGATATTCTGCATTCTTCTGCTGTGCTAGTTCAGAAGACTTAGTAGTCAAAATTCTGTCCCCTGATAGAACTTGAGAAGTGGACAGTTACTCTTTCAAAAATTGTTAAAAAACCCTATTTTCCAGTAATCACTGTAATACCACTCTTCTTTTGTGAGGTACACAAGCAGTGTTATTTTTCCTTTTGCTGGCAGAAATGGAGGGATGAATTGACCTGTTGAAGACTGTGGCAGCTGCTGGGCTGGTGGATGGGATGAATTTTGTCAACTCATATTTTGTGCTTTCAACTGTTTGAGCTCTTGGGCCCTGTGACTGTGCTGAAAGTTCAAAAGGAAATAAACTGAGAGGTACACAAACAGCATTCATTTTTCATGAAGGTTTTTATTCCACTCCAGTGGCAAACATTTCCAATCAGCACTGAAGGAGGTACAGTCACAATGCAGCAGTTGTTGCCACCTTCTGTTTTTAGCAATTTTCCCTACCTTTTTCATTTTACATAAAAGTTGAATAAATCTTCCAGAGTTCAGATTTATTTTTTTATTTGTTTTGTATTCTCTTCCAGTTACTGTTATTCATGTTCCTTTCTTGTTTTCTTTCTTTTTTTTTTTTTTGTCTCCTAATATCCCAGTACATATCAAACTCAACTTGAGAAAGGCTATCTAGAAAATACCGATACCATTCATACAAAAGGTAGCAACAGTTGGAGGTCTCAAAAGTGTTGCTACTGGGCAGGGAAATTTAATTTAGGGGGTGTTGTGGCTAATGAGGATTGCTTGATGCAGAGATAAACTTTTTTTTTTATATTTAATTACCTCACAAGTTCTTGGTCGAAACAGCATTAAAATAGCTGTGGACAGTGAAGCAAAGGTCATTATTACATAAAATTACAATAAGAGGATACACTTAGAACTAGAGCAAATACACATAATTCTAATAAATAAGCAAGTTAGTATTTCTCTCATTTTATTAAACCAGCAAACTACAATACCAGTGTGAAGTTCACTAAAAAGTCAGAAAAAAGTTCAAAGCACAGTGTGTGAGGTATTTTTGTAGGTAGATCAGAACTAGGATTAATTTTATGTAAATAATATAAATGAAGCCTATTGCTAAGCTCCAGAGTAAATTACTCTTCTGGTATAGGTCTAAAGAATTCTTCTTCCTAAGGAGACTGATCCAGTTGAAGATTGAGAGGGAAATTCTTTACAGGTGAAAGGGATTTTTGTTCTGGTTTTTTTTTGGTTTTTTGTTTTTTGGGTTTTTTGGGTTTGGTTGGTTGTTTTTTTTTTTTTTTTTGGTAAAATTAAGTAGTTCAACAACAGAAACTATCCAGAAACCAAGCAAGAAGTAACACAGATTAAAAAGTATTTCTGTGTAGTTTCTTTTATGGTATATATGTATAGTGTATGCAGTACATGTTGTGTCCCAGCAGGCTGGACTTAACACATGTTCTTGATGCCACAGCACTGCATGCACACAACACCCTGCACACCACGGATGTATGTTTGACTCCAGGATTTCCGAGGATCACCACAGGAATCGTTCCAAGAGTTAACTTGGTTTCATTTTTCTTTCTTCCTTATTTTTCCCCTTGCCTGTGACACCAAAGTGACAAGCCCTGGAGCTTAAGCTCCAACCGAGGCCCTTCCCAGTAAGTTTGTTACCCACGGAGGGTTATCACTCCCTGTTATTTTAGTAACAGCTAATTTCTCTTATTAAAGACCATGAAATCCTTCTCTGACTGCTCAGATCCCAGGAGGAAATGCCAGTTACATAGCCAGCAGTGGAGCAGCACAACTGCAGTGTGCCTTTGGCACACTGGAGACACGCCAAAGCTGTGAAAATACCTCCTGATGGCAGCTGGGTGAGAACGGTGGGGTGGGGGGCATTTTGGGTGTGGGGAGGGGTACAAGGGAGTAGGGGGGAGGTTTGGGAGTGTCTGAGGGGGCTATAGGGGAATTATGGTTTTAAGGGAGGTCTGGTCTAACATCTGGGATGTTAGAGAGGTTTGGGGCAGCTGTTAGGAGGGTTATCACGGATTTGGGGAAGTCTGGGGGGCTGTGGAGTTTTTGGGGTAGCTGTAGGGGATTTTCATGGGCTTATGGGGCTCTGAGGGGACTGGAGAGGCTCAAGGGGATTGGGGCTGCTCTGGGGTTTTCTGGGGTAGATTTGGGGCACTGTAGGGATATGAGCTGTAGAGGCATTATGGGGGTCTTTGGTATTTTATGGGGGTCTGGAGAGGCTATAGGGGGTAATGGGATTTATCATGGAGTTTTGGTGGTCTAGGAGGGTCTGAGGGGCTGTTGAGGAGTTGTAGGGGCTTGGGGGTTCTGGTAGGTCTATAGGGCATTTGGGGGGGGGGGGGGGTTGGGGAGTGCAGAGGAGTTGTGGGGCTCTGGGGTGTTATAGATTTGAAGGGGCGTTATAGATTTCAAGGGGCTCTAGAGAGGTCTGGGGGTGCTATAGGGGGTTATGGGGGTTCTAGAGGGACAACAGGGTAATGGGGAGGTAAAATGGATTGGGGAGCTCTGGGGGAGTTGGGAGGGGTTCTTGGGGGTTATCATGGATATGGGGAGTCTGGGGGTCTCAGGAGGAGTCTATGGGGCCATAAGGGCTTATCATGAATTTGGGGCAGCTCTGGGGGTCTCAGGGGGATATAGGGCAGTTATCATGGATTTGGGCAGATTTGGGGGACTACAGGGAGGATTATCCCTGCTTTGAGGTGGCCTTTGGGAGTTACAAGGGGGTTATGATGTGGCTCTGGGCTTCTGTACCCAGTACAGAAATCAGACTAGAAAACATTCAATCGGCTATAGACACAGACCTACAATAATGAAATTAAACTGCTTTGCACTGTCAGAGGGCATGCCTGTAACACTAATGTGAGTTTACGAATAGCAGATTGGAGAGGCTTCTGTAAGAAATTTACAAGTTTACTAGGGGAAAAAAAAATTGATATTAAATATCTCTTAAGCATAGGCTGGTGATGGTCTCTCTGTGAGCATTTCAGAGCTACTTGTTAAAATGTGAGTTAAATTGGTGCAGAAACAAAGTAACCTAAAACAAGGGATTATGCAGTTCTCCTTCAGGCCTCCCCTCCCCCAGGAATTCTTAATGTTCTACTACTCTCTAGCATTCCTAATACAACAATTATGGCACTGGAGAAAATCCCTGTATTTTAATGTCCTCACCAACATAAGATTATGCCCTCTAACTATGCATTTTTAATATACCTCTTTCTCCCATTTGTTAATGATAAGAATTTTCTTTACATCACAGAAAAGATCAGCTGCCTAAAATGAAGAGGTTAGCATGTGCTAAAATATCACCTCCATGCTAGACTTCACAAACTGCTCTGTTAAATAACATAAGCTTATTTATAACACTCATGCTTTTGTTTATAATTATTTGGATATGGCCAAGGACTTTTTTTTTTTTCTTTCTTTTGAATTATAGAGTCTGGGAATTTACCAGAACCTTCAAACATCATATTAGTGGTTAAATTAGAAGTATTATCAAATCCAGTTTTGTTTGAGTTTGGTAGGCTTTTTTCCCCATAACGGCTGTACATTTATTCAGATAAAGTTTGAAACCTGCAGCATGCTGCATAATCACTGCATGTATCAAGCAAGATGATCCTCTGAATGTTGTTGGACTACTTTCCTGACCCTGAAACTACTGACAATTTCCACTGCAGAACTGTGTGGAAAAAAAAAAAAAAAAAAAAAATTGTTGGGGTCCAACCCTTCAAACCGTGTCAGCAGAATTTCAGCACCAGTTTCTTGCAGTTTCAGTACTCTTGTCCCCCCCGCACTACTTACCTCAGAATTTCTTACTTTTAGTCCATGATTCCCAAATGCACTGACCCACTTGACCAAATTTACCCTGGCACAAGGGTTCACTGAAGTATTTACCTACAGCACAGTTATATCACACGGGAAGATTTCAGGCAGGGCAGGGGGTAGAGGTTATCCAAACCACCTCCAATCCCCAGCCCCAGCCATTGTGCGGCACTTTCACCAGGTAAATAATACAGCAGGAGTCAAAGGAAGTCAGGAAGAGTCTGAGAGCAATCTGTCACTGAAATTTGAATGATTTATTTAATAACACTGTGAAATGGCACACTTTAGCTTCAGTAGCTCATCAGCGTCAGCTCCCCTGATCTGTGCACGGCACTGACAGCTCCTTAACATAACAATGGGATCCACGGGCCAAACTCACCACCGCTGCAGCTCTGCTGAAGTCAGGGAGGCTATGTCAGAATTCATTCAGTCCAGCAATCACTCTGCATTATCCGGGCTAGTGGTGGGGCTGCAACACCTGAGGAATGACAAACCCAGGTAATTTTTGTGCAGGACTCAGACTAAATCACGCTGAAGAGGCAGATTTCTCTTCCCGGGAATTTTCTCAGAAACAGCTAGATTCGAGAAACAAAGCCAACTAAGATGCAAAATTAAACGGTGGATCCTTGGTGTACGTGATTTGTAGAGGCCAGAGAGGTGATTATTCTGCATGTAAGAATAGTGGAATGTTCCCCCCGAGTACCAATTCAAAGGAGACCCACCCAGAAGCAGCCATCCCAAGCACTGTTTTCCCAGCCATGATTCTTTGTCTGCCATCCTGACAGTTTACCCAAATCCAGGTCAGATTCTGCTTAATCCCTTTTATCCCAACTCTTGGTAACTTTTTCTGTCGTCTCACCTGCTCACAGTCAAACAACATGTCTTTATGGATAGGCATGTTCTGTTCATGTAAAAATACATATCCATGTATGTTTGCAACAACACCTACAAATGTTGTCCATCTGGTAAGCCTTTTTAAGGAAAATGTTTACACACTGAGGTGGATAAAAGCACCTTGGGAGATGACAGCCCGTTGTGGGTTTCCAGAAGCTGAGGAACAGCTGCTCTATCCTGTTTTATCAACTAGGGAATTAATTGCTTGGGGCTAATGATGAAGCAGGTGTCGCCCATTTTCAGCTCTCACCTTCTTCCATCTCTGCCCCTGCTCTTGCTCTTGCCTTTGGCACATCACTGGCTCCTTGCTGCTATTTTCACCTACCTGTGGAATGAGGATGAGGAGGATAATGGAAGAGGTGTTTTGAAGATCAATTCAATAGTACTTAAGGCCCTTTCAGACTTACAAGTGAGAGCATGGGTGTATAGAAAATCAAAGTATAATTATTATGAAAATGTACAGTATTGTTCAGAGTAAAAGGGAAGGGAAGAGAAGATGATGAGATAATCAGACCACGGGAACTGAAGGATTTTGAGACGTGATATTAAGTAAGTAAAAAGAAGCGTTTTTAATTGAGCTCAGGGAGGACATTCCTAGCAAGAAATGTCCATTTCCTTTTTTTTTTTTTTCATGATAACCTTTGAGGTTGGGCAAACCTCTAAGCCTATCAAGTACAACCTTTAACCCAGCACCACATGTTCACCACTAAACCATGTTCCCAGGTGCCACAATGTTAGTGTCTGAAAGATAATATGGCAGTATGGTTGGGAACGGGAAGCTGCAAAATGGTGTTTTAAGGTCTCAAGCCTGTAACCATATTCACCATATCAGTAAATACAACATTAACAAGTCTAGATTTAGGCCCCTACTATTTTGTTATTACTGGTTATATTGTCAGATAGAGGCTTACTAGCAATAATTTAAGTTCATTATAATTGTGAGTCTTACAAACCATGCCATCAAAAAGCACCTGAAGATTTACCATGTTTGAATCTATTAGAGATGAAAAGTCCAAACTGACCCACATTGCCCTCAATTCCCTTGGTTGCTCCTGAGGAGCCAAGGTTACTTCTGCAACCAGTATTCATTTTCAGAGGACATGAAATGGAGTACCTCCAGCTCAATCCAGAAAAGGATGAAGGGGTGGCATTTGTAAATCTCACATTGCCACAAATCACATCAACTATAACTGTTCTGTATATGATGTAAAGTCAGACATAAATGAGCTACAACACTCAGTGTGGAACTCGTGTTACCCTGCATTTCATTTCTTGAACTTTGTCTGCTTGTTTGGATTCCACAGTATCATGAACATTCCAGTAGCAGCCCTCTTGTTGGGGTTTCTATTTATAGCATTCTCTCTCTTCACCTGATGCCCCTCCATGTTACTTCCAAAGAGGCAATGATTAGTGTCTTAAAGCAGAATTTATATATGTTTAATAATATATATCTTTAGAATTAATATATCTTTAATTCAGATGCAAAATATGCTCAATATTCTTGCAAAAGATAATATTTTTTTTATAACTCTTTGCTATACTGTGGAAGAGGGTGCATTTCTAAACGTTCCTCTTTCGCATTTTCTCCTGTTTTTCTCTTATGTATTTGGGGGCTAACAGCCACCATCTCCACAAATTCCAGATTTCACACATGCACATATTTAGCCATAAGGCAATTCTGAACTTTCAAAATTAAGCATACAGCTATTCCCTGTAGGATACAAGATTTCTTTTGCATTCTAAATAATTTCTGTCTTCATAGAAGAACTACTTAGCTCTGTGTAGATTCAGACTTTGGCACTGAATTGGAGAGACAGGTTTGAAGGAGGGACTCTTGGATGGATAAGGACCTGGAGGTCTGCAGGCTGGATGGCTGCATTCAAAAAGTTGCAGGAAATCACTCAGCATCCAAGTGGGAACCAGTAACCAGTGGCATGATAAATTAACATCAGCACCTAAAAGAGAGCTGGAGAGGGAATTTGGGCAAGGACCTGGAGGGACAGGACATGGGGAATGGCTTCCCACTGCCAGAGGGCAGGGCTGGAAGGGACCTTGGAGGCCCTGACACAGAGAAGCTGGGGCTGCCCCTGGATCCCTGGCAGTGGCCCAGGCCAGGCTGGACACTGGGGCTTGGAGCAGCCTGGGACAGTGGAAGGTGTCCCTGCCCATGGCAGGGGTGGCACTGGATGGGCTTTGAGGTCCCTCCAACCCAAGCCAACCTGTGATTCCATGATTCTGTAACTTCAAGAGAAAAAATCAAAGCCAAGAAATATTCAGCAACTTTAATCCTGAGCACGCTGCCAGTGCAGCCCTCAGTGCAGCTCTCAGTATTGCAGCCAGTGCTGTTGGAAACACCAGCAGTGGCACTACAGAGAAATATTTCTTCCTTCTCATCCCTTCTTGGGCATTAACTCAGGCACCAGTTAATAAACTGGGTGCTGCAGTTCTCACTCTGTAATACCCCACACCAAGGGTGCTCCTCACCAATCCCTGGCTGCCTGTGCAGTGATGTCCCTGCTCACAAGAGTTTTGGTAAGCTTTGAAAGGAAAACTGTAAGTGAGAAGGGGTTTGAAAAACAGAGCAGAGTATTTCTTTCCCCTGACTATTTGAGTTATTTTTTCATTGTGGAAACTTTACTCCAAAATTACATTTTCGGTGTGTGGGAATCAGACAGATAGCAATTTTGAGAATGTCTTGAGGGAGCAAGGTGATTTGAGTGATGAGACTCATAAGCCTTGTAATTACCGTAATTATGAGACCATACCTCTACAGGTAAGAACTCATAAGTAAAAACATTAGCATGACCATTTAAGAAGCTCAGTAATTCATTCCAGGGCATGTGGTTACAGTCCAATGCTTAACATAAACTTCATGACTCTGCTGGCACTTGGCCCTGCCTCTGGAGCATGTATCCATCCTGCAATCGTGGGTCATTTTGCCCTGTGCTCTTTGTGTGCAGTCTTTTAAATGCAAGTCTACAGCATCAGCAATTAGCTGGTCAGACCTTAAGCAGTGTTTTAGACATTGTTTGAGCTGCAGCTTTATAAAAAAGTAGTGGAAACACTGAAGTGTTCTGGCTCAAGACAGATTTCACCCTGAGAAATCCATATTCAAAAGGAACCCCAGAAACAGGAATTTCTGTCCTACATGTGCTTTACTCCAGTCCTGACCTGCGGCCTAATGGGATGGATGAGCAAGAAAACCTTGGCAGTGTGAAGAAATGCCTCATTCTTGGCCATTCTGTGCTCTTTTTTTGTTTGTTTGCTTGTTTGTTCAGTACTTCAGTGCCAGGTTATACCTTCTGTCAGTGTGAACAACGTCACAAACCCTCTCAGTGAGAGAAGGTTGGTAGGAAGAAGAAATTCTCTCCCTGAGCAGACATGCCGAGGCAGAGTGCAAAAAACACAGGGTCATTAGACAGGATATTGTTAATATTTTCTAAAGTTTGTATCCATGAGCTATAGCGTGAACTGCCAGCCACAAAGTGATGGTATCATGGAAACTGCAGACAATCCTTTTGATCGCAGCGTATACAATATTTCTTGAAGGTGTGTGCAGGACAAGTTTGTACGAATCAGAGCTTGTTTGGGTTTTTATTTATACTCATTTCCCTGAGTTTTATTTCATTGGGGAATGCCTGCGTTGTTCCCCACTTGCATTTTCAATGCTAACAAGCCTAATTTATCACCTAAAGGTTTTTCTATTTCAGTGTCACAATTTTGTTTGGACTTTGAGCTGTTCTAGCCACACAAAGATACTACTCAATGCTAAAATCACTTTTAGTATCAATAAGTTTCAAATCATTATTTATTTAAAACTTTATTGATGAAGAATCAGTACTATACTTGCAATCCAAGTAAAACATGCTTGGAAAGTTAAAGCAACCTGCATTTTTCAATCAAATAAAAAAAAAATCACTGCATCTGTCCTCCCACAATCCACCATACAAAGCAAAACCAGCCTCGTAACCTTTGCATTATCTCTGTCTTTGTGTTTGTGCTGATCTTGCATTAAAAAGTTGCAGTACCTACTTTCCAGATAAGATAAGAATTTGGGGGTTGAGATAAATATATTCTAAAGCATTTTTTCTCTTCTGGTTTTCTTTATTTGCTTGTTTGTTTGTTTGTGAGGTTTGGGGGGATTGTTTGTTTGGGAGGGGTTGTTTGGTTTTTTGTTGTAGTTTTGTTTGGTTTGGGGGGGTTGTTTGTTTGGAGGGGTTTGTGGGGTTTTTTTGTGGTGGTTGGTTGGTTTGGGGTTTTGGGGGGGAGGGTTTTGTTTATGTCTAGTGTAATAACTCTGCCAAAATTTTGCATTCCTTGTCACTCCCAGATACGTTCTCGGGACATTAAAAAAATCCTGAAATGCACTGTTTTGAGAACAGTCTGAAAATTCTTTTTGGTTTTATTTTGACTAAACTTTTCTCTGGAATCTTCACTCTGATTTTGGTTCTCCTATTAAAGAGACGTACCCTTTAGAATTTTAGGAAAGACATTAAGGGATTAAAATATGTTTATTATTTCTTTGTTGCCAAAAAATGGAAATTTTCCAGTATTTTAGATGACATTCCCTCTAGAAAGGGGGTCCTCTGAAGAGCACCATTTGTATTATCAAAAGTATTTCATACATACTGCCCATAAAATAATGTGTTCAATACTATTGCATTTGCAAAGTCTAATACTCAAAAGTGTCAAAACAGAGAATTTAGCTTTAATTTGTTCATCTTATATATCAGCATTCTGGTGTGGTAATAAGTGGTTCATCTGTATTGTGTTTGTCCACCTTTTTGAGGGCACAGATTAGATTAAACTCTTTAATGAGCAGCCATGTATTTTTTTAATGCTCTTTTACAATCTGTTGTTGTTGGTCTTATTTAAACCCTGGTTGGAAAATAGAATTATTAAATTACTTTTAAGGATGTCAGAGGAAGCTTCCCACTCAGCCAGAGGACTCTTCACTGTGGGGGTGTGGTGAGCATGGTGCCAGGACCTGGGCTCCCTCACAGGGATAGAGGGAGCATTTCCAGTGTCACTTTGGGAGTGGCTTTGTCCTCCTCAGCCTCTCTGATTTGCTCACTGGCTATCCCCTCGTGATTCCTGTAAATCGAAGGCTTTAACTGCAGGATCTACCAGCATCAGAGACTTGCTTTTCTGGTGCTGGCTTAAAAAAAAAAATGGGCTTCTTGCAGTGATGGGACATGGGTGCCTCCAGAATCTTATTGCTCTCCTCCTCCTCCACGTGCAAGGGAAAACTTCCAAACATATCATGAGGATTTTTCCTGGCAGGAAAAGGACTAGAACTTCTAACTATTCCTTTAAAAAAAACCAAAAAAAAAATCTTAAATGAATAGATTTATTCTTTTTTCCCTTTTCTTTTTCTTTATTTCTTTCTTCAGACAAAAGGAATAAGTTGCCTAAACATTTTCTTGCTCCAAATTCCTCTCATACCCTGTTTTAAAAAACAGCAGCACGAGCTCTGCTCTGGTTTCACTCGTTCCCCCTCAACTCCAGGAACCAGTCAGTGCTCATTATGCCCTGCTCAGTTAATTTCTTTAGAGGGAGTACAACTGCCAAGTACAGCCAAGTAACCTGCTGCTCCAACACTGGCTACAGGCTCCCATGCTCCCATTATTCCAGTTTCCAAAGGTACATTTTCAAAACATATCCAAAGGTTAATGCAAGCCTGGTGATGTTACATCCAAAAAGTACTGGTATCAACACTTAGAAGTGTAACACGCAGCAACCTTTCCCCCCCCCAAAAACAGAAAACATAAAGGACACACAAAATAGTATCTGGACATTGGAAACTGTTGAAGCATTTTTGTAAGAAGCTCATGAAAATAAACTTGTTTGTTAGCCAAGATCCTCATTCTCTTATCAAACTCAACCCTGCAACTGCAGATTTAATCTTTCTCATCAGCAAGTAAAAAGCTCCTAATTTTGGGGCACTTTCTACTAAAAAGGTTACCCTTACATAAAGACTGTCAGCTCCAGGACTGTCCAGTCACTATTGGTCCACTCTGCTTTGCAGCTCAGGTCTGCACCACTAGTGGGATATAAATACAAACTTCAGTTTACCACTGAGATCCTCTGCTGGCCATAATCACATTTTGGAGAGCCACTGAAATGTTAAATCCACATTTCACATGCATGTGTATTCTTATTGCACATACTGAAGAATTAAGCCACATGCTAAATGGGTGTTTGGGCTATTATTTAAGTAATTTCCTGATATTGTAAATTTTGCCACAAGAAGGGAAGATTTAAGATTTTGTCCACAGGGGTAACTGAAATACTGTGTCATGACTCATGACAAGAAGATTGGTAGCCACTGTACCAATAAATAAACTGCTGCCCAAACCCAAAATAATTCAAAAGATAATAACCATAAATTATAGGGGTAAAAAAATTCAGCAATTGTTCCTTCTAGCCTAAGAAATTTCTCTAATAATTGGACAATACAATGAGACATTTTGCAGAAAAAGAAGTACACACTGCGTATTTATTGTACTTTAATCCATTAGGCACTGTTTAACTGCTTATGCAGACCTATTAATCTAGTTTTTAGCACCTTCATTTTCAAACCTAAATCTGTGTTTTAGCTAACCATAAAACCAGCACACCGTCTCTGCACCATGCCTTCATTAGCACTCTGCTGCTAAGCATGTAAAAACACGACAGAGACACCATAGACCAGATTCCAACTGCAGGCAAGGTATTCTCGGGTTAAAACTGGCATCAGCACCAATGTGAAATTGCTCCTGCACAGAATATCACAGAGATGGTTATCAACTGCACTGGGGAAGAAGAAAAACTTACCATGAAAACTTCACAAAAATGTGAATTTCATCTGCGTTTTGTCTGGGAAAGAGTTTGCTTTCCCGAGTGCTTACTCTTCTCCCCCTTTTGTTATTTTTCTTTCTGTTTATTTGTACTAGCATAATATTTTTAGAAAACTAATCCTTGAGAAAACCACACATGAGATCTCTGGGACTTCATCACCAGCTTCTGTGGAAGCAGTTGAAGGGTCCTGCAAAGAAGCCTCATGCTTACAGACTTTGATTATTACAGTTTTGCCCAGATACCACCCTCTTCATGAGTAGTAAATGCTGCATCTGGATTAAGAATGTGCACAAGATGCACTTAGAACATAGTTAAAATAACGGTAACCTTTGTGTAAGATATGGAACAGATTATAGTTTTGACTAGATTTAGGAAAACACTCCTGCTGCACCAGATTTGTCTTTAGTCTCAGCGCAACATGTTCTCTACACCTGCCTTGTTATTAAACTTGCATGAAACAATCCTGCAGGACATACTTATACATGCAATATTTGATATTGTAGCCATATATAATATATTTTATATGCAATATATATTTTTAGATAATATGTATTACTTGTTTGTGTATCTGGAAACTTGTCATCCAATATGGTTGCTGATATCTCACCTGCATTCACAGCTGGCAAAGAAGCAAGTGTTCAGCAAATTATTACAAGAATTCCAACTAATTTTCCCCAAAATGAAACTGTACTAAATATAAAGACAACAGAAATGAAAGGAAAAAAAAAAAAAAAAAAAAAAAAAAAGAAGAAGAAGAAGAAAGAAAGAAAAACAGAAAAAATAAATACAAATTAGGCACTAGCACAGTATTTTCCAGAAAGTTTATGAGATTTTTCTTGAAAGGGCAGTGAAAGATTCCTGTTTTGTGTTCAGGCAGCTTGACATTCCAAGACACACCAGTGAGCTTTCACTGGTATACTCATGATTTTTACTTAAAAACCCCACACCAGAATTTAAAGACCAGCTGCAAACAAATTAAGCTTAGAGGAACTCAAAATATGTCTGATCACCCCAAAATAAGGAGGTTTGTATGGACCTGAGGAGTCACAGACAGGTGATACCACTCTTCCAAATGGGAAATAATAATCTCTGCTGGTTTAAGATAAATATCCTTCGATCAATCTATAACGTATGTGCTCAAGATTTTATTTTTCTTTATGGTCGGTATACAACATACAACTATTATTTCATTCACCAAGTTGGTCAGGATGAGTCTCCTGCTGCTCCCAGCAAGTGAGGCTGATCCTGCTGCTCAGTCCCCGGAGCACTGGCTGCCCAGGGTGCCAGCCCTCAAAGCGCTCCTCCTCGTCCTCCTCACAGCCTGTCCCCCACCGCACACACACCCACGGGCACGTTCACCCCAGCATCCATCTCCTCAGGGTTGCTTTTCCCTGCTCGGGGACGCTGGAGAGGACGGAGCGGCCGCCGCAGCCGAGCCAAGGCAGCGGGAATGGGCGCGGAGGGATGCTCGTCTCGGGCTGGGAGCAGGCAGGGATTCCTGCGTGCCTCCAGCCCAGCCGAACGCACAGCGGACCCGAGCGAGGGGCAGGAGCCATCGCCTGCGGTTCCCAGTGCTCCGGCTCTGCCTTCCTCCCCTTCCTCCCTCGGCCGTGACCCCGGGCTGCGTCCGGCCGTGGCTTGAGGGTCCCGCTGCTTTCCAGTGGCCAGGGCTGCGCGGGGGAATGTGCGAGCTGAGCCCCGCAAAGAGTTAATGCTCCTTCCGCAAAGCCTTCCGAGGGCTCGGAGGGCACGCAGGACACGAAGCCAACAGAAAACCACTTAAACCACTACCCCCCGAAACCTCCCCAACCCTTCGGATTGTGTGGAAGCAACTTCAGGTGCGAGCGGGGAGCATCGAGCGCAGCTCCGGCCTGCCCAGCGCTGCAGGTGTGGGCACACCTGCCCGCCCACCGTGTCCCTCCCTGTTCCTGCTACCCTCAGCCCTGCCCGGCTCCCAGGGGACAAGGACGGGCATTTTTGGCACCTCTCCTCGTTCCAAGGTTGGCCCCACCGCTGGCGCGGATGCCTCCAGTGAAACCCCACCCGCGACAGTGCCCTCACCCCGAGTGACACGGCCCGGGGTAAGGCGAGTGACAGTCCCTTTCCACACGTATGTTAATCTCTCCCCAGCCCAAAATAAAGATGGAACCAAACCCCCACAACAACTAACGGGCAAAGCGGCGCCGGGAGCCGGCACCTCGGCGGGGACCGCACATCCCCACCCCGGCACTGCCGCCCGGGACCCCGGGGAGCCGCGGGGGTCTCGGGGCGCGGGGGGCAGCGCCGGCGGAGCCGCAGCCGGCGGCAGCGCCTGTGTCAGCACAACTTGAGCGGGAGGAGAAGCCGCGCCAGGCGCCGGGCGGCGGCGGGAGGCGGCGCGGGGACGGAACAGCAAATGCTATTCAGCCCCAGCAGTTTCAAGCCGCCCATGCTGGGGAATTGCCGGAGCTGCGGGCGCCCAGCGCCGGCTCCGCGCGGCAGCGCCGGTGCGGGACCGCGGGGGCGCGCGCGGCGGAGGTGCGGGAGCGCGGGGGCGCGCGCGGGACCGCGCCCCCGCGGGAGGGGGCGGGGGGGAGACCGGTGAAAGGGGAGGGGGGGGGGGCACGTCCCAGTGAACCCCCCGAAAACTTCACCCGCCTTTGCGTGCCGGTGTGTGCGTGTGTGCGTGTGTGTGTGTGTGTGTCCATGGTTGGGCTCTCCGAATCTGACAATTTTTTATTTTTTTTAAAAGTAATAAAAAAATAAACAAGAGCAGAACCCAAGCGCGCCTCGTTCGGGGGCAGGGCTGACAGCCGGGGTCAAGAAACAGCTGCTGGAGTTAATGTTTCTTCCTCCCACTCCGGCTGATGGCGGTGCCCGGCCAAGGCGAAGTGGGAGCGGGAGCGATGCTCGGGCTCGGCCCGGCAGATGCAGGACGGGCCGGGGACGGCGATCTCCCGAAAGTGGGGTCCGTGTCCCCCCTCGCCCCCTTCGGCGGCCGGGCGGGCGCGGGACGGCGCCGCGGCGGCTCCGGGGATGGTTCGCGCTGTGTGTCCTGCCCGGGCTCCGAGGGTCCCCGTGGGGTCTGCCCGGGACTCCACAGCAGCGACCCGGCCCCAGCCCGGCCGCGACCCCTGAGCCGGGAGCCCGGCCCAGCCCCTTCCCGGTTAGCTGGGTCCAGTCCCGGTGGGCCGGCAGAGCATGGGAGGCTGTGCTGGCCCTCCTCGAACACACGGCACTCTTTGGATTCCAAAAATGCTTCGCTGGGTACATGCTCAGAGACATGTTTCTGTCTTAAAGAGTGCCTGATTCCCAGTATTCCCACTGACGCAGCTGCTTGTCTCCTTCCCGGGATGGAAGGACCTCCCTAGGAGCACCTGTTCTTAGGAAGTTGGGGAGTATTTAATTTTTCGGGGGGGAGCAATAACACGAGTCATTCTTGGTTTTCCCACTGCAAACAAGGCTGCCCCTGAGCTCACGTTTGGCGCACATGAGATCATCCCTGCCATCAGCAGAGCCACCTTTGTCAGCAACTGCAATATCTCAATATCCATCACCACCTCAGGACTGTTGTGACATGTTCCACCATGCCATGACACAGCTTCATCGTGTGCAGGTGTTGCACGGACAGTTTGGTGCCTTTGGGATATTTCTGCCTTTGCCATTGCCGCAGAGAATCCATCTATTCATAAATAAAATAGATGCAGTATGAGCACTATTGACATCCTGCAAGTGTGGCTTGCGAGAGGCTCATTAAAAGCAGAGCTGTCCAGTAAGCCCTGCTGCCTCCTGGCTAGCTGGCCTATTTCATTCCTTGCTTAATTCCCTGTTCAGGATGGTTCACTATTCCAGTCTGTTGCTTTTCATCACTCAGTGGACTCTGCTGTCTCCTGCTTTTTCCAGGTTGGTCCACTCTGCTCCTTCAGCTGTATTCTCCACACGGCTCTCTGCCCAACTCCTCTACTTCCTGCTAATTAATGCCTGATTTTTTGCTGTCTAAAAAAGATAGCACTTTGATTAGACACACATACACACATATATGAACATTAACTCTTCGCTTTCCGGAGAATAAGTGACTAGAAATCCAGATGCTGAAGGATCAGAATTCCCAAGGAACTCAGTGAGATGGGGGTTTCACATGTGGTACCCAAAGTTAATACCTCTAACCCAGATTCATCAAACAGATTACCCTAATTCAGATTCCCTGTTAAATTCTGTAGTTCTGATGAAACACCTATATGCATATTTTGTTTTGGGTTTTTCTGAGCCAAACCCTTGCTACTGCAACCTATAAAAGAGTGAATTATGTTTATCTTTCCAAGTTTTTCTACAACCTCAGGAGAATTAACATGCTTGGTCTTGCTGTTTAGAGACTTGCTTCAAGTTGCAGCTCACGACAATCAGCTCCTTGTCTTTTTCAGCCATCTTCTACTTTTTTCCACTCAATCAGCCTCAAGCATTTGCCACCTTGTGTCCAAAGTTTTCTCATGCACAAACCACATGGAACTTGGAAAAATTGCATGGAGTTCAGATATGAATCTGGTTCAGAAACTCCAAGGATCTCTCCAAGATTTGCAAAGGTCATGAAGGTCCTGAGAAGAAATCATCCACTTCCAAGCATAGGACCCTTTTCAGATCTCTATTCTAGAGGTTGCTAATTTTTTTTTCCCCTGAGCCTCTATAAGTTAATCCTAACTAAAAATCAATAATTTGAAGGTACTGTTTCCAAAAAATACATGATCTTGTTGATGCACTGGCAGGGCATTTTGGGCAGCGTGTCTGCATAAGGATCACTCTGCCCTGACTTGCCATGTCAATGCTGATTTCATGGTTTGTTGCAGAATAAAAAAATATTGACAGCTTCTGCTCCCACTGTTTCGTAAAAAAGGAGAGTGGAACATCAGTATTTACAAACTCACCACCAATGAAGGAAAACATTTTATCAAACCACATGACTTCAGATGAGAGAACACATTGCCACAGCAGATAACTGAGGTCAAGCAGTTTCCAAGCTACAAAAGAAAGCAGAGGTTTTTTATGAGCAGCAAGAACATTCAAAATCTGAGCAGATAAACTAAAGCAAACATGTACAGAGGGAGATATAAAACCTTAGGTTCCAAATCTTCTCTCAATCTTAGAACAAACAAGTCAGATACGGACAGATACTGGGCAGATCACTGCACATCTTTACTGAGGGCTCCTTGAACTTTTATTGGAAACATCTGATTCCAGCAGCTACCGAAACAGATTAAACACCAGAGAGAACAGGAGATCCAACCCCTGAATGATACACTTATGTTTGCTTTGTACTGAGGAGAATTTGCAAAATAATGACTTGTTCTAAACTGTGGGGTCACTTTCTTCAGCTGGGGAATGCCCACAGTGGAGGCACACTTTTTCAATTACATTTGTGGGTGCATTTGTTGTTGGTCATTTGTTGGTGCCTTGGGTTTCTCAGGCTGGGAGACTGAGTTTATCCCACTGTACATCCAACAAAACTTTTACTTGTGCAGCAGACCCCTGTCTAGCAAAACTGGCTCTCACTTTGCTGGCTGGGAGGGATCATTTTACTGTTTTGTGACAGCAGCAGTCTGGCTCCCTGTGGGACACTTTGCCAAGCCAGGACACCTGTGGATAAGATAGTGACAAGTGGCTGTGGGCTGAGTTGGGCTGTGAATTTGCTACAGTTTCTGGGTTTCCACTAGCTCAGAACTGACACTGTTGTCTGTGTGTCATGGTGTCACCCCAGCCAGCAGCCAAGCCTCTCATGGACACTCGCTCATTCCCCCACCAGTGGGGCTGGGGAGAGAACTGGGTGGCTAAAACATAGGGAACTCGTGGGCTGAGATAAAGAGAGTTCAACAGCTCAAAAGCCATGCACACAAGCAAAGCAAGACAGGAAATTCATTCCCTGCTTCCCCTTCAGCACCTCCTGGAGAGCAGGGCCCCCTCACCTGTAACAGTGATGTGGGAAGACAAACACCACCACTGCCAACATCCCCCTTACTCCCTCTTCCCTTCACTTTCCACTCTGAGCATGAGGCCAAAGGGTCTGGAGCATCCCTTTGGTCAGTTTTGGTCACCTGTCCTGGCTGTGTCCCCTCCAACCTCCCACACACCCCCAGCCCCTCCCAGCGTGGCCACAGGAGGGACAGAAAAAGGCCTCAGCTCTGGGTGAGCTCAGCAATAACAAAAACATCTCTGAATTATCAACCCCATGTTCAGCACAAACCCAAACATTGCCCCACAGCAGCGACAGGAGAGGCAATTCCCTGTGCCCCCAGCTGAAGCCAGCACACTGTGGGAGGTTTGTCTGCCACTGGCCTCGGTCCTGTGGCTTCAACCAGCGTCTTGGACTTTAATTAATCCTCAGCGTGGGCTGAGGGTGGCACAGGAGTCACGGCTGGGCACAGGCTGCTGCACTGCCCCGCTCCCCGGAGCTGCCCCCAGGAAGGGACGGGGACAAGGGGCACCAGGAGCTGCGCTGAGTGGATGAACCGAGACATTTTCACAGCAGCTGCGGAACCCCCGCGCTGCTCGACACCACCCCGAGCCCTCCTCCAGCGCTCGGAGCATCCCTGCTCATCGCCAGCCCTTGTTGCCGAGCCGCCCACCGCGCAGCGCCGGCACAGCTGTGCCGTGCCCGTGGGCGGCCGGGGAGGGGAGAAACAGCTGGAGGGGTGGGAGAGCTGCTTGTGCTGCTCGGGAGAGACCCCCAGGGCACCCCGGGACACCCACCGAGCCGCTGTGTGCTGAAGGTTTGGTGGCCGCAGCGTCCCAAGTGCCGCTGCACGGCCGCTGAGGGTAAATATTGGCTTGGTCGTGGCCGCTGCCAGGTATTGGTTTTCATCAAGAACGCGAAATAAACTGAAAGTACTGAAAAGCAGCAGCAGCAATTAGGCATGTGATCATCCCAGAGAGTTTGGAAATCGTGCTTCAGCCTGAGCAGAGAAAGAGCAAATTCCTCCACAGGACTATGATGTGCTTCTGCTTTTATTAAGTGATGGTAATTATCGGTGGCATTAAAATAGATTATTTTGATATTTTTTCACGTGATTTTGTGACAGGAAGAGTTCTGCATTATAAACAACGTCTTCTGCTAGTATTAAAATCTCCACCACTCTCCAGCTAGTCACGTTATGGAAAAACTAAAAAAACAACAGAAAATAAGAACCTGTCTTCTAAATCATCAGAAAATTTCCTGAGGAAGTTTCAAATCCAATCTCTGTCATCTATTTGAAAAAAAAAATATTAATTAATGAAAGTTTCTCTTAATATCTGATCCAGAGAAAGTGCTTAAGGGGCTTTCAGAAGACAAAGATTCTCATGCAGCTGATGATTCAATGGAATCAAAATATGCCTTTTTTCCCCCCTTTCTT
This sequence comes from Acrocephalus scirpaceus scirpaceus, assembly GCA_910950805.1. Classification (NCBI taxonomy): domain Eukaryota; kingdom Metazoa; phylum Chordata; class Aves; order Passeriformes; family Sylviidae; genus Acrocephalus; species Acrocephalus scirpaceus. The sequence goes on along the minus strand of OU383776.1, from coordinate 68,193,504 downwards.
TACAAACATCTGGTAGAAAATGTGCTTTCATAAGATGCTGAAAGACTCTCCTAAATCCCGCCAAATTTTCCCTAATAGCTCCTCTAAGTATCTCCGGAGCTTCAGTGTAACCCAGGGAATTTTAATATTATTAAATAGCAGAAAATTTCACATTTTGCATAACTTCATCAAAACTGGGCTTTATTTTAAAAAGCATTTAGAAAACCACCTTTCAATTTAGCCCCCAGTTTTGTTTTTTTCAGTAGAGTTCTTGATGACTTCTGCTAACATCACATTATTTTGTAGGAGCCTTTGTGATTATTTCCTTTTGCAAACACCAGAAAAAATTAAAGGAAAAAAGCAATGTCCATCTTCAGAAATGTAGGAAAAAAAGGCAATGCCAGAATTCAGGATTTTTTACTTGCCTGGCAGTAGCTGTGGCAGGTCAGAACAGTGGCTCTGGGAAAGTTCTGCTCAAAGGGCTACAAGTGGAATATCTGGGGATATTTATGATATTTATAAATATCAAAAATCATGATATTTGTGGTTAGTGGAGGGACAAGCAGGAGGATGAAGCCACCTACTCAATATCTTAAAATTTTGTGCAGCAAAAAGTGGGGCAATTAACAGGAACGGCTGAAAATCTTGGTGCAAAGTCTTGGATTGAAACTGCAAGTTAATAAGCATAGCAGGCACTTGTTCAAGTAATTTACATGACTGGAATATTAATTTATGAGGCTATAACTTTCCCTGGAAGGGTGGGGAGGGCAGCAGAGAGTGTTCTCTTAAATATCAAAATGATACAAGGATTGTCCCAAGGCCCAGCTGGGAAAGAAGATGGATGGGTTATAAACTGGTGGGTGAAAGTAACAGGAAAAATCACAGCTTTTGTGCACTGCTGAAGTGAATGATGCTTTTGTAAACTGATAGAATTGTGTGAAAACACTGGAACCCAGGGAAATGGAGGAGCTTAACTGCTCCAGAGGTGAGGTGGGAAATCAGGAAAACAGGAGAAAAATCAGCTTGGAGTTTGAAGCAAAACAAAACAAATGGTCATCAAGAGGTCATTGTTCAATAAATACACACAAATGGAAAGATTTTCTGGGGAACAGGTCTGAGATATCCAGTGGATTTGACAGCTCCTTTAAAAAACTGTATTAAAGGCAGAACCATAAACTCTGCCAATGGAGAAGCAGGCTAGAAGTGAATGTAGCTAAATCAGGCATGTTTCAATGGCTTAAAACACAAGAAGAGAGTACAGGAAGTTGGAAACTAGGTCAAACTACAAAAAAAAAAAAAAAAAAAAAGGTAGGCCAGGACAAAAAAAAATTAAGTACAACTAGGCATTTCAAAGGCCTTGTAGTATGAAGCAGAAAATCAAGGGACAAAGTTGTGGACCAATTAATTAAAATATTTATAGTCTTCTAGAAGACAACAAAGAGACAAGCAGAAGCCAAGATGAATTTGTCAAGAGCAGATCATGTCAAAACAAACTAATTTTGTTCCCTGACAGAGTCACTGGCATCAGGAGCAGGAGGAAGCCGTGGACATGGTATGACTTTGGCTTCAGTGGGTTTGTGTCACTGTCACAAAGCTCTTGTGTGCAAGGTAGGGAAACATGAAATTACTAATCAGCTTACTGAAAATGTGTTTGGAGAGCACAGGTGTCACATTATCGAAGTAGAAACAGATTATCAAATGGGATTTCACACTGGGAGTTCTTCTCTAGTCCAATACTGTACAGCAGTTTTTAGCAATAGCTATTTTAGTTAATAGAATACAAAAAGTTTCTCTCCTCTGAAGACAACAGCAAGTGGAGGTCATGTTCAAGGGCAGGGTGATAATTCAAAATTCTGTTGAAAATTAGAAAAACTCTGAAAATCAGGTTGAAATTCAATTAGTAAACTCAAAATTACACCCCAAGGAAGTACACAGGGTAGGGACAGGCTTTGTGATGGAGCTGTGGAAACCCAAAGTGAAAAAAAACTCACAACCATCAGAGTGCTGTAAGAAGAGGTGGACACTATTCAAGGATACAGAGGGTAAGGTGTAGAGGAGCACAGCACAAGACTTCAAATGCCAAAAAGTAGCTGTGAAACTCCTTTCACTGTGTCATTCTGCTCTGGGTTAAACTATATAATCACAAAGTGCTGTAGTAACTGGATAACCTCTCCAACAGACCAGCAAGTGCTGCAAGCTAAGAACTGAGGAGGTGTGTAGTTATTTTTCCCCACACACAGATCTTGAGGTTTCAATAAATTTACCTGGAAAACCACAGGAACTTTATTCAATCTGGTTTTATTAGCCTCAGATGAGTGCTGAAGATCTGTACATCTCATTGACTGTGGTGCATGTAGTAATGAATAAAAATGGATGAGCCCCTTCCTCTCTCCCACCAGCAGCTCAACCAGCGAGCTACAGAAACTTTACTGGGAGATAGAAACTTTCACATCAGCATCTGCCAGTGTGTGGCAGAATATAAAACATATGGATAGGCTGGAGGTGCTGAAAAAGATACCTAGGTGCAAGAGCACGTTTGTTTTTGGGAAAATGTGATTTTTAATATTTGGCATTTGTGGTACTTTACTGAGTTTCGGCATTAAAATGTATTTAATCACTGGTGCCTACCAAGCAACATATGAGTGAGATTATTTGTGCAGAGGCACTTCCCACCAATATTTATTCTTGCTGCCTTTCTGGAGCCAGGTAGCAGCTAAAGTTGATAATCCTGCAAGTTTTGTCTGTCAGGAGAGAACAGACACAGGAGCTGTCAGCTCTCACGTGATCCAGTTTATTTACCAAGGGTATAAACAACACCCATGGGGAAAAAAAGAAAAAAACTGTTTCCTCACTTGTTTCAAGTATGTGATGCTGTGCCTGGCACTCCCTTGCTCACAGCTCCCCCAACTTTCTGCCCATGTCAGGAAAACAGAAATCAGGGACTTCTAATGCCACTTCCACCATCCCTGGGCTACAAGAACACCCAGCGTGGCCTTGTTCCATAACCCTGCACCTCACAGTGGCCCCCATTGTTAAAATTACCTGACTGCTCAACCACAAGCAATGATTTTTACAGCTTTTTTACCTTTGCACCACATGGAGGATGCCTCTTGAGCCAGTGGCTTCAGCTGTGTTGCAGTGAGCAGGAGTACCATGTGCTGCCTCTGTGGAGAAGCCCCTCACAACCATTCACAGCAATTTTGGGAAAATCTGGGAATTGTGCAAGTCCAGGCAAATTCACCTGTAGTGCTTGCCCTGGGCCCAGCCCAGACACCTCTGAAGGGTGAGGAAATGTCCCCTCCGAGGTCCATGGGCTCTGGATCAGCACTGGGGCTGCTCCTGAGACCTTCCCCTGGCAGTGCTCCTGTTGAAGCCAATGAGATTATTCCCCAGCACAATAGAGCTCACTGTCAGGAAGATTTTAATGATATTCAACCTACGTTTTCCACATCTTCTGATCACCCCATTATCCCTACTTACGGCTCATTATCTCCTTTTTCCAGGGACCCAATCCTAACCCCCTTCCCCAAGCCAGGCTTGCCTTGGCTGGGATGAAGGAAGCAGGATCTCACTGTCACCTTCGCTATTCAGAGGCTGCTGCTACGCCCCCCGTGATGTCATCATTCAGGTAAAAAAACACACCTCTGTGTTTTTATTTCTGGCTGCAAAGACCACAGAGCTGAGCCTATGGCCATGCTGGAGGAAAATGAAAAGACCTGCTAGTACAATTCCAAGACATAAAGCAGTATGAATTTTTAAATAACATTTGATCCTCTAAAAACATTTTATCATTTTTGCGACTGACGTATGTCTTCACAGCTATATAAAAACCTGCAGCAAAATTATTGGAAGTAGTTTTCTTTGATTAAGAACTCAACATTTGTGGTTTAGAATAGCTTTATAATTTGCTGTGGACAAGACAGATAACGTGATACCTCTTCCTCAACAATCATTTATTATGTATAATTTGGCCTTTCTGGATAGTTGGATTGAAATGCATACTAAATTATCAGAAGTTAAATCCTTTTGTATACATGCTAAGAAATTATATTTTCTATAGAATTGCTTTAAATCTTGGGTTTTATTTAGAATTATGACATAACATATCTCCCATTGTGTTGGGACAAGAGTCCTGTTTTTATCTATGATTTCACAGCACTGGGCATGGAGTGATGAGAATTTGGGGGCAGTGCAGCAACACTATATTCTGAATTTATTTCATTTATAGTAGTTATAGTAATAAAATAATATCAGGTAAAAGGAAGAGTGTGTGGACAATACACAGTATGTACAGAATAATCCAAAATATGTTCCCATGCCCAACATCATGTGCTTGCCCTCTCTGTTCTGAAGAAATGGCATTAATTCCTCCAGCAAGAGCACTTGGGCCTCCCTAGTGAGGACATGGTTTTTCCAGTTAGGGCTATCCCTGATGGCAAGCCACTTTTTTCCCTCTAAATGTTAGATGTCACCATTTTTTAGGACACTTCAACAATCAGTCATTGCAGGTTTATCCGTGCATTCCCCCTGCTATCAGTTACACTCATTTCTCAGTACCTGCCCAGACATCACATACATTAACATGAAAAATGCAAGATGTTATTGTCCATCCCCTGGTTTGCCCTGCCCACACAAATGTTATGCTGGCTTGTGGCAAATGGAGCTCTGGCTCTCCAGTGACTTCAGAGCTACTCCTTTGATGAGAGAGACCAAGAACACTCTGATGTTTATGCTAGCTATGGAATTGCTGCTCTGAAATTCAGTGTATTCAACAGCCTATGAGCCTATCCAACCTGTTTCAAGACAGCATTCCCTTTGTGGGACCAGACTTGGGTTTGTTTTTGAGTGAAACCCCGCAAAATTCAGTGTGGATGTCAACCCTCTTTGTGCTGCTCTCATGTGGCCAGAGTTGCAGTCCCTGTTTAAGAGACCAAATCTGTATTGCCCTTTGCATCTTTTCCACCCCAGTCCCTGGTTATTTCACCTGATCTTTCTTTGACTGACAGTGCAGCTTTTCCAATAGAAAAAGTTAGACAAATAATCAGCATTTAAGGAGCAGGGCTTGTCCTAGAGGCCAGCACAGAACCCAGAAAGAGAATGGGGGTGAAATTCCTCCCTCGGCCTGAGATGTCCCATGTGAGGAGGGCAGAGGTGGCTTGTTCAGCTGGGCTGCTGAGTCATCTCTAAATTAGTTAATTAATTAATTAATCGTTAATTACAGCCACTGAAATCAGACTGTCATGTTAACCATTGGGTGACTATCTACTATTTATTCCAACCACAGTCTTTTGTGATATATACTAAAAAAAGTCTGGTTAGATTCAGGTATGTTTGAAAAACTGCTGGCTTTGCAGTCAGTGTGGCATGAGTATTGTTTTTATCTGATTTGCATGGTTCCACAGAACAAATCCTGGGCTGTCAGCACCTCCTCTTGCCATTAGCCTTCTTTTCCTCATTAATAACTGACCTGGAGCAGTAAGAGCCTCCCCCGAGTTCAAGCAAACAAACCAATCCTCTTCCCCAGGCTTTGGGGCTGAGCAGAGTGGGCAGAGACATTTCTGCTGGAAACTGTTTACAACTCCACAAACAACAGCTTTTTACTGCATTTCTTTGGTTTCACCCTCTCAGCTCTTCCAACCCTAACACAATAACCTAACCCATGTGTACCAGAAAATACTGGTAATGTCCTGGACCTGGAAAATTAGCCAAAAATCCATGGAAAGATAAGCATAATGGAACACAGATGATTAACATTTACATTTAGCATAACAGATCCCAGCACCAACACCTCCTCTATATTCTCCCCCATTCAGTCCAGTTTTGTGCATCTCATGTTGGGTTATATCTGATGAAAGAGCAAAGATACAATGAAGAAACAATGCACAAAGAATGTTTGTAATGTAATATGAAAATGGTGTACAGAATTTTAATACACTGTAATTTACCGCAGTGATTTTTTTTTTCTCTGAAAAGATAATTTGGTATGAAAATCGTGCAGTACTTAAATAATGTAATTTTGATAATGACAGTAAAATACAATTTCTGTAAGGCAAGTGAATCATAAACTTTTTCTCATTCAAATGAAGTCTGTAATATGTCTGAATGCTGTCACTATTATACATTTTAAAAATAACTCTGCCATGAACTATTATCGAATATTATTATATTTCAAATACATAACAAAAGCTAGTGAAGTCACAATACAAACATGTTGAAATGCCATGTTGCATTTATTGGGGAAGTAATGAATCCTGCAGGAGCGAGTCAAACTTCTTCTGCCAGGCAATTTTATTACAGTTTTTTTTAAGAGCTGAATCTTAGCAACTCCCGCCCCACGTTCAGTTGAAAACTGAAACTGGGGAAGGTTTTGACCTTCCAAAGATAAACACGAATTCCTATGGATACTCGAGGTTCCTATTGCTTCTTGTTTCAGGCTTTACAAACAGAGGAGTTTGATCTGTTCAGGGTCTGCCCAGAGCGAAATTGCACTATCGGTAAAAAATTTATTTTTAAAAATATACTTTATTGGTGGTGCTCCTTCTCAGACCTTTCCACCGCAGCTTGTGGAGTAAGGGCCACTTCTGAGAGATCTCAGAGGAATTTGGACACACAGAGTGGTCAGAATGGAAGAAGGTATTCCAGCAATTTCTGCAAGTCGGCTCACTTAGGGTTTTAACATCTAACATTCCTGCTTTCCTTTCCACTCCGGGCTGCCTCCTCCTCGCCCTCCCCGGAGACCCGCACGGTGCTTCCCAGGGAGGGAGGCTCCGGAGGGGCTCTGATGTGTGCGGGGTGTGGGGCTGCTGTCCCCGCGGCTGGCGAAAGGTGAGGCTGCTCCAGGTGAGGCTGCTCCTGTGTCAGCCAAGGAGCTCTCGGGCGGGTGGCGCCTCGATTGTGCCCCCTTTGATCGGCGCCCACCTTCCACCCCTGCACAGCAGCCCCAGCCCTGCCCCAGGCACCCCATCCCCAGCCCAAGGCTGCTGGAGACCCTGGGCATCCTCTGCTGTTTTCCTCGAGTGTCTGCTGGAAATGGGATATATAAAAATGTTCCCTTCTGCTGCTCTATTTCGCTCCCAACGATATGTTTGATATCCTGCAAATTCTACTCCTTACCAAAAATACGTCGTCCTGGAAGCACATTGAGGAGGGCTTTGTCAGCCTGCCCGTAATGTCTTTGCAATTGTGTGAGGTGTGAAATTCGCTCGACTGTTCTCACTGGAAGATTTGGAAGGGTGGAAGATAAAAAAAATGGTTTTACTTCTGCCAAGAGAGCAAGGAGAAGCAAAGATAATGGATCTCATCTCTGGGACAAGGATGGAGGAGCTGTGGTTCCAAAAGACATTCTCAGGAGAAAAATGAAAGGAACTAGGACAAATATTTTCTTTCTTTTCTCATCCTATATGTGATGCAGACAGTAATGGTTTGTTGCACCAAAAACTAAAACAAATGGTTGATTGAGCTAAACTAGATTTTGAAGTAAGAAAAAAACATGCAGAATGTCCCTGGTACAAACTTCACAAAACAGGTGTTTCTCTAACTCATGATAGAAACCAGAAACAACTTTTTTTTGAGGTGGATAAAACCACCTTTTTAGGATTTTTTTTTTAAGTGGACTTAAGATGATTTTACTCTCTATTTGAAAATTATGATCCATTCATAAAGGCAGGCATTAAATGTCACTGAGGTGTGGGATCCACGATGAAATACCTGCCCTGCTGGTTTCTGGCCTCTCCGTCATTTCCTGAGCGTGGCACTAGGAGGCAATCTGCCATTGGAGGTGTCGTCCCTCACACACCACAGCCGGGGAAAATCGAGATTTTTGGTACCAAAAGGTGCCACTCATGACGAGTTCTTTGTGTGCCCTCCCATCCACCCCTTCCTCGTCTTCCATAAACCACTATGAAACGGCAGATTGATGATGAAAGACACCTTCCTGATGCTCCAGCCATACATTTACCCAACAATCCCAGTTTCTGATATGCCCAATATAAGAGTGAGGTGAAGTTTAGGCTGTAGAGCTCCTACAGCCAACCTATCTGAGTGGACACAAGATGTGTTTCCAGGGACACCCAGGAGCAAACCAGCTCAGGTAACCTGCACAAGGAATACTTGTGCACCTCTCTCTACTGTGACATCTCTGGGGGAGAAAGCAGCCAAAAATGGGCTGGCGTTGAGAACTGATGCTTTGGGTCCAGGTACAAAGGGCAAGACTCATGCTTGACTTTGTTGCTTTGCATCCTTTTATTTTTATGGAAGTTCTTCTGCTGTTGTCCGGGAGAAAATGTACTTTTATATATATTTTATATACTTTTATTAATTCTGTAAAGACCAGTATTTGAAAGTTCTGAAAAACCGAGGCAGAGCTAGAAATGTGCTTCTAGAAACACTCCCACAAGTGTTTACTAAGACAGAAAGTTGAATTTGACTTGGCTATATTTGTGTTCCTTTTGTTTACTTTGTGTGAATATTTCAGCTAATAGGTTTACTGTTGGGATTGTTTGCAGAAACTGCACAATTTAAGCAAATAATTCAAAAATTTCACGTATATTTTAGACTGTCAGGGGCAAATGTTCTCACTAGAACCCTAATTACAAGCTTTGCTGTTTTTTATGTATATTTTATTACGCAATCATGACGTCAAGAAGGGTGTCTACACACACCTGGGTTTATGTTTAGTTAGGAGCTACCAGCTCCTGGTTAAACAGCAACTGCTCAGAGGGCACCAGAAATCACCCCCATCACTCTCAGCAATTCCAGATATTAAGCATTTCCAGCAATACAAAAATATACAGATCCCTAGATCTTTCCATTCCTTGGGACGCTGCCCTTTGCATAAGCTGCTCCCAAGTTCTGTATTCCTACTGCTGGGAAGTGTTGTGATATTGTTGGGCAGATCAAACAATGCAGGAAAATAGATATTGCACCATTTTCAAATGAAACAGAGAAATTTGGACACAGATTGTGACAGAGGAAAAACCTGTAATAATTTCATTTTTAGTCTGCTTAGTGCAATCCTTTATGTGCAAATTCTCTCTTACAGCCTTGAAATCTTATCTACAATTTTATCTTTCAGAGCCACACCCCTCACATTTTGGAAAAAAAATAATAATCCTGTCTGTCTATAACATAAACACAATTACCAGTGGTGGTATATGGAATTAAAGAGCCTCACAATTAAATCACAGATTTGCTGCTGTGCAGGTTGAAGATGTGAGCTTGGCTCAGCAGACAGTGGGTTTTTTCCATGGTCCACAGATTGTCATTCCATGTCTTGTGTCAGCACTACTGCATTAGGCAACCTCACCACTTGCATCAGCTCACATTAATATTATTTTTAAGACAAAATGGTCCTTGTTGTGATGCTGCCACTCATCATCAGAAACGATTGTGCTGCAGAACATTAATATTATAGTTAATATATGATAACATTACCATTTGTTTTAATAATTTCCAATGGAAACAACTACTGTTTCAGTGAGTCATTTTATTTTCTTGCATTTCCTGGCAAGTGCTGCAGGACTGTTTAAGGAACAGAAAAACAAGCTGGCTGCAGCTCAGAGGAGAGCCTGCTTCCATGGCTGTGCTAGTTGGAGAATTCCACTGAAACCAGAGGTCTGCACTTGGTGTAGAGGATGGGCTGCCTTTTTCAGCTTCTAAACTGTCCCCTCTCACACTGAAGCACTTATTAAACACATTAATTAAAACTTCAAATTCTCAAAATCAGAACTCTTAGTGAATATATGCATTTCCAGATCATTACACATTATGTAATATTTGAAATATCAAAGCTTGCTTTAAAAAAGGGAAGTAGTGGAAAATGTAATCGTGTTGCTGTATCTTGGGAAATATATCAGATTTTGTTAATAGTTTGAAGAAAATTGTAAACTGAAGTATTCAAAAGTAGTTCTAATTACTACCCTATTAAGGATATATCAGAAAAAATATTCAAACTTTTGTAAGTAATTTTGGCCCAGTTTAATGTATTTGTTATTGGCCACTGTGATTTAGGATGGAAATGTAAACATTTCCACTATTATCTCCTTTCAGAAGAAAGCAAAACAATCTGACTCAAAACTGATAGTTGTTGTTATTCCCTTCAGATCTTAATAAGAACATGAAACCTTTTCTCTTTCAGCTCTGCTTTGGCTCGTCTGGTCTGCATTTCCACCTAAAACAGAGAAATTCTCCAGCCATTTAAACCCACCCAACCCTATCGACCTCAACAATACTCTTACCCTGATTTACAGCCTCATTAGGATTTTAATGATGTAAGTGGAAGTGGAGTTTGCTCCTAAATCTTCCCTCTGACCTGAACGGAGTGTTCACCTCTGGGTGCAGGGTGTGAGAGGCCCGTGCCTCAGAGGGAGTCCCGAGCTGGGCCTGGGCAGGCCAGGGAGGGTTTTTGGTGGTGCTGGGCTCCTTCCTCGCCCCAGATAAGCAGCCACGCATTCCCGTACACCTTGTAAAACCTTTAACAGCCCCACACATGCATGCACAAGTGTGGCACTGTTTTTACAATACAGACAACAATTCCTACTCACATATCTTTCTGATGAGGGAATCGAGTCATCAGTCTAAATATATTTGGGGTTACTGGAGTTGCAAGGCTGCAGGAAGAGCAGGCACTGCCCAGCTCTTGGTACCTGGTGAACAACAACAGCTCCAGCCCTAAAAATCTCTAAATGGGCAGCAAATGAGAAAGGAGAGGCTTTATCTATATATTTGTTGATTTGTTTATAAGTCTTGCTTAAATCCTCATCCACAGCTCACAAAAGAAAAATTCTCATTAATGTCAGCAGCCCGAATCAGCTCCTGAAAGAGAAAACACCACGTATCACTTTCAGTATCTTCTATAATTTTAAACCAGAAAACCTTTATGACTTCTAACACCCTGTATATTAAACAGTGCTATGAAGGATTTAATATTTATATTACACGAATCCCACTGTGTTTAAATGTGTTTAAAGGTGCCATAAGCAGCATGTTTACTCAGCCCTGATGCTCGTTGGTGCTTGGATGTGTTCGTAACTCCTCACACCCATATCATCCAAAATCATTCACCTCCCACCTTCAAAACTGCACCAGAAAAAAAAAATTAATTTGCCACAACTTGTCCCTGGAGGTTCATTTGCATATAGCCATTTCTTTAAAAAAAAAAGTAGAAATGTAAAGGATGGGGGAATCAGAATGACCCTGGGCAGTAGGTTTGGTGTGTTGATCTTGGAGTTTACCCAGCCATAACCATTCCAATGCCAATAGAATGTTAAGTGTCACAGTTTTTATATATCATTAATGGAGAATGAAACATACTTTTACATATATATAAAAGAATGTTGTATATTAAGTCACCGTGGCTGGGGGGGTGCCAGATGATGGACACAGATCCCCAAGATCATTATTCCAAGCTCAGACTATGTTCCATACAGACAGGTTTAATAATCCTGCACAAGAGGAAGGAGTTAATAATTTCTTGTTTCTATTAGATTAGGTCTGCTTGGGTTCTGAGTTTATTTTAAAGCACATTGAAGCTTGATGACTTTTAGTCATAGGTGAAGTGCCGCAGAGTCAAGAAGCAGAAGGATTTTTAAAGATCTTACATAACTCCAGTGATATTTTTAAGCATATTAATTGGCAGGTGCTTCACACAAACATGGAGGTGACTTTCTGAAAATACAGATCTGCCCCTTGAGTACAGGAATTTTACCTGGTGACTTCTATCAACAACTGAATTAACCACCTGTAAAAATGCAGAAGAAGGTGGCACTCATTTTTAGAAAGAAGTAATTAAGAGGAAATTTTGCTCCCCAAAACAAAATGAAGCTGTGAATAGACCAGGGATCAGGAAGGGAGCACGACTAAAATTAGGTAGTTTTCAAACACACAGTGTACAGAGACCCAGCAAGCTCGTGGGTGGTGGGCAGCCCCATCCCTCACAGCTGGGAAAGACGAGGAAAAAAATCCAAGTGTTTGGCAGCAGTGCTGAGAGTAGCTGTTTTTTATTAATTTTCACTCTTTTTATGGCCAGAACCACCCTCAACACCCAGCAGAGAGAACACCCACCCCCGCGGGAGGAGCCGGGTGCTGCCCACCTCACCTTGAGGGTGACAGGCTGGGCTTTGCGCTGTCCCTGTTTATGCCTTAAAACGCAGGAACCTGCCTTGGCAGAGCATTTCTTTTTCCCCCTGGGTTTTTTTGGTTTTTTTCTTTTTTTTTTTTTTTTTTCTGGATATCTTAATTCTGCTGATGCAAAGCACGAGTGAAATTACAGGTGCCCGTCTGCGGAGCAGGATGCTGATAAACAACTCGCCACTTCGCAGTGGCTGGTCACATCTGGAGCCTTTTGGGATGCAAAAAGTACTGGAGGATTATTGCAAAACTTAGAGGCACTTACGTTGCCATAACTTTTGTTTTTAACCTAAATTTGTGGATTTCACCCCCCATCCCCTCTGTTAGAGGATTTTTTCGGGTTATGTTATCCTTATGCAGCAGCCCAGCTCAGTCAGCAGCGAGGCAGAGAGTCAGACCTACAGCTCTTGTCAGGAAACTTTTCCAGTTTGACCTTAGACTGAGACAGGCTGGTATAAAACCATGGAACAGTGGATTCTGTGTCATTAATTCCAGCATTATTTTGAAACTCCACAACCCACAGTCCCCAGCTCTGGCTAAGTTAGCACGCAGTGTTCAACATCACTGTGCCATTTTGAGAAAATAAAAACCCACAAAAAAAACCCACCCCGTGGTAAATTTGATTTTTTTCCACCTTTACATTATCATAATATTTCCATAACACAGAAAATCAACACATAGAGGGATGGGTGGATGGATCCATGGTGAAGGCTGTATGGATGGTGGCAGCCAGAGTTACTCTGGCATTTTCTTCCTTGTACATTCCTGCATAGAATGGATGGATATAACACCCAATTTGATGCAGTCTTCTACCATTTTCGAAGCACTCAGTTACCCTCTCTTGAAAACCCCTGCTGCAATTCCAGGGTCTGTGGTGAATTAACACCAACCCATGATATTATTTACCATTCCTGTTTTGTCAGCGTGCGAGGGGAAACGCAAAAAGGGCTCAGGGAAGGTTTCACTCCTTGGATTTTGAAATCCCTGCAAAATTTCCACCAGGTCACTGTAGTAATAATTATGCATGTATGCAGTTAATGTTCCCTGACTGCCTCTGATCCTCCGTGCCTGTTCCCTCCCTGTGCTCTCCCGTGGAGATCACACAGGCAGGATGGAACACACAGGCCGGTCAGAACTCCACGCCCTGGAAAATCTCTCAGCCCCTGCTCCTGGAAGAAATATTCCAACCAACTCAAAATAAAAAAGAAAAACCTACAACCCTAAATGCTAATCTGCACAATTATTTCCAATCCCCCCCCACCCCCCAATAACATTTTGTACATGTTGTGATAGAAATATCTGAAATGGCTTTGATGTATTTTCTGTGATTATCCACAATTTCCTGTTATGTAAGGTATCTCTCAGGAGACTTCAGACTCAAGAATAGGTTGCACTGGGAATTATCACTAAGATCTGGCCCAGTCTGGTTTTTTAGCTCACTGAGCATTGCTGTTGTGCACAGCACTGTATTTTTCCTATGCTGTTTAGTCTGTTTATATAAAATATTCAGTCTGAAACTGAGAATGCTCCAAATTTATCCTCTTGTGGCACATGTGATCTTTCATGAGATTCCAGTTAAATACAGGGGGTTTTAGTTGGGGTTTGTTTGGGTGCGGTTTTTTGTTTTGGTTTGGCTTTTTTCTTCAGAGAAGATATTGTCAAGTTGAGTCTGGCTTTCTTCCCCCTCCTGTTTGAAGGTCAGCAATTATTAAGGACAAATTTCTATCATCCCCTTCAGATGCTAAGGCAGTGTCTGCAGCAGGAGACAGGCCATAATTTATCAGTAACTCTCAAGCTTTCTCCAACACCTTCCTGGGAAGGTGGTGCAGGTTTCATTAATGCTCCCACTGGATGATGGTGAGCATTTATTTCTGTGTGACTTCAGTCTCCAGGCATACACACTCGTCCAGACCCATCAGGAATTATTGCCTGCACACTAGAAGTGGGGGATAGAGAAACCTGATCCTTCTTCCCCTTGGCCACGTGCTGGTGTCACCTTTGGGAGCAGCCTTGGGAAGAAGTTGGACATGTGCCTTGGAGCCACCTCCTCCTTCCAAGCATAGCACAGAACATAAGATCATCCTTCTTGCACTCCCATGTGTTTATTGTAGCATCTTCTCCTCAGCTCCACACCTGGCAGCGTCCTTGACTTTGTGCTCTCCTCCCTCTGCCCTTTGAGAGCTGCTGCATTCCAAGCCCTGTTCTCCCAGCTTCATCCTACCCTACTCTAGCAGGAAACAGCCTTGAGCAAAGAGCATGTCTGTTTGCAAGTATAAGCGCTTCTACAATGAATTATCAGCATATTCAGGGTTCTTTCCCCCATTATTTCCCACACCTTTTTTTTTCCTTTCTTGACATATTTCATGCACAAAACATCATGAGACAACTCCTTCACAGCTCCTTGGCTCAGTGCAGAAATACCTATGGCTTTCAGATTTTGCCAGTAAAATGTTATAAGAAATATTTAAATGGTTAAATGTGTCAATCACATTAACTTTTTGTTAACCAAGCTGGCTAATAACACATAGATTTCCTTTGTGATTTCTGTCCTACCTGTCTGGAGACAACACGAACTCAGTTAAGCCCTGCTTTTAGTGCTTTCCTTGTCTCCATCCTGCACTACAAAAGGCAGCAGAGAAACCTTCACATTCAGTTAAAACTGACTAAAAACCTGTACTTCTGATGGAGACCAAGATGTGGACACCTTGCAGCACCCTCAGAGGAGCCAGACACTTGTGTTGTCATGCTGCTGGCCACTGCCACACACCCATACACACCCTGCACATGATGTCACATCAGATTTTACCTTGCCAAGGAGTTTTTGTTGACCCTGGCTCAGATGGCAGCGATCCAGAGCTCTTCCAGCAAAGCCCTGGCTCAACACGTCCCCAGCACGGAGCACGGCACTGTCCTGCACTGTCAGCAGGCAGGGAGCAAGAACCACCAGGATTTACAGCTCTCCAGATCCTGCTGATTCATTGGCAAAGCCAGAATTAAATTGAACCATATCAGAGCTGTTCACAGCCCTCCCACCCCTGTTGCAGGCTGCAATATTTCCAGACTCCTCTCATGGTCACAGGGGCCGAACGTCACCTGCACTTCTCGCTGACCACCCCAGAGCAGGAACCACCACCAGCTTCTTACCCACAACTTCACTCCTGTTTGTGGGCTGGGATTCTGCTATGGAAAACTCAATGAGGAGTGTGACATCTAGATTTACAGATGCATTTCAGAAAAAAAAAGAAGTAAAAATTAAAGGCTGCTGTTTAACCGGGATGCATCATGGATTGGCATGGTGGTGCAGGAACTGCATCCCAGCAGATGAATTTCCCTGTTACTACTCACTGAGGCAGCTCTGGGATGCTGGGATGCTACACTTAACCCTCAAGTCTTTCCTGACAGCGTCTGTGGTACCTCTGTGGATTGGTAAATGATATAATGAACATGGTAAAAGGAGGGGATGCAAGGGTTAATGAGTTGCTGGCATTTCTCCTCCGCTTTGTGGTCTGCTGAGCGCACAAAACAACTTTGTGCCAAATTCAGCACGTTTGGGAGCCCTTTTCAGAAAGAAATCTAAACCTGGGCATGGAAGACTTATGGCAAAGTGGGGATCCCTCTGAGAAGATGTGATTGCAAAGAGTTCAGTGATGCTGAGACTGTTTGTGACAGGGAAACAAACACCTCTTCTTGGAAGGCTGGAGGCTTTCCAGCTCCACCTCTAGGAGGGGACCCTGGCACCCATTGCCAGCAGCTGGCAGGGGACATTTTACCCAAACTCATTTTTTGGGCACCACCACAAATCGAGCCCATACAGTTTACACAACACTTGAAGAATTAAAGTGCTATGCAATTAGTGCTGGTGTTGGATTGCTCAGGCAGGATCATAGCTGCGTTGTGCTAAGCCCTTCCAGACGGGTAGATAAAAGTCTCTGATCCATAAAGTAGACAGGGCATTAGTAGAAATACAAGAGATAAAGCTGAAAAAACAAAAGAAAGCTGGGAGAGCAGCTCACAGGTTTTTGCAAGCTGAGGGGCTGGCAGTCATCTCACATGGGACAGAGAAGGGGATGAGGAGAGGTGGCTCTGCTTGGCCTTAGAGAGCACTAACTGTTATTACAATCACTATCAAAGCTGGAGGAAATTGCATCCATTTTACTGTTGAAACGTACAGAATGTACAAAGCTTCTCCAGCATCCATAAACAGTTAAATATATTAGAAAACAGAGGACAAGAGCTTGCTGTTGTTCTTCAGCCTCAGCTTGTATTGCTTCCAGTGGCCATTTCACCTCAATAAAGACAGAAGGATCCAGGCACAATGTTTTTAATTACAAGTGGCATTTCTAAGCCTTCTGTGGTCGGTGCCTAATCCAAAAAAGTGACTTCACTTTGGACTCTGGCGTTGTGGATGTTCCCTGTAGAAGACAGGCTGCAAACTGGTTTTCATCCTGCCTTAATAATAGGTTCACAATCCAAAAAGGAACTTTAAACACTTTACTTCAATATTCAGACTTGAAGTTTTCTCTCTGTAAAGGGTTTTATAACCCAGCAATAAAAGACTGCCTTTGAAAGTTGACTTGAAAGGTCTTAGGAAAGCTGGGGATTTTTAGGTTTGAAGCTTCTAGTACTTAACTGTTGAACAACAGATAAACAAATTGGCAGCTTGCATGAGCAAATCTGCCCTGACCAGGTAAGATGAGTCAAAATAGAGTCAACTTTGCACAGTCAGAGCGTGCAGGATGCTCCCATGCAGGAACACTTCCACTTGTGCTTGTGCAGGGTGGAGCAGTGGGGAGGGGAGCTCCTGGGATGGGGTTTGGTGGGGCACAGCACCTGCAGGGCAAAAGGCACCAGAACTAGAGGGAAAGGAGGGACGGGTGCAGAAGAAATGCAAAGAAAAGGACCAAGATGAACCAGATGAGGTCTGGTTTCTGCTGGCAGATGGCCAGGAGAAATATTTCTCTACTGGGTGGATAAGGGCTCGTCTTCTGCTGAGGTGTAACCAAACCCCACTGAGGATCCCACGAGCTTTCAAGGAATTGGCAGAGACCAGGGGAATCCATGTAGAAAAAATTCCAGTTTTTATCCAAATGAGATGTAAATGTTCTGATGGATGAGCTATTCACCATTTCCTTTGAGAACATTGTCGGACATTCACTGTGAGGAGTTTTCCCTTTATTTCAATGACTTATGTATATTATTGATTTCCACACAGTTTGCCTATTTATGCCATTTTCTCAGCAGTCAGCTATTCTGTGTAAGCCCCAAGGATCCATCTTTCCCTCAGGAAGCTCCTACTGGAGTCAGCTGCAATATCCCTGAATTGACTGGTAAAAGCGATTTGTGTTTGTATTCTCATGGCCTCTAAATACTGGGACCTTGCCAAACCCTCATGGTTGCCTTTTAACCAAGCTATTTTTACTGTATATATATAAAAACATAAATCCTCTCACATCGGCATCTGGACATTCTGCTTTGCTCCTTCTCTAAAATTACCTCTCTTTGTCAATACTTTTTTCAGGATGATGCCTTCAGAACAAGATGTCAAACCACAGCAGAATATTTTATGTAATGCTTCAGTGTCATTTTTTCTGGACATGGAGGAGCAAACCAGCCTTAGCACAGTTTGGAATTTGAAAAGTGCTCTCTTTAGTGAGAGTCCTTGAAGAATGTACTGCTCAGAGAAGGGAATTCTTAGGACTTGTTGGAAACTTGGACATTGAACTCAAGGTGCATAAAAAGATTATTTCTATAGGAAAGAAACACTGCAAAAGAGAAGAGTGGGGCAGAAATAAAAATGTAACCTCAAAGAGGTTTAGAAAGGGGGAATACAGAGTGTGTTATGGAGTGAGGTAGGAGTTACCTTAAAGATGAGGCAGACGCGTGGCTGCAGGCAGGAGAGAACGTGCCCACAGCCTTTCTTGCCTGCTCCTCCCCAAAATAGGTCTGGTCAGCCTGGATGGCAGCTGCTCCTTCCCTGCCATGTCCTGGGAAGTGAAGGGAAGCTGTCTGCCTTGCAGTGGAGCAATTCCTCAATGCCTTGGAGAGCCATTGTGTCCCTACCCAGACACACAGACAGCCCTTGCGTGGAGAAACGGGAACATAATTGTATAATCATTTCTATGGTGACAAGGAGGGAGAACATAACTTTGAGATGTTTAGAATAATAATGTGCCTAAGCAAGTGCATATTTTAAAACCCTCTGCTCATGCATGAAAAGGTCCTGGGCAACTTCTGGCAGTGAGGAGAGACAGTCTGCCATAAACCTCCTCACAGCAGCTTGGAAATTAATTTCCAGAAACACAGCTGACCACAGAGGTATTTTAGCAGTAGTTTTTGCTGAACCCTTTGTGTTAAACAATACTTTTAGCCCAGCACAGAATGACTGGACTTCCAAATGAAGAGCCAGGTCTGCAGGCAAGGGTGGGAACACCACAGTGCCCGTGGTGAGCTCCAGCATCCCTCGTTCTGGGGTCCACTGACACCTGAATTCCCACTCCATGTGCAGCTCTAGGAAAAGCAGGATGGGCTGTATTCATTCACATTCACTTGCTTGCCTGAAGTCTTTCTGAAAAATAAACCCTAAAATATTTCCAACAGGTAAATTCAGAAAGGGGCTTCCAGTCCTCTGTCAACAGATAATGATTGCTTGCAAGCAATAAACAAATGCTTTTGGTAACTTGGGTCTGAATGCAAGACTTCCTTGGGAAATGCAGTTGATAGGATTCAAATTCAAATTGCAAGACAAGAACCAAGACTACATATGTATATATATATATATCTATATATATAGACATGTGTATATATATATATCTGTGTTCCAGGAAAGATGCACCAGGTTATTTTTAAAAGGCATAGGGATAGATGGGAAAGAAATAGAAACAAATAGGAAAGAATGGGATGAGTCTTCCTTTCCCTGAGTTTTTACATGGCCCTGTATGAACTGACTTCCCTCACAAATCTCTGAAAAAAAAAAAGAGAACACCATGACAGATCCTGTTAATAGCTTCAGGAGATAATGAATTGTGTGAAACATTGGCCATTCCTATGCTTTTTGCCTTGGACTTTGCTGTGGTCATTTTAACTCAAGTTTTGACCAGGTTGTCTTCCAATGAACACTGAAACAAGGAATGTAGCACATATCTTTAACTCTAGTGTGCTTCTCATTGTGTAAGACATTCTCCTTTTTTCAGATAGCTTGGACAACATCACCAAGCTTGTCAGATTGCCCTTCTGTTTCTCATAAACTCATACAATACTGTGGAGTTAGGCTTCATCCTCATGCGGAGAAACATCCAGACCCATCCAAAAGATTGTTTACATTGACATCAGAGAGGATGAAAAACAAATTATGACATTTGTGTTTGTGTTAGGAGCCAGATACCACTGGAACCATGGAAATCAGGGACAACATTCAGATTGGATGCAAGTATCTATAAATCTATTTTTAATTTCCATGCAGACCTAATCTGGGAACCTTGAAACTGTTTATTAGTCCCCTACTGTTCTGACATCCGTCTATCCAAGTATTTCTCAAATGAGGAGAGGGCTGGGTAGTGGCTGTTGAAAATCTATAGATATATATGAGGTAGGTTCACTGGAATGGTTTTAACAAAAAGATTTTCTTCACTGTTTCCCTCATGGCCTTCCAAAGAATTTGAAGTTTGTTGTTATCTTACTCCTTAGCAGCAATTCCTAGTCCTACACTGTTCCAAACTCTCCTGGTTTCAATGGGAAATTCACTCCTGAGCAGACAACACAATCAGGCCTGCTATAGCTGAATTTAGCATGAGTTGTTTCCTCACGTATGACAACCACCTATGGAGGTGAAAGTGGATCCATAAAACTCATTGAAAGACAGAAAAAAGTCACACTCAAAAAAAAAAAAAAAAAGGTATATTTTAAAATTGATTTTAAAGAATCAGCATGTAGGGAGAAAGAAAAATATAATATAAATGGAATCTCCTTATTATTGTGTATTTCTTTGCTGGATTAATTTGCCATTTCTATCAATATGCAAGTTACATTTAATACTGACAGCGTTTTTTTTAAAACAAGGAGTGTTTGTCAGGATTAAATGTGCTCAACCCGCAGTATCAAACCCAGAACAATCCTCAGGAGCAGCCACTGATTGATGATAGAAAAGTGGAGTGCTTGGGAAGCCACATCACTGCTGACTCCTGATTCCCCTTGAGGCAGCAAGAAATCAGGGCCAAACTCTTTAAGGAATGGTAGAAAAGGAAGACCAGGGAGCAAGCTGGCACATGGAACATGAGCTGGCAGACAGAAATGAACTGATTCCCTGATTCCTGGATATTCCAGGCAACTTCTCCTAGTAAAACATTTTTATCCCTACAATCTTAAATAACATTTTTTTCCATTCTAATGTGGGACACTTTGGGGCTTATGAGAAATTTGAATATACTGAACAGAGAATGCTTAAAATTCAAAATATGACCCAGACTCTTACTGGGGACACATCAAATAATGCAGATCTCCAAAACCACAAATACACATGTCAGGATGCTGGGAAAGCCTGGGTACTGGAGCAAACTGAAAAATGGCATTAGAAGGATCAGCTGTGCAGGGTAACCAGGATGGTTTCTTTAAGAGAAGGTTCATGATCAGACAGAAATGCCAGTCTCAGGATTGCTACAAGGGTTTTGTGCTGGGCAAAGAGAGCAATAACAAACTGAAGAACTTTTGGCATTTCAACTTTATTGAAAAAGGGTACAAAGGAACCACCTCTGGATATTGTAAAACTCACAAATAAATTCTTTACAGCTGCATGAGGGAAGATAACAATGAGAGCCTGATATTTCATTCCTCACACAGTAAAAAATCCTATTATAGCCAATGCAGTTAGGGGTTCACCAGCTGTATTCTGGGAATTCTATATAATTCCTGCCTCTTTCTGGACCAAAACCCCTGAGGCCAAGGAGGGAGATTAAAAAGCCCTCCTCTTCCATATACATGCCCTTCCGTATCCCTGTTTGCTGGTCAGTGTCTGGAATGGAGTGAGTTGTCATAATGGGACACGATGCCCTCCCAGGCCATGGAGGACACTTTCCAGGCCTGCCTCCCTGCCCTGAACTCCTGTCTGTTAGCAACAGCCACATAAAAAATGCACGTCTTCCTCCCTCACTAAAATCCATACCTTGGGATCCACTGGTCAGACAAATCTTGTGCTGCTGGAAGAATATTTTGGGTTTTGTGTTTTTTTAAATGCAAGAGAAAATGAAGGGGAAAGAAAAACAGAACATGAGAGGAAATGGAAGGAATTAAAACATCTCTGCTTCCCAAGGCCGCTTTTAAATCACCAGGGGGAAAAGGGTACCACAGGTCAGGCAAGTGTCATGAAGCTGGGCTATAAATTTTGACCATAAAAGAAGGATATTTTAAATAACACGATTCGCCTTAGATTTCAGGCTCCTCCTTACTCAGTTATCCTAGGAAAACACCATGCCAGGCAGCAAGTATGTGGAGAACTCAACAGGAGAGAACAGATGGGAGAAGGCTCTGCTTGTTTCACAGCCCTAAGGCATCCTTGTTCCCTTGCTCAGGACCTGGTTTTGTGACCCTCCCCACTCCGGCTGCTCGGACCAGGGCTGGGCTCTCCTCACAGACCCACAGCACGGCAGCTCCTGGAACAGAGAGGCCACCTGGGGAGAAACCCAGGGGCTTCAGCCCCGAGGACAGCTCTGCCTATGTAAACAGATTTCTCAGGGACCAAACCAGAGGTCAGAGGAGCTCGTTGTGGTTCAGCACCCTTAAAAACCAGCACCAGGATTAGATACGAGGAGGACAGCTCAAAAACCAGCAGAGAAGTCATCAGCAAAGGAGTTTTTTTCCAAGCATACCATTTATACCCAGCAATGCAGAAGCAAGAAACCTTTTGGAGCTCTCAGTTCAGTCCCATGACTTCTGCAGGCTCTCAACAGGTTCCCACAACCCTTTGGATGCCAGGAGCTCCTTTGTGCCAGAAGTCCCAAAAAGGGTTAACTTTATGCTTGCCTTAGACCCAGCAATCCCTGGAGACCCTGGCTGGGGGTTGTCCTCTCTTATCCATCACATCGAATTCCCAGCACTTGTCTTAAAGAAAAAAGGATATAAATAAGTCCTTTAATGTAAAAAAAAAAGTGGCAATGTGCTTAACCTTGGTATTTAACTTCAAATTCTCACTGAACTTGTCTGGAAGTGAAGCCAGGATGGACCTGAGGTGGATACACACCACAGTATAGACTGGTGGTGCTGGTTACTTCTATTCAAGCATTTGTGACAAGTAATTCTCAACAAACATTTAGGATCTTTCTTCTGTTAGAAGCCAGGAGTGATTATTTTCATATTCCCATACATCCCCCTGGCACGCTGATATCAGGGCACTTAGTATTTCAGAAGTCTGCAGATTCATGTGATAGTAATTTCTTAATTAAATAAATAATTGCAGATACATCAATGAAGTGGATTTTTTTCTATCCTGAATGTTCATAGGTTGGTGTCATTTGACTCTCACTGCAATCATTAAGTGAAAAATTGAAAAATTGGGCTCTACTCCAGGTTTGTACTTCATCCTGGACTTCCACAAAGGCAGTTTCAGGACAGGGACCTCAGGAAGGGAAATGATGAAGCAGAAGTGCAGAGAAGAAAGGAGAGAGAAAGGAGAAGAGTTTGTTCTTTCCATTAATATTAAACTGTCCATTTCCCAGCTGCAGGCTCATGAAAAGGAGACTTCTTGGTTATTACGCAGTAATTCAAACCTTACAAACCCACCTCAGAACACACAAAGACAAGGTAAAAAAGGATTTTTTTATTGCAGTTTCATGAAATCTGATCCCCAGCAGAGCTCAGAGAATTTGCTAAGCTTTTGAACACATATGCAGACTGGTATCAATTTCTTTTTTTATTTCTTCCTTACCAGATGAACAATATATATGAACAATATCACATGTGTGTGTTGAGAGAAACAAAACATACATAAGCATAAATTAATGAATAATGCTGTGATTTCCTCTCTTACTTTTTCACTGCTCTGGGCCAGCTGTTAAACAGTCAGTCAGACCTGGTACCACTTTGATTTGACATGTGCCATTGCTTTTTATCATCACCACCCCCTCCTTGGGCCACAGGTCCAAAACAGTGAAATTTTCTCAGTTTTCGATATATTCTTAGCTGAACACAAAAACCTCAAATGGTTCATAAAAAGCAGAAGAAGCTCAAATCTTGGTGTGGAAAACCAGTGGAGGCACACTCGGTTATCAGAGTCCACTGGCACATTTTGTACTTGCTGAAAAGCAGAGCAAGCCCACAGACAGCTGTTTTATTTTCTGTGGTTCTTGAGAAGTTAGCTCCTTGGAGCCCACAAAACAGGCTGGAATGCTCTCCATCCTCTGTGGTTTACATACATCGGCGAAGGCAGGAAAGCTGCAGAGGGGTTGGATGTGCTGATAGAGGGTGGCTGACGTGGTACAGTACAGGGATGGCACTTAATTCACTAGTATGTGCTCCATAAATATGTGGAGAGAGAGAGAGAGAACCATTTTATTAATTTTCTGAGTTAGGTATGAACTTCTAATGCAAAGACATATCCAGAGAATAGAATATCACGGGTGTTTGTTTTATAAAACTGTGCAAAGTTTTGCCAAAATTGTCACAGTGCGATAACTTCGGCCATTTATTGTCCCAGATCTTCACTTTTTGAGCACTACTGCTTGCTTTGGAGTCTCTTTTTTATGAGCAGATTTTTTAAAAAATGAAAAATCTTGAGTGTTCTGAAGAGATTATTTGCCCTAGCCATGGTTAACTCCAGGCTAAAGGGGAAGACTTTCTGCTGTCATGCTTATGCAACCTGAGTCCTGCCAAGCCCACAGCCCACTGCAGGAACCCTTGTCAGTGCAGCTTCACAAAATTGCATTTTGACTAATCCTAAACCCAAAAGAAACAAATGTGTTAAATAAGCCTGTTGAAGTCGACAGCAGCCTGCATATGTCAAACCAACTCGGGAATTATCAGCAGCTCCATACTGGGATCAACCTTTTCCAGCAACATATTGCTGAGGGTATTGACCCTGAAAATAAAAGCAATTTTGATGCTGCTAATGTGATTTCTGGCTGGGTTTGTTTTTGGTTTTTTTGTTTTTTTTTTTTTTTTTCTAGCACAGCTCTAACTGCTAAAAGTGGCAGCTAAGGCACTACAGCAGCAAAGTCCTTTGTCACAAATCCCTGCACCCACATCATGCAGACATATATCTGCCCATGTGGAGCTTCATACAGGATCAGGGTCCCATTTAGCCTCACATCCACCTGTATCCCCAATTTTCATGCTGTTTTTCTTCTGTTTACTGCCACACACAGCATAAGGAGCCACATTCCTGATGTGACACATCACTGAGCCAGCAATGGTGACTTTCAGCTATCCTTCAAATGATTAATAACTAAAGCAATGTACTTTTTTTCATACTTCTTTTTTCCCCCACAGACTGGGTTGTCTGGTAAAACATAACTTCCACCACACGGCTTAAAACAACCAGCTAACCAATTAAATCAGGGAGATCTCACATACTAAGGGTGTTTATGTACATGTAGACATAATTTTAACCCAGTTATCAAATACATTTCACCAAAAAAAGTATCCATTCCTGTTTAAAAGTAAAAACATGCGACT
The DNA here is from genome assembly GCA_910950805.1 of Acrocephalus scirpaceus scirpaceus. Taxonomy (NCBI): domain Eukaryota; kingdom Metazoa; phylum Chordata; class Aves; order Passeriformes; family Sylviidae; genus Acrocephalus; species Acrocephalus scirpaceus. Next base: position 68,168,742 of record OU383776.1, on the reverse strand, counting down.
GGGGAGAAGAGGAAGACTGGTTTTGAACTTCTCTTCACGAGAGGCAGCATAAGCTCAACCCTTAGCCAGCACCAAAGGCACACAGATGAGTGTCTGTGTGAGAGAGAGAGGCTGTGACATCCCCTCCAGTGGAAACAGCACCAGGGAGGGCTGAAACCACATAAAACACCAGAAAAAGAAGTTTTGGAGGAAACCAGTACACACAAACGTATTTTTTTCCATTGCAAGGTTCAGACCGTGTGGCACTGGGTGCCCTGTACATATAATTTCCCCATTCTGAACTGCACATGTGTGAACAAGCACAGCACAGCCCATGAGAGCAATAAACCCATGGAAGGTTTGTTCTTAGCAAATTTTGCTTCCAAGCTGATGGTATTTGTGCTGTCTCTGGCTGCTTCATGGATGAACTGTGTGACAGGAGGCTGCAAAATCATCCTGGTTCCTTCTGCACAGACAGGAGGGAGTTCCAGTGGCTCCTGGAAGCAGAAAGTGCAAGGGGTTATTGGGTTATTGGTAAGCCTTTCTTTGAGACTCAGAATCATAGAGCATCTCAAGCTGGAAGGGACCCACAAGGATTATCCCTCCCTACCCCTGAGCTATAATTACTTTTTTTTTTCCTCCCGGGTGGAAAAGAGGGGCAAATAAAGATTTTGTTTTGACCTACGCATTCCTGCTCTCTCCATTCTCCAGTAATGATTTAGGACTCGTTCAATCACCTGAGCAACCCCTGCTCATCTGTATGGCACAAGAATGAAAGTCTGCAGAACGAGTCTCATAGTTAGGCACTCCACAGGAAGATTAAACATTCTACAGAAGGACGAAGGATTCCTCAGAAAAGGCTTCAAAGCTGCCTCGGTCACGTATCTGTCGAAAAAGACTAAACAAAAGCATCTCTCTCCCATGATATCTTGCCCAAAAAAATCTTCCCAGCTACACAGCAATAAGTATAGATAACTGAAATTAAAATAAGGGAGTAGCATTTACTGACTTAATTTCCTGAATAGCCCTTTGTTAAGGGCTGTGTGAAACCTGCCGGTTAGATTAATCGATGATTTTTGAGGATCAACAGAATGGGCAGAAATACAAAGTAATTGTACATATTACTGTATCAGTGAAATTGTGATCCTGTAATGCAACATTGTTTAAGTCAGTCTTGCACAGCCACACAAGCAATGTTTCACTGCAGATATCCTTAACATTAATCCGTAACGTAACTAGCTGCAGCAAGAGAGAGGGGGAAAAAAAAACCCCACCCAGTTTGGAGCTATCCTATATCTCAGACAGGGTGATATAACATAACATATGTTTTAAAATGATAAATACTTCCAAGAATAAGACACAGTTTCCAGAATAATATTCATACACGCCCAAACAAAAGCAAAATCTTGTAATAATTGAATAATTGCAGCTTTCTGTATCCAAGAAAAAGTTAAAGGAAAAAAATTCCAGCCCAAACCAGCCCTTTTTGGTGGCTCAGCTGGTCAACACTCTTATACACAAAGCCCAGTGCTCTTCCCTAAAACCGAAGAATTAATCAGCATTATGTAAGAGATTTTTATAACACTCTAAAAATACATTGTGAATTCCTTTCCAGTGTCGGACTGAGAAGCTTTAAAGTACTGCCACCCCTCATCCCCTTTTGGTAACAAAGGCTGGATCTTAATTTCTGATATTGGAAACTCGAATTTTGTCTCAGTGTTTGCGCCTCAAATCTCATTAATTACAGCGTTGGCCTCATGAGATACAACTGCTCCTGCTGAGAGCAGTGTTTGTGCTCGGAATGACTGGAGCAAGGGCAGAGGTACACGGGGATTGTACGTGCATCACCACTGCGAGGGGGAATTTCTGACACACCGAACTTGGGAACACTCTTCGGGTGATTTTTCATGTTAACTTACCTGCTTACTAAGCGAACTTTTGTCCTCACTTCTGTGATGAGGTTTTGTTGGTGTGGCGCTGGTGGGTATACCCCAGGACAGCCTTCCTCCGAGGGCAGGGGTAACACTGCCCTGGCGGACCCGCGGCGTCCTGCGAGGGCATCACTCCTCTCTGCGCTCTGCTTTTCACACGCACGATAAATAAGGGTTAGCACCATTTCTGCATTTCCCACTGAAGGATCTCTAAGCAAAATTACAAAGTCATCACCTGAATGTTAATGGTAGTTTGGGAGGCAGACCTGTGAAGAGCATCCGTTTTAACATTTTACATTTAGTGTAAATGTAAACATGGTGCCGTCCTGTTCGTGTCGGAAGAGCCATCCCCTCCCTCCCGAAGTTCATCCCACTCTGCCCCAAATCACAATTTGATCTGGGAACAAGCAACCTATTGGCGGTCCTTCAGGCCGAAATAAACCACAGGGACGCAAATAAATCACATGAAAAACGGGGACAAGCTGCAGAAGTCCCGTCCTGGGATGCATATCCAAAGGACATTACAGCTATCTCACCATCACATTTTTAGGAAACACCTTAACGTTGCCCTTTTCAAGAAGAAAAACTCTCCCCTTACAGGGCTGACACAACAGACACAGCCGCCTCCTCGAAATATTCCCCGCCCTTAAACTACAAACACATCAACCAAAACCATTGAGGCGAACAAAACGAGAGGTTTGGAGGATTGTCCTGTCCGGGAAGGATTTCGTCACTGTTATCAGCTTGGTGTGAAAGCCCTGCTGATACCACGGCTGAGGAGCGGCAGAGGGGAGCCTTGGGCAGGAGTTACTCATCGTGTCTGATGGGTGATCCCGGCCCTTCCCCAAGGGCAAGCAAACATTCCAATGAAAGTTCTGCTCTGGGTGATCTGTACCAAAGTCCCAGCTGCCTTTGTGGCTTAACCAAGAAGTCCATGCTCACTCCCTTTCCTCAGCAAGGTTCTTCTTTTTAACCTTACCCACAGCCCGAGTCCTTCTTTGTTCTCTGCCCTGATATTCCCTCTGCTTGTCTGTCTCTGTGCCATGTCCTGCTGCCCCAGCTCGCCCCGAGGGCCACCAGCCGTGTCCGGCCTCCACCTCAGCTCCGAGGCACGACACGTGTGAGAATCACTGTGCCCCAAAGCGGGCAAGACGCCTCCCTTGGGTTCACGCTGCAGTAACTTCTCAGGTTCTCTCTCTAGTCTTACCCCCTTTTACCGCCCGAATTCACCGTGGATTGTGCTTTTACTTTCCTTCTTCATTTTCGCATCCTTCTTTTCCTCATCCTTCATTTCCTCTGCCGGCTTCTCCTTCCCTTCCATTCACTCCTTCCTCCCTCTTTTTCTCCTTTCCCACTTTCTCCTCACACCATAACCCGCTTCCTCTGGTTTCCTGGGTGTAACTCGGGAGCAGGAGCCTCGGTCCCAACCAGGGTGAATGATGTCAGCCTAATTTACTTCTCTCCCTAGGTCCCCTCCAACTACACTCTCACGCTGTTAATAAAAATAATAATTTTTAAAAAGTCGTATAATGGGTGAAAGCCCAAGACAACCAACTTTGGCACAAAATGGCTTTTGTTGCCCTGTGTTTTAATCTGATGAATTGTTGCGGTGGGTTCCAAGAGCACACACATCCCACGCCGGGCAGGGAACGACCACAAGCACCTCGGATTCTCCAGCCTCTCTCACTCCTTCCTGTTGTCTCTGCTACTCCCTCGCTAATTTGTTCCAGCCGCTCATTAATACTCTCCTAATCCCCCCCCTCCCCAGTTTCACCTCACCAACCATTCCCTTCGCTCCACCAGCTCAGAATCCAGAGGATGTTTTTTTCCCCTTGCAGCTCCAACAATGATAAACAGATGCTGGTGGTCTATGTCTGGCACAACTTCCCTGCTTGAATTTTGGTCGGCTTTTTCGTGGCCCTAGTTGTTGCTGACATTTGTCTGCCAACACGATGGGGAGATAGATGTTGGGTGCATTTGACCAAAAAAAAAAAAAAAAGGGCTGGGCATTAAATACTTAAAATATCAAAATACTAAAAGCCCCCCTCCCACGGTCACACACGGGAGTGGGTTTACAATGTTAGCCGTAGTTTAAACATGAGCAGTCATCAATATCTGCAAAATTTGGGACTGTGGTTGAGAAGGAAGAGCGGAAAAATTCCAGAGCTTCGGGTACCTAAAAAAAGAGAAATCAAGTAACAAATGGCCCCAGTGGCTGCTCTCTCCCTCTCCCCTCTCTGTGGAGCACGCTATTATTGCCATGTAACTTAAAAAAAAAAAAAAATCAAAGCATTTCCTTGAATTTTCTTCAGACCATGGGTGGTTTTTATTTTTCTTTTTTTTTCTTTTTTTTTTTTTTTCTTTTTCTATTTTTTAAAATTTTTTAAGCTTCTCTAAGACACGCTGCTTTGGTTCAGGAAATGTTTCCTCCCCACCTCCATCGCGGTCCCGGCTTCTCGCTCTCCTCCGTCTCTGCGGGGTCCCTTCCCCTGGGGGACCCTCGGGGGTGAGGGGTGTGCAGAGACCCTCGGGGGTGCGTTTGGGGGGCGCGTTTGGGGATGGGGGCTCCCTGTGGGCGCCGAGGTGTCCGCCCGGGGGGGTCCGGCGGGGACACGGAGCGAGCGATCCGGCGCTGCTCGGGCCGGGGCGGCCGCGAGTCCGGTCCACAGTTTGCGTCTCTCCGGCGCGCTCCCCGCTCGGCGGCGCGGCGGCGGGGGGCGCGGCGGGCGCCGGGAACAGCCGGTTGTTTAAAATCCTTCTCGAACCGTTTCTAATTCCCCCTCGCGCGGGGAGGGCGGGCGGGCGGGAGCGGCGCGCGGGGGGGGGCGGGGCCGCGCCCGGCCGGATGCGCGCCCCGTCCATCACCGCGCGGGGGGCGGGCCCGGCCAATGGCGGGCGCGTGTGGCGCCCGTCACCGTGGCGACGGGGCCGGTCCCGGGGAGGCGGTGATGGGTTGACAGGTGCGTGACAGTCGGGAGCTTCTCCGCAGGCATGTACGGCAAAGGCAAGAGCAACAGCAGCGTCCCGTCCGACAGCCAGGCCCGCGAGAAGTGAGTGCCCCCCTCACCCGCGGCCCCCGCGCGCGCGGCCCCCTCACAAACTTTGCGGCGCTCCGCGGCCCGGCCCGGGGCACCGCCGGCTCGGTCGCTCCGTGTCCGGGGGGTTCTCCGCGCCGGGACGCGGTGTCCGAGCTCGGGGGAAGGTGGCGGCGGTGTCCCTCCGGCCCGCCCGGGACGCTGCCCGGCCGTGCCCGCCTCGCAGCCCGGCCCCGCAAGGTGCCGGGACCCCTCCGGCAACAAAGAGCCCGGGCAGGGGGCCGGGGCCGCGTCCCGCCGCGTCCCAACTCGCCGCCTCGCAAGTTTTGCCGCGGCCCCCCATTGTTCGCTCTCGGGGGGCTCCGCGCCCGCCCCGCCGCACAAAGGGGAGCGGGCACCGCGCCCCCCGCCTGGGGCCGGCCGGGCTCCCGCTGCCTGCCCAAACTCATGCTGCTTTTGATTATTTTTTATTTCTAATTGCGCGTAACCCGCCCGAGCGAGCCGCGCTCCGGCGTTCTCCTAACCAGTGCCCGACGGGGAGGGCTGGGGGTGCCCCCAACCCAGGCACCACCGGGAAAGCAAGGGAGGAAAACCCAGTTTTTTGGGAACGGACGGCGTCTCCTCAAGTTATCCTGTAGCGGCTGCGACTTGGCGTGACCGAGGCCGGTTTGGCACGGTGGGGGTGGAGGGGGAGGAAAAGCCTGTGCGAGGAGGAGGAGGAGGAGGAAGAAGAGGAGGAGGGGGACGAAGTGTAGCGGAGGTGGGAAGGTCGGAATAAGGCTCCTGGGGGGTCCGCAGGCTAAGACCTCCGTCCAGAGACCGGGTTCGCACCTCTCTGTTCTAAAAATCGCATCGCTCCAGAGCGGGTTCAGCACCGGGATCTGCGCTCCGGGCACCGCCGAGGAGTTTCCCTTCAGGCAGCTTGTCTTGAACCTTCACCTAAAAGTTTTTTTTTTGTTTGCTGGGTGTTTTTCTCTCTTTTTTTTTTTTTTGTTTTTTTTTGTTGTGTGTGTGAGTTGAGGAATTTTGGGTTTGATGGTTTTATTTGGTTTTTGGGGTTTTTTTTTTGCCTTTTTAAATTTATTTTTTCATGTTGGGTTCTTTTCGTGCGTTTTTATTTTTGGTTTTGTTTGGTTGGGGGTTTTTTGGGTTTTTTTAAAGACTTCCTAATTCCAGAGGCTGGCATGCATGCTTCCTGCAACAGCAGCAGGCCAGGCATCTCTGTTTCTACAGGAGAGGGAGGTGGTAGGGGGAATTTAAGGCGCTTGACAATTTCACACCTAACTTTGCCACGGGAAAGTGGAAGGAGACGGAGGCAGCCCTGACGGGAAGCGTTGATTGAAGAGATGGAGCGGGAGACAGAACTTGGGCTCTGAAATCTGATCAACTAGTGGCACTTCTTAGTTCCAGTGGAGGGATAATTTTAAAAATAATTGCTTAACCGCCTAGTGGAAGCACTGTTTATTTGTCTTAGCAAAATTAGGGAATTAAACCATTTCCTCGTGCTACATAGTTGCTGGTGTTTGTCAATACACTCGGTAAATCACTGAAGGGCACAGTGGGATCTCACAGTGGGACTAAAAACAATCCATAGGGCTGCTGTGCGTCGGATCAGATGAAGATCATGTTTTAATTCTGCTTTGCAAAAGCTACCCAGTACAAGCCACACACACAAGTGCTCTGGTCGTGGGGCTGAAACTTTAAACGGTTTTCAATCGTATTCTTTCATTGTAGCTGGTTTTTCTTCGGGGTTCTTGGTGCTGTACAGCACATAATATTTTGTTTGGTCTGAAAATGCTTAATAATTTTCAGAGCAAGCTTGCCAAACTGACTTATTGCCAAGTAGCAACTGCCCTCCTAAGTAAAGTTGTGAGGACCTGCTAGATGGTGCTGTTCGATTTAAATACACGTTGTCTCCCACTTCAAACTAACAGCTGGAAATGTGGACTCCTCACGTGTAGATTATTTTATGCAAAACACTGAAGCTGTTTGGTTTTAGATCGTGGACTTGACAGGTCAGAAACTTCATGGTCACATTACTTACAGATAAACTCAGTTGGGAGTTGGAAACATCCTCTCCCCCTCCTCCTTCCTCTAGCCGGGGGAAAAAAAATAATAAAAAAGCTTTGAGACTTGCTCTATGATGTGGAATACCATTATGTATAGTCTACATTCCAGATTTTTTTGGTATTTCATCTGTTAAAATTTCTTCTTTCTGATCAGATCATATCCTTGCCATTTTCATATGCTTTCTTTCTGACTTCCAAAAAACTGTGGTTGCATTTTTTTTCCCCTCTTAGGACATGGTTTTACAGCCATGCAATGCTTGTCCCAAGGTAATGCATGAGGTTTTGTTCCGTGCTAAAAAAAGTGGCTGTCCAGTTACATATCTCTACAAAAATATGGCTCTGACTTCTGCATGAGACTGTGCTATTTTGGAAACCACAGAGAAAAATACATATGTTTGATACAATAAGTACTTATTCAGTCAAGAAGAGTGGGTTTATAATTATGTTTAATATCAAAGTTTTTAGAACTGAATATTTAACTGAGCACTGGTGTGTCTCCTCAAGATTTTAAGTGCCTAAAATATGTAGCCAGTAACCACTCTCCAAAATACACTTGCAATAATCGAGGAATTTTTTTTTTAAAATTACATTTCCTCAGTTTTAAATGGCCTGATTATGTGGACCATGTCTCTTCCCCTTGAGGATGTGTGCCAGTGAGAGAACCAGGGTGTGAAAAGCTTATTTACCAAGTGTAGAAAAGATGTGTGTTGTTCAGCTGCTGCTAGTGATACTTGTGATATATTTTACAGAACAACCCAGTGCCAAGTGTGTCTTGTAGCATGGTGTCTTACTGTGTGCTGCATTCAATATTTGTGTCCTTTGAGGTTATGTAATTACTATTAAAACTAACAAGTTTTGCCAGCCATTTGTAATAGCCCTTGGCAGATTTTCAGTTCCAAGATGGCATTTGTTTTATGGTCCCTCTCTTTGTCCCTTCTGCTTGACCTCTGGGGTAAATTGCCTGTGTTATTTAGCTTTGCAACACATGTGAGGTGTGGGTAGATGATTTTTGGGGCAACAATACTGAATTTTGTGCCAGAGAGGTGCAGCACAACACAGCTGGGTAAAACACTGAAGGTGAGAGCACACAATGCCTCTGAGGCATGAGGAAGGTGAAGAGACAAAAATCACAAGAGTCTTAGTGCCCCTTCCTCTCATTCTGGAATAGCTGTGCCTTAGTTTTGGGCTGTGTCCATCCCAGTTGCTCAAGGATAGAAGAGTTGTGTTAAACAGTAGCTCTTCACCACACTGCTGTGCTGCTACCACCTCAGATCTGACTAGATTGTCAAAGGAAAAAAAGACTAAAAAGTATCCACACATCCTCTATTGTTATCTCTGCACAGCAACAGTGAACAATCTTTTTTTATCTCCCCCTCTTATTCCGTAAAATAGGACCATTTCAGATTAGGAGCTTTGGACCTGCCAACACTTCACTGAATGGTGAAACTTTTTAAACTTTAAATCTTTAAAAAAAAAAGGACCAAATCACACAAGTTCCATTTGCAAATGCAACTCTCTGTTTATATATAAATAATACTTCAAGTTGAAAATATATATGTAGAAAAGCAATTTTAAAAAACATCTAAGGAAAACTAAATTCTAATGGGAATATATGTTTCAAATTCAATTTTCTTCATGTTCTAGTGGTCGTCCAAACTAGTCCTCTTCCCAAGAAGCCCTTAACCTTCTTGGGGTTTGGCAGACACCCAAATTTTGGTTAAAAACTAACTGGATGACTAGAGACCGTGACTTAATTTGTTATAAAGGATGCCTTATCAAATTTGTTTCTCTTCGGGTCTGTTTTGAGAGGTTAGTTGTTTGTACATACTGTTCCTTTGAATGAATGGAGTTCTTTGGGTTTCTTTTTACATTTTTGTCCCACAGATTTGAAAAGGCTGCATTGCACAAGTTAACATAGTTAAGTCACCTTTTTCTACTGCAGTGTTTATAAGATATGAAAAAATAAGATTCAGATAAAAAATTACTGGCTTCAGTGATGAGTTTGCTAATCGTCCCTGGGAAATGGCCAGCTAGTTTTTAAGTTCCTAGTGGTAAAAGATGCATTTATTTCCTTCCCCCCACTCCTCCACTGGATGACAAATCTAGTAGTTTAAACCTGCCTGTTTTAGAAAGTTTGGGTCTGACATGTATCCAGGAGGTCTAACTTGTAAAAGTTGCAGCTGTGCTGCTCAGGGATTCTGTGAACATAAGGCATTTTAGAAGAATACACCTTTTGATAAATGGTGCAGAAGAAGGTCTTTGGAAATAGTAGCTATTAATCAATATTTATTATTGGCCATGTGATTCAGTTGCTCCCTTACTGTCCACCAGTGTCTTGGGAGCACATGAAACTGTTTCAGGTAATGTATGTGCTGTTATTCAGATTAAACAGGTACACAGAAGAAATTCATTCTGCTTAAATTACAGACATATGATGCTGTCACAAATATTAAAGCAGCTAAGATTTTAATACCTTTGCCAAACTTCCACTGTTTGAATGGAAAAGTTACAATGCAATATTTAAGCCTTATGCCGATTTATTTAACTTTTTTGTATGTAAAAGATCAGCTGAAATGTGGCCCCGTTTGAAAATTGGGCAAAGACAATACGTGTTTTCCAACATATTAAAAGTTTTCTCAACTTTCACCGTGGAAGACTAATGATACCCCTCTCCTTGAAACACTTGAAATCTGGTTGAAAACGAAAAGGATGAGGGATTTGATTCCGAGATGTGTCTTTCTCCCATTTGCATGACAAAGCATCCGAATTTAGCCAGGATACAAGGCTTTTCAAAAAGATCTATTTGCATATGCTTAGGGCTTACTGACTGTAATCGCTGAATATTTCATCTTCGCTGGGAGGCAGCAGATCCTGGGATCAGAGGGGAGGAAAATTGGGGCGGGGTGGGAAGGAGAGTGGAGATGTGAGCAGCTAGAGCCTGCAGCTGTGAGGTGGCAGGACACAGGGATAACAGGAGCATGGAGGAAATGAGATGGAAATGGCCAGCCTGGAGAGGAGAGACAGAGAATTGCTTCCTAAGAGAACTGGCCCTGGGATCAGGGGTCTGCGATCAGGAATCTGGGGGAGGGGTCTGGGATCAGGGATCTGGGAGGAGGCTGCAGCATCTGCACCAGGGACACAGAGCTGGAGAGAGGGAGCAGAGCCAGGACAGCCAGGAGGCAGGTCAGGAAGTGGGAGGCTTTTGTTGAGTTAGGAGGAACATTTTGTCCCTCCAGGTGCTGGGAAATCACCATTCCTTTGCTGCCAGGAAGGACTTGAGAAAGCAGGGGTTTAAAATTTGTTGTCTCCAAAGTAAAACCCACCCACACCTATGAGATGGCAGCTGACTGAAGGGTCAGGCTGTCTCAGGGATGTCAGAGCCCCGGGAGGGAAGGGTAGGATTTGCCATTCAGAAGCAGCTGGAACAGTGTGTCTCGGCAGTGTCTGGGTGCTGTACTTGCATTCCCAAAAATGTTCTCTTAACTTGGAAAATGCAGATATACACTGAGCATATTTCTCACTTTGCCCTCATTTGCATGTTCACTGATTTTTTTTTTTCCCCTCTGAAAAAAAAAAAGCTCTGGGGTTTTTATTGTGCGGGAAGAGCATTGTTTTGGTAATGAGCAGCTATTTGATAATTTGCTATTTTGCTGTCTAGCGGTTTGTGCCTTATGGCTGCCTTGCTGTTTCATAATACGGCTGTTCATACAGGAAGATTGTGTTGTTTCTTTGGTGCCCAGCTCCACAGTGTCTGAGTTTCACCTCTAAAAATAGGCATCAAGCCACTCCTGACCGACAGCCAGTTTGGAAGAGGCACTAAGATGCAGAAAAGCAATAGACAAAAATGTTTATCAGTTATTGGGTGCCCAATTTGAGCTAAGTAGCCCTGAATTTTTTTTTTTTCTCTTTTGGAGCATCACGTAAACCAGAAATACATACAGACAGCTTACACTGTCTCCCTTGCCACAAGATGAGATGCCAAAGGAACTTGTAGAAATGTAGTATTTTTGTGAAACTGTTGTGTCTCTTGTGGATACACTTCAACCAGGAAAATGCACTCAAAATTATCCAGAGTGGAGAGTTGCATGCTCACCTACAGCAGGGCTTCTCCAGGCTGCTGTGCTTAGGGAGGGAGACTCACAAGTGCGTGGTTCTGTGGTTTGAGATGACTGATAAAGCATATCACTTCATGGAAGGGTCAGTGCCCTGCACAGCCTCATGTGGTGCTCTGCAGGTAATGAGCAATGGGCTCAAAACACCTTATTTTTAACAATTTTTTGCTACGGCTCCTTTGGGCAAAACCAGATGACATTTTTTCTCCATCAGTGTTCAGGAGAGTACGTCTACAGAGCCTTCCAGCTGTGTTGCTTGGGGTTAGGAATACTTGTTTCCTGCTTTTTTGGTGCACAAACATTCCAGGAAGGAGTGCTGGTCCAGGCTGAGTCACAGCCGAGGATTTTTTTCTGCTCAGTTGAGCCGCTGACCCCTAACACCAGGTTGTTCAGAGAGTGAGCAGGTGTTGTTTCAGCTCCTGAGAGAAAATCATCCTCAGATACCAACAAACGTGTTAATCTAGAAATCTTGATGACCTTTGTCCATGCTTCTCCAGTCTTTGAGGTATTTCTCACTTCCAGTTCTAAGAAGGGAACAGGTGAGAACATAAAATGTCCCTTTCTAAGAAACTGAAATATGGCTGTAGTCAAGACCATAGAGTCCTAGCTTTTCACTTTCCATGAAATATAAAAGTAAACTTAATATTTTTGTGGTGGGTCATTTTTTTCCCTTTCAGACCTTCTGTGGATCTTGCCTCTGGACTATTTGGTTTTTTTCTCCATTTTGTTAGGAGGTTATCCAGAGCATAATGAAATAATTGCCTTTCATTTGACATAATATAGATAAAACAATGCTGTTAGTACTCTCTGCAACACTTGCATGTTTATCGTTGTTACTATTGGGGGAGTTGTTTGTTTGTTTGAGGGGTTTTAGTTTGTTTTCTAAATAATCCATTTTTGCAGTCATACACCCTCCAGGTTCTTTTTGCAACACAGCTGCCTTGCCAGTTATTCCCCATTTCATATTTGTGTCTTTGATTTCTTAGTCCTGAGCATGGTACTCCACATTTGCCTGTTTATTAGATTTCCATATTCTTTTCCTGTCTCCAGAAGAGCTTGTAATCTTTCCTGACCTGTCATGTACACTTCTGTATTTCTACATACCACTCATTAATGGAAGTCTTTAAGTGGGGTTGGCATAGGGTAGGAAGAGCTTTTCTGAAACGTTCTCTCTTCTGTAGAAACATGCTGTTAGTGATTCTTCCATAATTTATTTTATGTGATTGTACTTTGATTTTTCATTTCATGAAGATGCTTGCTGATGGAGGCATCATCTGATAGGCTAAGAGTCAAAAGTTAGTATTTTAACTTTTCCACCTGTTCCTCCTTGCCCACTGCCCACTCTTCCAGGTGAACCAAACTGAGCTGACATTACTTTTTCTTGACAGATAATGTTGGCCTCTTGCCTTTTTCTCCTGAAGGTGTTTCTATCCTTTGAAGCCCTTCCTTTCCTCTCCCTTTGCCCCTCCATTCCCTGTGCCCAGAGTCACCTGAGCCTCTTGTGGAGAAGCCTTTGGCTCCTCCAAGCCCCAGCTGCACAAAGCTTTGACATACACATCTTCTCTCTAGGAAAACCAGCCTAGTTTGTGATAAAAGAACAAAAATTTAAATTAATGTAATTTATTTACCCATATTTTCTCTAGACTTTCCAAAGTTCTCTCAATCTTTTCTCAGGCAAGAGTACCTAGAGTTTTTGAGGGTTTATTTTTAAGTTGGAAAGAGCAAACTGTGACACCACACTTTTTTTTGGTCCCATCTTGTTTCCTGTGCAAATATCAATTGAAAATTACAGTTGAGGAAATCCCAAATTCAGAAATCACATTTCTGATGGCAGGTATAGTTTTTCAGCTGTGGTTGTGGATAGTGAGGGTTGTTTAGCTCCTCTGTGCATTGAATTCATGGACTGTTTTATCCCATCCTTGTTAGGCTTTAAATCTGCCTTTGAGCTTATGTCTTGATGGTTTTTGGAGTTTGTGTGGTTCTGGTTGAAGTACAACCCTTGATGTTAACCCCAAACTCTTAATAGGATTGATCAGGCCTAAATTGCCAATGGGTTCCTAACTTGCTACTTAAGCTTGACTGTTTCTTTTCCTCCTTTTACCTCTTCCTAAATAAAATACTGTCTTTGAAAGAAATTTCCATCATGAAGAAGAAATTTAAGAAGTTAGTGATTACGTCATGTCCTGTGTGCTGCATTATTTTCATTTTGTTTCCAAGGCCTCTGAGTCTTGGAGATTTCACCTTCAAAGCAAACCAAGCCCCTCTAATTTTCAAAGGAAGAATCCAGTGTTTTGAAAATACAGAAGCAGTAAGTAATCAGTACTAAGGAGTTACCAGTACATGTAAATTCCAGTGCATGCAATTTTATTTTTATATTGCTGTTGATAATGTCTTGTTACTAGCAGGTGCATTTTTGTATTGATATTATGAGTTTGGAAAGTTCGTAAGAATGTTCCACAGCTGGAATTAAGCATTTTTACAGATAGTAAAAGAAAGTAAAATACTGTCCATGTTTTCTGTGATAAACACCTTAATGCTTACAAAAACGTGTTGGATTTTAGTCTTGAAAACCTGTTTTAGAGGTTAAGAAAAAATTCCAGCAACATCAGTGGCAAACTGAAGTAGCCTGTGTTCCTTTCCTTGGGAGTGGTTGTGCTTTGTGAGTAAGATACTGGAGTGCAGAAATGGAAGTGTAATTCCTTAATAAATATGTTATTGAGAGTGTTGGGACAGAGTGGATCATGTGATGTGACAGGATGTGTGATTGTGTCATGAGTACGGGGAGATTTGTGAGGATCGAGGTGAGGCTGCCACCTGATGCTCTTCAGAAGTTGTGGTGTTTTATCAGATCCCTGTAGCAGAAACAGCAGGATTTGAGAAGCCAAAGCCCCACCTGATTTCTCCATGCTATGTATGTTTTTATGCTCTTCTCCCAGCTAACTCTCAAAGAGTGAGGGCCAGCCCTGGATGGGTCCTGTTTGGGTCAGCCTTTGAGTTGAGGTGCTGGTGGGGAGGTGCAGGTGCTTTTTGGAGTGTGGGTGAGTTACTGAAATTTCATCAGGTCTATCAGGAATAATGAAGTTCCCTTGCCAAATCTGAAGCTGCCCTGGCAGTAAAGGCTATGACTCCTATTATGTGCCACTTGAATGGTTTGGCTCCTTTAATTGTTTGTTGTTTAATAATCCTTGAAATGTGAATTTGGAGAGGGTACATGTACATAAGGGTGATGTTTAAAAAAATAAAAGGCGTATATTCCAGCCTAAGGAATTTGGTTTTCCTGTGTGTTTGTATGCACCTTGTAAAATAATACAAATGTAGGTTGATTTTTTGGGTTGGAGTAGAAGTACATGATCAATAAATAAACACACAGAGCTTGCACACAGGACAGTTGGTTAACAAAAATACAAAGCTGGAAAAGATGAAAGAGATCTTCTGATCAGGAGATGAAGAGCAGTGTTGGAAGTTTGGAAATGTGCCTCTGGTGATGGTAATGGGCTTGAGAGCAGATCTGAAAGGTAAAACACATTGGTGTTCGTGACTTCTGATGCAGCTCCAATGTCACTTCTAATTTTGCTAAATGTACATCTAATTCTCTGTAAAGGAAAGATGTTTACTTTTACAAGACCATTATGTGTAGACATGTGCATCCACAAACCTAGTTATATGTACTTCAAAATATTTTTAGAAATAATATGGGGTATTATAATACAGCAAAAGCTAAATAAACAAACAACTCCAACCCCAGAAAAAACTATCTTATGCTTCAAAGATGCAAGACTTAAGTAATTTGTCCAACTGTAGTTGGGGAACATAAAAAAAAAAGAATGAAAAAGCTATTTTGAATTATTTCACAGATCATCCTAAATAGATGATTAGAAACAAAAGCAGATTGGAGTATTGGATGCAGATACATTCCTATTAAATCCAGTAATTTAAAAAAGTTTTTTATAAAATGTTACCTGTATTCCCCAAATAGCCCTGTAGTAAATAATTATTTATGTAGTGAATAATTCCAAACTAGAAAAAAAAAAAAAAAAAAGATAGAAGTTGCCCAGTGTCAGTCTCCAGTTCTGGGTGGGATTACTCATTTAGGAGAAAAAAAAAAACCCCAAATAGTAGACAGAAGGTTTTCTTGTCAAAAAAACAGAAGTATTTTTCCTGTAAAACAATGTAAGTGGATTGAGCAGTTTTTCACTCATATCACTATCTAGTAAAGCTCTTACAAAATACTTCAAGAAGTCAAAAAAGGACTCTGTGCTTTCAATACTTGGACTGTGAGCCAAATAAATGCATTTGAAAATGCAAGGTCATGCCTGCAGCAGCTTGTGGGAGTACCTGTTCCATATTTCAGAGAGCAGGCCGTGCATAAGGGCCTCCCTGATAGAGCAGCACTGGGGATGATCAGCTGCAGCCACAGGGAAACACAGAGCTTGTGGAGGTATTTTGGTATTAGTTTCTGTTTAATTTCTCTTTGCACAGTGTACACATTCAATGGGCAAGGCATAATTAGAGGGGCTCTCTGGTGTGGTGTGTTTTTACAGAGAGCTTTGCCTTCTGCAAATGGTTGTGGGCTGAAGTGAGCACAGGCACTTAATGCTCAGCACAAACATTGGAAATCCTCAGTAATTCAGGGCACAAGTGAAAAACTAATTGAGGAAAGTGTAGGGAAACCTAACCCATGGCAGTGTCAGATGTGCCTCGGCTTCCTGACACCTTATTCTGAGTGTGTTATACTCACAGAAACGATATTAAAGAGACCAACAGTGCAACTTGGCAAAGTATTTGCTGTGTATTCTGCAGCCTCAAAATGGAAATGTTTTCATGTTCTTCCTGCCTTTGTGATTCAGTTTTGGATTTCAGCTAAACTTCAGTCCAGTTCTGTGACAGGCTTAACAAGCCCATAACTTTCTTGGTGTTTCTCATTTCCCAGTCCAGGACTATATTTAAAGAGTTAACATAACTGAAAGAGAAAGGCCCTGCTGCATTCTCCCAGCACCAGTTTTTCTCACTGTGTTGCCTGTGTTTGTGTTTGTTCATAGGTGTATGTATGAATGTATATAATAATATCTATGTATTAAGGGTGATATCTTTGTCTTTAGAACAGGCAAGCAGGCATGACTTGCATATGTTGAATCACAGAAGCAGATTGGTGGGGGAAAAAAGACAAACAGTTTTGATTCGAATATGGAATAAAATTAAAAGGGACATTTTCAGAGTTATAGAGTAACTGCACTCATGGTCCACTTTTGTGCTGGTTCAATGTCAGCCTTACACCCTTGTCATGTTGCCTTGGTGTGGAAACACAAAATTTACTGTGTCCTACCTGTTGGTTGTGTAATAACTGTAGTTACCTCACCAAGGCTGATTTTATGTTCAACACCTGTATTTACTTGTCTTTAGGATCAATATTCAGCACCTGTATTTACTTCTCCTCAGGACCAACACAGGGACTACTCAACAACCCAGCTTCTTAAAGCAAAGTATTTGTTTAGAACAGTGTGAATGAAAGCCTCTGAAAACAGCTAAAGCAGTCCATATATGTAACTTCTTTCTGCCTGGGAATGCACTACTCCTCTAACGCTAATCTGGTAGAATAAGATTTTAATTCCCCCATCAAACTTCCATCTGTATTTCTCCCTGGACAGCACCCCAGCAACTGACACAAGTTTATCCCAAAAAGAAAAGAGTTTTTTCTTATCTTTTGACAGACCAAGTGACCTGAAGAAGCTTTTGTGCTCCAAAAGTTTATTCTTTCTTGCTTGCTGCTTTTTGGTTTGTGGTGCTTTTATTTCCCTCCGGCTCTATTGATTCTGCCTAGGTGTATGACAGAACCTCGCAGTCTGGTTCCAGGACTTGGGGGAACTCTGAAAGCAGCATGAAAAACAGGATGAAGGGTTCTGTCCTGGAGGTGATGGAGTGATCTCAGATTGGTGGAGAACTTGTGTTCTTAAGCCAGCCAGCAGATACTTTAGCTGAACGTGAGCACTTAAAGAACAGGTGTACCACAATACAGAAGCCATCTGAAGGATCAGATTGTGTTTGAACCCTCTTTGCCCCACAGCCTTATAGCTGTAATGGTAACAGATAAAAATTCTGTGTGTTCTAAGTTAATACGCAGTGTGACTGGGTACTCAGATGTGCTGCTAGGACAAACCTTCCCATCTCTTCCCTCAACCCACTGTTCAGCACAGGAGGTTTCCAAGAACCTCTGTGTGTCTTCAGCCAACATGTAAAAATTACTGTCACAAACTGTAAAAAAAATTCTTACAGGGATGTGATACAGTCCATGAGTTACACTGTGACACTCCTCAGTGAAGATGTTGAGGTGTCCTTACATCGGAGTCAAGGTTTTTTCCCTTTTATGTTCAAAAATTCAAGTTTGGTAAACAATCATTCTCCAGCCCACTCCTACTGTTCTGTATTTGTATTCTAGAGTTCAAGAATATTTCTTTCTCAGATGGCTGGGATCGGAGTATTTTCTAGTGGCAGAGTTATATTTTTTTTACTTACACAGTTTGTAAAATTAAGTAAATTTCATCAATTTCTTGGGCATTCAAGTGATGTTCAGATACAGACTTGCACTAGTATTCTCTTTCTTTCTGGAGTTTTTATTTCTACAAGAAATGGAGGTGATGATGTGCAGAAGCATCCTACCCTGTCATGGGATACTGCAGGGAAGGAGGAACTGGAGATGACTCTGCCTTTTGAGTGTCTCTGGCATGTGACCCAATGTGATGTACAAATGTCAATTCTGTGATTATGAAATGGTGAGACTTGTGATGTGCTTTAGCCAGATCATTTCTCTTTATGCAGGATGCTCCATCCAGAATGAAGGAATGGGATGCCATTGTAAATTATTTGCTAGTTTAGTAGTCCTAAGACACCATGTTTGCTGTGTTTCCTTTGTAGCTGAGACAAGCCCATCCTGCTTAGCTCCTTTTTTCTTCTGAGTGTGGAAGGCTGTTAAATATAGGTGGTTTGGGCTTGCTTTTTGATACCCTGCCTGCCCAAAAATGAAAGAACTGCGTGATGTGCGTGTGTCTGCTTGCAAAGCAAAGCCAAGCTGGTTCTGCTAGTTCTGGGTTTTCTTATTGGACTGCATCAAGGCAAGTTTGAGAAATATGTAAGAAATAAAGAATGCAGCCCATGTCTGGAAATATTATTGGCTAAGAGGTGAATTTAAAATATCCATAGCCTTGCAGTTCCAGCTGTAGGTGTTAGGAGTCTTCTGGAGGAACATCCCAGTAAACTCAGGAGAAGGCTCCAGGAGCAGCCATTTACTCAGTGTGGTCATTTACTGTCTCTGGAGCCCTTCAGAAGGCACAGGGGTCCCTCAGGGCAGAGGGGGGTGTGTGTGTGACAGAGCTGTTATGACCCTTCCAGGAGCTGAGCTGGAGCTGGGAATTGCTGCTCTCCCAGCAGGACTCCTCCACTGGATTTGCATCCCTGTACCCCCTCCCCTCCTTCCATGCACTGTGTGCTGCATGTTGAAAGGGGTGAGTCACCTCTTTTATTATGTTTTGAATACTTTCCTCCCAAATGTAGTTTATTTTCTGCAGGGAAAGGAAAGAATTTATGCTGTCCTGGTTCCTTATTTTTATCAGAGCTCTTGCTAACAACTTCCAGCTGAGGGAGTTCTTGATATTTTTAGCCTGAGATATTTAGCTATTTGAGCCTCTCTGCATGTTTTCCTCCTGATATATATTAACTGGAGGGGGAGGATGGTTCTTGTCAGTTAATATATTCATGAGCATGCCTGCCAAATTGCCCACACTGACTCCCAGGAAACTGAACACTTCAGAGTTGGGGGGAAGTTCGAGTCTTGGTCTGAAGTATTTGCATCAGCTTCATTACTCCATTCTCTGACTGATGCTGCCATAGCTGTGTTCTCACTGAAACTTCCTTTTCATGTTAAGAGGTGGTGTTTGTATAAAAAAATAGACATAATTGATTTCTGCTAAAAAACACAAAGAAGTAAATAAACTAAAAAGTGGAGAACCATAAAATGGGATATTGCATTAAAAATATATATATTTTTTAAATCTTCCTTCTCTTTTTTCTTTTTTTTTCAAGCAGCAGAATCCTCACTCTTATTACTAATGTTACTGTTTTATTGGTTGTCTGGTCTGTGGTCTGATGGAGTTCTTCAATTTTCCAGATATTGTACTTGTAATAAAGACACATCTTACACACGGCATTTTCAAGTTTCAGAATAACCTTACCCTTCCCTGGAACCCACATGAGCAGAAAGAAAATATTAAAAATCACTTACATTGAGCTTTTGCCTTTAAGATCCACTTCAGCCTGTTTAACCATAATTTCACAGATTTTAATGTTAATTCTTTTCCCTTTTCGCAGCAAAGTTTCAGACTCAAGATGAAAAGCTGTAGATTTGCCTCAATGAAATGTAGTGATTCCAGCAACTGCTCCAGCATTGTCCCTGTGGGGCCTGGGAGGTGGGGGTGAGAGGGGCAGGTGGTGGGAATCATGCTCAGTTTAAAATGAGAATTAAATGACATTTGCTGTTGAATATAAATCGACCATGGTGTCTTTTCTCTGCATCCCCTCCAAGGTGTTTGTTGATATGGGACAATACATCCCATGGCCCCTGCTCTGCAGCATGAGCTGACTCTGCCCTCTCTGCAGAGGCTTTGTCTGAGTGCTGTGGTTCCAGTCTTCTCTGTGGCAGGAGCTAGAGCTGCTCAAAGGCTGCCACAGCCGCCAGGATGTATCCCTTTAACTGGGACCAGTCAGGATATATCCCATTAGCTGGGACCAGCTAGGCACACTTCTGCACTGGCAAGCCTACAGAACCTCCTCACCACCCAGCCATTCCTTTAGAGACCCTGAACCTTCCAGTAGCCATTGGCAAAGCTGAATGAAGCCTTAAAGTTGGCACCTAAAATAATACTGTGGGTGGTAGGGTTATTTTGGGGGGTTATTTAAAGTCCAAAGGCTTTAATTTTTTAAATATATTTTAAAAAATTTAAAATATTTGTTTAGTCCTTCCTGTCCTCCTCCCTGAGAGTGGGCGCTCCCTCCTCAGACACAAATTTCTGCTAGATGCAGTTCACTATAGGTGCACTAGTTTTGTTTCTAAAGACAGGTTCATGTTGTACCCCTAGCTATCACCTCAGCCTTTTGGCACAGAGGGTCTCTGTGCACCTTTGAGTGCATATATACATTATAAAAGGTGGTTTTAGGTGAGCTGCTGTAGTTCGAAGCTGTCAGTCTTCTGCTCCATGATGAGTGATGCTGCTGAGAAGCTGTGGGGTAGCACTGCCACCTCCAGAATGCTGTCTGGTTCATGTGAGGGCTTCGCCGTGGGACTGAAGGATTAACCAAATAATAAGCTTCTTAACAACTTAGTGAGAAGTCAAAATTTCATTGCTTTTATTTGTTTTGTAGCAGGCCAGTATAACCACACTGTTTGCATATTGGTTGGAAATTTCTTTCTCTTTGCAAATCTAGTTCTAGTAAAGTTTTTTAATTTTTTAAAATATATTTTCCTGAATTTCCTATGCAACTTGTTTTAAAGTGCCATGCAAGTCGCAGGGATCCTAAATAAACTGACTCATTAGCAGGCTGACTCATTATTTTTGCCATTTGTACAACTATTTTTTCCAGTGGTCCTTCATAAACATGAAAAGTTCTGTAAAATCCTTGCAGGGAAGGGATTTGTTGCAGAAAAGCTGCAGTGAGCGACTTCAGCTCAGCGTATGGAAGTTTGGTAGTCTTGTTTCAAGTTTATACTTTAAATCTCTTATTCTGGTAATGACCAGGGCCGGCTCTTGCTTTGCTGATGAGACCCGACAAGATCATCATCCATGTGATTTCATTTGTTGTTTTCATGACAGCCCTGGGGAGGGAAGTAACTAGAGCAGGAATGAAGCTGTGCACTCCTCCAGAGCAACTTGGGCGCTGAGAACAGCAGAGATTTTAACAGATAAAGATGTATTTATGTAGAATGCATATAAAACGCGGGCATCAGCAAAACCTTTTAGCCCAGGTGGGATGAATAGGAGACAATCACCCTCCCAGGGACCAGGTGGAGCAAGACGCACTGGAATTTGGGGAACTCGGAGTGCTTTGTCAAACCAGTCATTATCGAGTGTCTTCTGTTAATCTTCCATCTCCAGGTTACCGGTTTTGAAATTTAGCCCTGGTGTTGTAAAGTTTGCACCCGCCCATTGTTCGTCTTGAGGGAAGTGTGAAAAGCACCTCAAGGGGCTGATGTTTTTCCCTGCAAAGGTCACAGGTTGCATGAGAATAGGAAAGCACCAGCCTCGAACTGCTCTGAAGAGCTGTTTTTAGAATTAACACACAAATACTTGGAATGTCAGGGGAACATATTCCTAGTTTAGGGTAGTGTGTACTGAGTGCTTCAGTTTGAGATTAAAGTCACAAGTACTGATATTTGGGAGTTCGAGGATGGGGGTGGTGGTTTTTTTTTTTTGGTGGTGGTGGTTTGGGTTTCGTTTCGGTGGAGTTTGTGGGGGTTTTGTGTTGTTCGGTTTGGTTTTGGTTTTTTTTGGGGGGGGGTGTTGGTTTTTTTTTTAAATTGGGGGAGTGTTTTTTGGGGGAGGGGCTGGTTTGAGGGTTTTTTGGTTTGTTTTCAGTGTTTTTAGGGTGTTTTGGGGGTGCATGTGCTAGCTTGTGAGGAGGGTGATACCACCTCAGGATCTCTCCATGCATGGTCAAATCCACATTAGTTTTATATCCTATCCAGACATTTGGTGCCTCCATATATGAATAGTGCAGATGTATGAAGTCTGTAACAGATTAGTAACTTTCTGAATCAAAACATCACATCTTTATCAACATTTGTTGTGGAAACAGCTGACACATCTTGAAATGAGAACAGTATTTTTCTTCCACTGTTTTAAATGAAAACGTTTCGTAGGCTTTTGAGTGAAAAAAGCAGGAAAGCACATTCAGGTCTGAGACAAAGGATGAAAAATTGCAATCTCTCGATAAACTTTACTCCTGCATTCCTTATAATTATTTCAGTGATGTTGGCTAAGGATGAATTTAAAAAGAAAATATTATTATTCCTTATATTTTCCTTCCCAAAAACCTACTCAAAAATCTAATATTTGGATGGTTTAATGAGATCATCACTTGAGCTGTGATCAAACTCATGAACAAGCAGCAAATGTTGCCTTCAGTAATTCCAAGTGAGGTTTTCACAAACAGGCAAGCAATGGCTCATGTTTATTAGAGTGAATGGGTAAGATTACTTAAACAGTGAAAGGTACTGAGAAAAGTTTCCTCTGTTTCAATTGAGTGGCCTTCCAGAGAAATGAGGAAGTGGCAGTGACTCTTTTCACTTAGATTTTTAGGTGTGGCATTTTAAGTGTGGCATTGAGAGTTGAAGACACAAGGGCAAGGCTGGGTTTTCTGAGGAATCTTTGTGGCCAGCACTGGTGAGCAGTTTGTCCCCGATGTCCCCACAGGTCTGGATGGGAGATGGAGCAGGGTCTGGCTTCTCTTTTGGGGTGGCAGAGCCCTGGGAGTGTTGCCCAGGGAGGGTCTTGGAATCCCCCTCTCTAGAGGCATTCCAAGTTCCTGTGTCCTGTGGAGCAGACTACCCCTCCTAAAAACCCAGGAGACAAAAAAGGTTGTGATAGCCACCGAGATTCTCTTCCTGTGCACCAGTCAGGTTGTTGCTGTCTGTGTGTGCAGGGGAGGAGTGGGCTTTGTGATGAGATAGTGCGTTTCTCTTCTTGGCCATAACAGATCTGGTTGGTAAAAGGTTTGGTTTTCCAGTTTTTGGATTGTCAGGATGTCTGGGTGAAAGGCCCAATAAATGGTAAGCATTCTTAACTTTGCTCACCGTCAGTCCCAGAGCTCTCATGGGGCTTCAGTTTGTTCTGACGGTTGATGCCCATTACAACCTACCTTTGGAAAATATATTTTATTAAAAATTATCTCTCTATGGCTGTTACACCTTCAGAGAGAATCAGGGAAATTGCAGGAATTCCCAATAGAAATAATTTATAAAAGTGGGCTGCATGGGGCTCAGAGTTCTGTTACTTTCACAACAGCAAGACTTGTGTACTCCCTTTTCTTCTCATGCTGCTCCCTTTTTCCTGCAGTCCCAGATTTCTAGGGATGAGGAGAGTCTGACAGACACCATAGAAATTAACATCCCTGGGTGCATCTCCATCTCTTGCAGTCTCATGGTTGATACAGTTCAAGTATTACACACCTCTTGTCCCTTTTCAAGGGCATTTCATTTTGGAGTTTTTGCCATTTCCTTTCGGGCACAAGAAACAGAGTCCCTAGGTTTAGGTTTCAGTCACAGTAAGGTTTGTGCTCTCCTGGAGAGAGGGAGCAGTAAGGAACCACAGAGTGGCCACCTTCTGAAAAGCAAGGACATTATTTAGGTCAGAAGCACTGGGAAAGTAACACATTGTGAAATAATGAGCAGTTTTAAACTGTGCTGATCTTGTCAGGGTTGTTTTGAGGTTCCCGTTGGACTTTACAGATCTTTATTTCAGATTTGCTTGTTCAGTTGTTATTTCCATACATGCATTTTTTTCCCCCCACCTAAGTTTGTTGCTTTGTAGTCTGAGAACACCTTCAAAACTGTGCATCTCTTGAGGGACTCGATCTTCAAAGGATTGGATAGCTGCATGAGAGTCCTGGAAGGGTTGTGTTCATCACCCTGGAGGGTGCTTAAGACCTTTTTAGTGACTGCAAATCCTGCGTGGGCTTGTCTTGTTGACCAAGCAATGGAAAAATTGCATCACCTGTACAGGCATGATGGAAACACCAGGAAATTATCTGCTGTGTTGGCACTTCCATTTCCTTGCTAGAAAGAGACCAGAGGCTGCTCATAGGGGATGTTGAAGTTTTTGCCACCTCAGTGTTGTCACTACAGCTGTGTTCTTTCCTGCTGCTCTCACTGCCAGCTTTGCTCCTCAGATTCCCATCTGGTACCTCTGTCCATCCAGCTCTGGGCTGTCTTACCAAGGATCCTAAATGCCACATGATTTGTGTCATCCTGTGGTTATTCTTCTGTGTCTTTCCAAATGTTTTCTTTTACCTGAATGTTCTGTGTTAGCTCTGCTTACTTTTTCCTTAGACATCTTAAAAAACAATGGTAAGTCTTGTCTTCATTTGTGAACTCAAAGCTTCTTTTCTCTTTTATTCAAATTATACAGTTCTTCCCTTGTCTTCTTTCCCATGGGTTTTGTATGGGCAAGAACCTGTTGGGTTTGTTTTTCTGTTTGTGCATTCATGTTAAGTGAGATGATACATAGAAGGCATAATTAAGATCTGAAGAGGACATTTTATTGTTAAGGGCAGGCATTTTTCACGTGCACAAAGAGCAGCCTTGACTGTGATTTATATTTCTCATTGACTTTAAATAGATGAGAAGTTTTGAACTGTATGAGTTAATCTTACACTGTGATCCTTTCCTGGTTCGGTGTTTCTTTCATGAATTAATCCAGACCACCGAGAGCAAGGAGTTAAACAGTCTGTGCCGTTTTATTCCTGATAAGAATTTTTTTGCATGTGGCCTTACTTGCAGTTGGTTCTCCTAATCATGCTGTCAGAGATGAGCAGCACAGGCAACACATGTAGCACCATTGATATTTTTGGGGTTGATGTTCCACCAGTCTGCTCAGATCTTGTGCTGCTCAGAAAAGACGTGTCCCATAAGGAAAATTCCATAAGGAAAATTCTGAGTTTAATCAGAAAAATGGCACAAGTGTTAGCAGAGTTACAAAGCTGTGGTTGATTACTCACTGAGCTGGGAAAAAAAACCCAGAAAGGAGGGGTGCAAACAGCAGACTAAAAACTGAAAAGGAAGTGTTGTTCCCCATGTCTTGCCATTAAGAAACTTTCCTTGCATTTTGCTATGGTGTAAGTATTTGCTTTAAGTTTAATGCAGTTCTCATGCAAGAAGAATTAACATTTATAGAAATATTAAACTAGTGCAGTGCCAGCAGGAGCCACAAAATGCCTTGTACATGTTAAAACTATTAACTGATTTTAATACTAAAAATATAAAGGATATCAGCTAGTCTGAAAGAGAAGACTGACCCTTGTTAACTTACATTATTTCCAAAGCTGTTGAAAACTAGAGTAGCAAAATATACAGTTTTCCTAACATTTTCACTCTCTCCTGGGCAAGCAAGGCACCCTGGGCAGCCATGCCTGGGGTGATCAAGTTAAAAAGAGTATTTGTAAGGCACTCCAGCCTACCAAAGGTGAAAAATGAAACTTCTCCAAGAGATGCATGACACAGGTATGAAAAAAACCTCTTTTATTACACCTAAACATGACTTCAGTTTTGTTAACAGTGCCATCATAACCATTTCACATAAATTTCTGGGAAATCCCCTGCATAATACTGAATTCTGAGATAAATGACGGGCTGTGCTCTTTGGCTGTATTTTTATATCCCCAAATGTGTATTGCTGTTAAGTTCTTTATAAGTGGGGTTTGCTTCTTAATGCAGCAGTTAAAATTCTGCAGACGCCTTCATTGTGGGAGTAAAGGCCAGTCCAGTCATGCTTTATAGTAAGAGTACATTTATAAATTGTTTATAGAGGGCTAATAAATAATTAATGTCTGTTATTAAACAGGTTACAGGCATGAAGAGTGTGTATTATGTATGGCAATAAGCACACAGTAGAAGGTGTTAAAGACAGTGTTTTGTCTAACTGCTGCCCTAAAATCCATAACAAATGACCCTTTGTTAAACATATATATTAAACATTTGATTTACTCAATGCAGATTTATAAATACTTTATAGTTAGTACTAAATATAATTCCAGGACTTGACTCCAGCTTTCTAGTAAAACTCTTCTGAGGAGGGAATGGCTTTTTGAGGTGAAATTGAAATCCAAAGCCTGTAATGCCTGGTGCTGTGCTGACAAGCTATCTTCTTGTAATATACTAATAAAAGGATATTTTAAAAAACTACTCCTTGTTTTCTAAATAGACAGAGGACCAAGTCAAGCATTAATAACTTGGGAGATAAAGCAGGTTATTTTAACTTGAGTACAAGGTTTAGATTCAAGTCTCTGTTCAAGTCACATTGAGAGTAAGAAATGGTATTCCTAATGAAAAATAATTTCTGTGTTTAAAGAGGTAGTTACATTTTCTTTCTTTTTGATTTTAATACAGCCATCTGCTGATGCAAATAAAAATGTTGCATTTAATGCACATTTCTGTATATATGTACAATTGTGAGATGTAGAACTAAATCTTCTAGTTGCACCTTTTCTTTTGAAGAGAGAAACTTTTGCAGATACAATATACATAATATTGAATTATTATGACATACTGTGAAGCGGTTTTTTAAGTCATGGATCTTTGTGGTGTACTCTCCTTGCCCTTTTATCTTTGATGGTAAATGGTTGGTTTTATTCATTTCAGGTATAGTCTGGTTTTCTCTGTTTCAATCTGTCTCCACTCGGTGTGAGACAGGACTGAAAGAAATTCACCACTTAGCTGAGAACTGAAATTTTTTGTGGGTTTTTTTACTTTGTTCAATATCAAGTGAACAGTTAATGTAGAAACAGGAGAGTTCCTTAGTAAATCACAAGTGTTGATTTCCTTTTCACTTTAATGCTATTCATTGCAAGTTTAATACCTTTTTCTTCACTCAGTTTCTGCAGTTGTTCAGAATCATGCATCAGTACTTTTTTTTGAAAAAGTGCATATTACACTTTGATTCATAATTTTTCTGTATAAAAACTTTATGTGACATAAACATAGTTTCATAATGATTTGAACACTATGCATTGTAAAACTGAAGTGGTTGTGCCTGAAAAATTCTATCTTCTCCCTTTCTGTGTATAAGAAGTGAAACAGGGAGGCATAAATTGATTTATTTGTGTGTGCTGATAAAAAATATATGGTCGGTAGAAAGCATAAAAGGATCTTAATAGGCTTTTGTTCATCAGTTGGTGCCAGAAGTGGCTTGTGCAAAATCTTTGGTGGAGTCTTGGAATGTCTCCCTTCCCTCTCCCACCCCTGGCAGTACCAGCACTCCACCACAACGCAGCAGAGATAATGCTGGCAGGCTACAGAAAAAGCAGCCGTTAAAAAAAAAATCTCTTTCCCCATCCTTCTGCAGGTAAGAGTCTTGTTGAAGATAAGGATCAGCAAAGCAAATCCCTGTTCTCTGCTATTTGTAATTCCCATGTGCTGACTTCTTACACCGAAATCTGCTTTTGAGAGTTTCCAGAGTAATTCAAGATTAGTTTCTCTCTTACTGCTAAGAAACAGGGAAAATGGAGAAAGGAGGATAAAGGCAATAAAGCATGGAATAGCAGTGTAATTATTGCAATGTGCTTGGAAGTGTCCAAGGCCAGGTTGGACAGGGCTTGGAGCAACCTGGGACAGTGGAAGGTGTCCCTGCCCATGGCAGGTGGGACAGGATGAGTTTTAAGGTCTCTTCCAACCCAAACCATTCCATGAATCTGGTATTCTGTGTGTGTACTTTTGTGGCTCAAGATCAGAATCTCTTTAATACCACATAAATATCTCAAGTCAATTTCAGGTAATGTGTAAACAGCATCCTAAATACAAATATTTGCTGAATCTTAAGATTCTATTCATATTTAACTGAGAAGTGAAAAACATATGAAAGTTGTGTAAGTTTTTTTTTAATAAACTTTTCTGTGTTCTCAAGCAGTTTGATCAGAATTCTTTAAAATGTCACTTAGAAGGAATGACAAATTGTGCTCAGGCAGGAGTTTGCACGTGAGCAATAAGCAAACTGGTGTTTATATTTTATAAAATATTTTTGAGTTAATTTTGAAAGTTAATTTTTTTGCACTATTATTAAAGAAGATTTTTACATGAAATGGTTTATCACTCATGATATTGGAAAATATTTTTTGAAACTCTCCTTAGCAAAACTGGCTGAAGTTCTTGTGTAGAGCTCACAAGTACTTTTAATCTGTAAACCTTTGACTCCAGTAAGATGTCTTCACTATCTTTATCCTTTTGATCACAAGCTGAGAGTTTTGAGTACTTCTTTGCCTGAAGTGCCACAGGTGGTGCTCCCCGAGGGTCTTGGTGCTTAGAATTGTTGTGCCATGGCTGTGGTCAGGTATTGGCTCAGTCAGGTACATTAACAGGGCTGCAGTGTTAGAGCACATCAGCTCACTGAAGCATAAACTTCTGGAACCTTAAATTGTCTGGCTGTGAAGAGACCAACTGGATTTTCCCGTAATATTTTTTTCCATTTCTTTTCCATTTTTTTCTCCCTCTCATTTTTATTCCCCGCAACCCCCCTTTTTTTAACTTCATGTATTTATTTATGTTTGTCTTTTTCAGTGCCAACCCTTGGCATCCTAAAACCTGTCCATGCCCAGTCGATGTCTCCCATTTGCCTGTTTACTTGCTGCAGAAATTGCATCTTGACAACATGACCTTGACTTATATCCTGTATTTCTTGCCCTGTCTGCCTGTGAAGTTATCCATGAAATTAACTTAATAACTGAATCCAGTGTAGATTAGAGTATTCTAGTAATATGTACCTAAGAAAATAGAGAATTTTCTATTTTCCCCTGTAAAATGTAAGGCAACCCTTTTTTAAACTGAATATATCCTGTACAGAAATCCACTTACAACTTTTAAGAGCAGAACTACCAGTATGAGTTGGGTCCTGCATATGGTAGAACTGGAGACTTTTAGATGGTTATGCCCTTTAAATTTTGTTTTAGTAATAAGTGCACGGCCAGAGATTGTGTGACACATGGTTTGCCTGTTTTCTCTGTTTCATGTACAAGCAAATGCAACACCGTGTCAGTTCTTCTACCAAACATCAGCTGTCAGTGTGGAATCAAATACTTCCCATCCCTTTTCTTTTGTACCTGGTTTCTTCCTTTCAAATGCTAGCCAGTGGTAGCAATTTGGAGAGCTAGCATTCCAATTTTCTAGACTGATAGTCAAATATTTGGTAGTAGAAATTCAGTACTGCAAGGTTTCATTTTAGCTAAAGTTTTTTAAAGTTTTGGGGTTTCTAATGTGTGGATAAACTCTTTGTGAGCCTGATTTTCAAATATCTTCCTCCTGTTGCTGGGATTCTTTATTTGGAAAGTATTTTTACCGTAAAAAAATGGTTGAAGGATATGGAAAACCAACCACTATTTTTTTTTTTTAATGACCTGCATTTCAAAGGGAAGATGTTTCTGGTAACGCCCAGTTCAGAGTCTTATCTGTAAAGTTATAAAATTATCTGTAAAGTTGTAAAATACACATATTTAGGTATTAGACCATCCCCTCGGCAGTCTGAGAGGATTGAAGGCTCAGCAAACTCATCATGCATAAAGTGTAGCTCAGGTTGGGTGATTCAGTTTATCTGGAGATGTTGCTGAGTGGAAATGTTGAGTAATAGGGGGTCTTGGCTGATCCTTCTGGGCCTTGGTTCAGTCTGGGGGAGCAGCAAGAGACTCCCTCCAGCTCCCTCTGTCAGCAAGGGACATGAGGAGCAGGCAAGAGTATGAATCCTTGGACCAGGGTCGCTGGATGTGTGAGAGCTCAGCAGGTGAGAGCCCAGCTAAATGTGGGGGTGGTTCTGCAGGCAGATGTGAGTCTGGCCAGAGCAGGCTGTGTGCAGCTGTCCTGTGGGTGCAAACTGCAGTGATTTGAGGAAAAATCTGTGCTTCAAGCGTTTCACCTTCAGTTCAGGTGTGCTGAGAACCTCCACAGGTATGTTTGCCATCGCAGACACCTTCTGCTGTCTGGGGTGGCTGCTGTTTTGTTTTTGTTTTGTAGGGAAATGCCTTGAGTTCCTCCACCTCAAACCCCAGTGCAGAACTTGCCAGCCAGCACGAATGGCAGTCTCAAAGCCATGGGTGGTGGTTTGTTCCCAGAAACACCATCACAGCTCCCCATTGCGGGGGGCAAACTTAATGGTTCAGACAGAGACTCAGTTGTCATCTACTGACCCAAATACTTAAATGGTGTTAATATTGTTACATGACTGTACTTTCTTCATTGTTGTTGCAGACTTAGATCACTGATGAATTTTTTGGCTGCAGCCAGAGTAACCTCTTATTATTTCCTATTTATCTTCCATTAATATTTACCATCAGGTTTTTTTAATTTAGCCTGAAGCAGCCGATCCTTTTATTGCACTCCATTTCTACAGGTTATCTGTTTTTCTGGAGAATCTCTGTCCACCAGTTCCTTGAATTTCTATGACTTCTGAGGTGTGATAGCTTCACTATGATCCTTTCAGAACTTACTCTCTACAGAAGAAGTTTTAATGCTTCATAATAAGTCATACAAATTACTTTCCACCATTACTTTTTAGGTAGATACACAGGGAATTTCATCTTGTGTGTCACCATCCCATATGATTCCTATAAAATTCATGAGGTGACTCGTTACTGTCTCTTCAGAGCATTCTACCATCCTAAGCTCTAAGTGCAGAGTTTGCCTTTAACAGAGTCTGAACACATAACTGGAGCATGCAGTGAGTAGGGAGAATGGCACAGTCTGTATTTAACATCTGCATCTGGGTTTATCCAGGATCTGCTGTAAAAGAGGAATAAATATCTAAATATCCTGGGATTCTTTGGACAGGATATTAAATGTACACTCTCTGAGAAAGGCTGGGAAAGCTACTAGCAAAACCATGGGTACCTTGTAGCAGCCAGATACTCAGAAACACTGATTCCTTTCTATGAATGAAAATCAAATTAGGTGCCGTTTGCTTGGTGAGACTGTTTGGCACTGCATGTCCAGCCAGTGCTGATCCAGCTCATGCTGGGGGAGCTGCTCTGTGCATTCCTGCTCTGTCCTCCTCCTCAGCCCTCTCCAGGAGATGCTGTAGTCAGTGTTTGCTACTCAGAGCAAGCAGCTGCTTTAGGAACAGCTGTAATATTTTAAGATGCCATATACCAATCAGTAATTCTGTGATTTTAAAGCTTTAAAATTTGCATTTTGGTCAGGTCTCTGTTTTGCTCTCTGATGGTGATTCTCTCCATGCCAGCTCTGTGCTGCTGCCTTTGCTTACTGCCAGGGCATGGCATTAAACTCATTAAATACAGCAAATTATATACCAGGGACAAAATACCATGTAACAACCCATTACTATCCTACTGAAAGCAGCAGGGAAGACAAGGTTACCACCTTGACTATCAGGAAGAAGTGGAATCTCAAGTATTTTTGTAAAAGTCTCAACTTACACTTTAAAATTTATTTTGTCAGGTAACTTTTTTAGCTGCCATTAGGAATATTTTATAATTATGGTAAATTGTGTAGTTTATATGGGTTAAGCCCAAGAAACTACTTAGAGACTTCCTTTAAAAATCCATATATTTTGATAAAATGTGTTACTTTTTTTCCCTAAACATGGACTAGGAAGTCTGTGAAACTTCTGGAAATCTTGGGGAATATATGTGGCAAAGAGGTATAAAAATGACAGTTCTTTATTTTAAATTCTGGAGGTCATCAAGAAAACTTGCCTTTTGATGAAGTATTTGGGAATTGATGGAAATTGTCCCATTTAAGATGGTGCCTTCAGAAGAGTTTTAATTCTGCAGTAGTTTAGCTCTGTAGTAATTTCTATGAGCTGAGACCTGAGACAAAAAATGAGTGTGAAATTCAGCCAGTCAGATAAAAGCATTGTGGGGAATGCTGCAGTGTGACAGCACAAACCAAGGCATCCTGAGCAGATAAAAATACGTAAAACCATGCAATTAATTGCTTGTGGGGGAGACTGCAGACAGTACGAAGGCACACATCTCTGGTCTTTCCCAAAAGATCAGTGCATACCAAATACCTGCTGAGTGTTTAGTTACACACTGGTGTTCAACTTAACACGTAGTTGAAAATGGCTCTGCCAGTGCTTGAAGTCTGCAGGAGTTTAAGTAACAAAAGTGTGTGAAATTAGGACACACACAAAAGAATGTGAGCTGCAAATATGTGGGTGAACTGAAAAACCCTGCTGTTGTTTATGGTGCTATCAGAGCAATAACCAAGGGGAGGGTGGCCACACTTCAGGAGACAAATTTTTGGGGACATCTTTCAAGGAGTCAAGTGGAAAAGAGACAAGAGGTGGGTCTGCCTGCCCAGAGCTGTGCTGGGTGAAGGCTTTCCCTGTCTGTGAAACGGGGGTGAACAAGGAGAAGGATCAGCTTATTTGGGAAGTACCACCAGTGTCATGTAAGGCTCCCATTCCTCACAGCACTGGGTGCAAGCCCTGTGTGCTTGGATGAAGGCAAAGAAAGTGTTTTCTGCTATGTGCAGAGAGAGGTAGAAATACCTGTGTGTGAATAATGTTGAACACACTTTTACACTGGCTGTGTTTGCAGTGTGTAGTGCAGGAGCTTTTAGGACACTTCAGTGCCAGGCAAACATCAACAATCTCCCCCAGGACTGTTTCTTTGGTGGTGGGTTCTATTCAATACCTGGGCATTCCTAAGAGCACCAGTCAGACTGCTGGTGGGACACAGAGCATTCACAGTGACACAGATCACATCTTGAGCTGGGAGAGGGAGCAGCAGAGTGGCCTGAGTGGAGCCTCTTGGCAGGGGTAATCTGCTGGCTCAGGCTGAACAGCCCAGAAATGTCAGTGGTGTTTGGGATGTGGAGGTGACCCTGGGGTTGCTGCTTGTGCTGGGGGCTGCAGGGAAATCCCTGCAGCCTCAAGGCCCATCACGGAGCTGCAAATCTCAGGTGAGATGAGTAGGAAAAGATCATATACACATACATACACACACACACATATATATAAAAAAATATTAAAAACAAATACTTAGGAACAAACTATCTTACCATATAAGTATGCTAAAAACAGGGGGGGAGAAGCAGGGAAAAATGACTATCAGTATGACCAAATAGACCAGAAAGCATGGTTTGGCATATTAAATAAACTTCCTTAGAAGGATTGTTTACCAGTGTTTGTTGAAACTTCAGCTCACCTCCAGGAGCTTTGGAGCAGGTTTTAAAGTACTGGATTGATAGATTCAAGAAAATTTGTTCAGAAAAACCCTGCTTAAAACATGTGCTAAGATTCAGTGCTACTTGCTCTTGTTTTAGAGAATGGGATTTGTAATTTGGATGTGAGATGAGTGAGATTGCTAGGATTTGAAATTAAATATGGATTTGAACTGAAGCCTATAAACATTCTTGAAAACAACAGCAAAGTGACTTCTCTGTGTAGTTCAGTTATAATTTGGGAATACATGAGGTCTTCTGAAACATGGAGAGTAACATTTAAGATCTCTTCTATGAAGTTGCTTTTCATTCTTGCTTCACTCAAACTTACAGTTATGTATGGATATTGATTTTCTAGTTATTTAATTACTGTTTTGAACCCACCAAAAGTTCAATGGATGGTGTGCCATATGCTAAACTCTCCATACAGGAAGAGTTTTCAAAAAATTACTTCTTAACAATCTAAAAATCCTATAAATGTATCTTGGTGATGCTCAGATCTGGAACATTCCCATTATAGATACTTTATTTTTTTACATCCAGCATCAGATGTCAGCAGCATAATGGCTCTTGGTGATGGAGGAAGTGGTGGGAACACTTGTGTCATATGCAGTCTTAGTCTTTTGATTTGGAATTGGGTGAGTTCACCATGTTTTAATCAGTGGAAATACTGCTACAAGGTTTGAATTGTAAGTTCTCATTACGCTAATTGCATCTCCCCATGTCTAAAATGTAGGAATATAATTTCCACGACACAGTTAGAGGGATTACTGTTTATTTCCTGGTAATATTCTGATAAATGCTTGACTTGAACCACTGAAATGGTTCTTTTCTGTGGAATTAAGTAGCTGCTTGTGGGATGTAGGAATGCTTGGTCCAATTAGAGTAGAAACTTCAGGCAAAGTGCACCAGGTTAGCAACATGAGTCAGACAGTAACCTTTTTTGTTTGTTAATGGAGTGAATGTATCATCAGGGTACAGATGAATGTGTGCTCTAATTGTCTTGGCAGGGAGGGGGGAGCTCTGGCCTGTGTGATGTCTTTAGCAGAAATTACTGCAGCATTGTCATAAATTGATTGGAAATATTTTTTCCTCACATTACTCATGGGATGTCAACAAGTATGTAAATGTGAAAATTCAACATATGTCTTCTTGCTGCTTCTGCACGGTTCCTCACACCAGTTTAATGAGTAAAAACTGTCTTTTAAAATGTCACTTCAAACCCAAGTCTTTTTGGTGTTGAAGACCACCTCACTAATACTCGCTTAGTCTTGTGCCAGGATGTGAAATAGTTTATCAAGTTGTTCATTTTACACCCTTGAACTGTAGCCTGGTTTTTATCTTATTCTGTTCCTCGCCTATCGTTACAGTTTGTATATTTGGTATTCCTTCTTGTTCCACAGTGTTGCACCTCTTTGGGTGTCTCTGCTGTCTTTGCCCAGAGCCTCAGTTTCCCGTTGATTTTTTTAGCTGTGACACAGTGAAACATTAGTATCTCTCTTTTGAGCTCTGCCACAAATGCATTTATTTCCGAATGAACCCATAACATTGTTACGTTCTGTAAAGACCTCCTGACAGCACAATAACAAGGGCAGGGGCATACAGGAAGACCCCATGGGGTTATTCTGTGCTGTGCTCCTGTCCCACATCTGTTGGTGAGAGCTGGTCCCAGCTGTCCTGGCACAACCCTTAGCAGCCTGGGGTTTACCACAGCTGGATCAACCTAGGAAGCTGGAAGCCTAAAGCCTGGCTATTCTTTTACTGAAATCTGCCACGTTTACCCTCCACGTGCTCATTAAACATTATTTCGTTGCACTGCTGGTTTGTTTAGCCCACGAGGTAACAGCACTTACACAGAGCTGGAGATGTTAACAGTTAGCTTTGTGCTTAATTAGCACATTCTGTGTGTTTAGGTCAAAAGTTTTAGGGTTGACCTTTTGTTGCAATGTTGAAATACCTTGTGGTTTTGGAGCAGGGACAGTGGGGACAGACAGGGATGTTGGGCTGTGCTGGAGCACTCTGCAGGTACCACACAGTCCTGAGAGGAGGGACAAATCTCTCTGGGCATTAAAGTCTTGTGCTGTCAGTGGAGGCATCAAGGTGCCCTGTCTGCCAAAGCTTTCAGTCGATGGCAGACCCATGGAGGTGCTGTAAACCCCCGTAGCAAACCTGGGGTTTGTGCTGTTTCACTTTCCTTCACGAGGCAGGAAGGATGTGATCACACAAACCCTTTTATCTGGACTGCCAGCTTCATGTTCGAATAAGAACAAGAAAGGGACTCTCGTAAGACAAATGAGGTGCTTTAAAGCATTACTGGGTATTCAGGATATATTGGCTGTGGCAGAAAAGCATTTCTTCTCTGTCTTTTACATCTGTCTTAGATTTAGTCTACAACATTTATTGCTTAAAATTTGCGTGGTAGTTGAATTGGGAAAAATTAAGTCAACTCTTAAGAGATCCTCTCTCCCCACAGTACTTATAGAGTTCAAGCTAAAACTAGTCACATGTTTAAACGATATATATTTAATTTGAGAAAAAAAAAGTACATCTTTGCTTTTGAAGTTGGACAGAGAGTAAAGTAATATGTGTATGTATTGCATGTGCAAAGTACAAACAGCTAGTGAAAACTATTTTAAGGAAAGGCCTCTCTGAGATTTTAACATTTTGTACTTGATAGGTCACTGCAATAATTATTGCTTCATCAGAGCCATGATGACAGTGATCGCACAGAACATGGCATGGGGTTTTGAACAGGAAGACAGATCCTGTCCTCTCCTTTTTGCGTAGTTCTCTACAGGTTTTTGAAAATGGATAGTTTAAAGAATAGCTAGTTAGTTAGCTATAGATAGATAGATAATAGATAATTTCGAATAAGAATAGCTGTATATCATTAGGTGCATTCAAATACATTTTACTTCTTAAAAAAACAGTGCAGGTAGTAAATATCTTCTCCTTCCTTCTCCTCCTTCTCCTTCTCCTTCTCCTTCTCCTTCTCCTTCTCCTTCTCCTTCTCCTTCTCCTTCTCCTTCTCCTTCTCCTTCTCCTTCTCCTTCTCCTTCTCCTTCTCCTTCTCCTTCTCCTTCTCCTTCTCCTTCTCCTTCTCCTTCTCCTTCTCCTTCTCCTTCTCCTTCTCCTTCTCCTTCTCCTTCTCCTTCTCCTTCTCCTTCTCCTTCTCCTTCTCCTTCTCCTTCTCCTTCTCCTTCTCCTTCTCCTTCTCCTTCTCCTTCTCCTTCTCCTTCTCCTTCTCCTTCTCCTTCTCCTTCTCCTTCTCCTTCTCCTTCTCCTTCTCCTTCTCCTTCTCCTTCTCCTTCTCCTTCTCCTTCTCCTTCTCCTTCTCCTTCTCCTTCTCCTTCTCCTTCTCCTTCTCCTTCTCCTTCTCCTTCTCCTTCTCCTTCTCCTTCTCCTCCTCCTCCTCCTCCTCCTCCTCCTCCTCCTTCTCCTTCTCCTTCTCCTTCTCCTTCTCCTTCTCCTTCTCCTTCTCCTTCTCCTTCTCCTTCTCCTTCTCCTTTGCCTTCACCTTCTCCTTCTTCTCTTTCTCTCTTCTTCCTTCTTGTCCTTCTTCTCCTTTTCTTCCTTCTCCTTCTGGAAAGCCTGGACAGACAGGAGGCTCTGGGGAGTTAGCTGGAGCTGTGGCAGTTGCTTGT
Source organism: Acrocephalus scirpaceus scirpaceus (assembly GCA_910950805.1). Lineage (NCBI taxonomy): Eukaryota > Metazoa > Chordata > Aves > Passeriformes > Sylviidae > Acrocephalus > Acrocephalus scirpaceus. Next base: position 68,132,050 of record OU383776.1, on the reverse strand, counting down.
AGCTCTGCTGCCACCAGAGCCCAGGTCTAGATGAATCTCAGGATCCGTTTTCCCTTTGCTGCAGAGCTGTGGTTATTTGGCTGTGCTGTGCATTGAGGCTGCCATTGCTTCTCCTGATGCAGCCTGAAGTTTCCATGTTCTTTAGAAAAACCACAGGGCTATTTTTCAAGTGTGCTAACAGCTTGACACATTCCACGTTTAAAAAGTTGACCTGGAAAAACAATCATGCTTTTGATGCTGTATGAATATATTGTATTTACAGTAAGCACACTCGCTCAGAGCAGCACTGGATCACTTGTTAGCTCACTGGGCACTTGTCCAAATATTAAAAATGTTGACATTAAGTAATTTGGGGGCTTAATAGTGTTTTAATTAATGACTATTTAAACACCACTGGTCAGATTGTCCTACATGTCTAGTTGAAAAATTCTGGTAGAGGTAATAGATTTGGCACATTCAGTACATTGTGGTTTGTGGAAGGCAGTGGGGCATACCTCAAACTTGTGATAATCCTTTACTTCCAAAGAGGAGGAGCAAACAAATGCACAATACTAAATATTGTCCTTTCTGTTTATTTTTCAGATTAGCACTGTACGTATATGAATATCTGCTCCATGTAGGAGCACAGAAATCAGCCCAGACATTTTTATCAGAGGTGAGTTTTTTTACTTCCAAGGGCCTGTAAGTGAAATAAATATAATTTGGTCTGGAATAAAAGCAGTGAGAACCTTGGGTATCAGTTTGGCTCAATCCACTGTTCTTCATCCTCTGGAGCCCAGTTTGCCATGTCATTTTACATGATTTTGTGTAACTATTTTTGCTGTGGTTTGTTATCCCCATTCTATACTGGGGAAGATTAATCTATTTTCTCTAATAAGTGGGCATGTTGGAGAACACTTCAATGGTACTTGGTTTTGATGACCTTTTAACTTACTATTGATATCTCCAATTGTAAATGATGGGCCCTTCTAAATGTATTTTATATCCCACTGTCATACACTATCAGTTCTCCTTCTCTGAAGCACTGCTGATCTCTCTGTGCTCTCACCATGCTTTTAACCACTTCACTTCTTTTCATCTGTTGAATCAATGATGGCCACAACCACTTAGGTCCTGCTTTTTTAAACACTTCCAACTGCTAATGGAATTTTTAACTTTACACAATAGTTTTGGAGGTATTTTTAGGAGTCTTTTCAAACACTTTGTGTGCATCTTTTGAAGGTTGAAGTAAATTATGTCTCCTCAGCATTTTACTTTTGCCCTAAGATACAAATGTATGCTGAACACATTGAAGTCTTCTGGGTTTATTGTTGGTTTTAATCTTTGACAAGAACATATAAGAAATAATAACAACAATAATAATAACAATAGTGTAGTAGTAGGAATAGTAGGAATAGTGAGCCGAAGTTGGGAAAAAATAGGCAAGGTATTGTCCTAGGAAAATTTGCTGCTTTAACTGATCCTCCTCCATAAGCTAATAAAATTATTATGCTGGTGATGACATTTTGGAGATTGAAGAAGGGAAAATGAAAATCCAGAGGATTGTTTGTGATGTTTACACAAAACTGACAAAGCAGATGTAAGGAAAAAGGGTAGAATTGTAGTAGGATCAGTTTTTGTTTATAGTAAACCATGGTTTTGACAATTGTTTTATCTCTGTGGTAAAGCACTGGAAAAATAAGAGAGAAAATAATGTAGAGTATCATCTTGGCTTTTCCAGAACAGCTGTCATTTTTAAATAATGCATTGTACAAGGCAAATTTTGTTTATCTTTGTTTTTATGGTGTATTTGCAAAATGAACAGTTGGCAGAAGCATAGCTGGTATGACATCTGGATTTCCTGAAAACATTAAATACAGCGTCTTGAAACTCAGCTTTTAAAAATAATTCAGTCTTGAGTTACAGAGAAACTCTCAGGTCTGAACAATCAAACATAAGGATATATCAAATCTTCAAAATTAAGACTTGTAATCATCAAGAGATGGTCAACACAAGTCAGGGACAATTAGTAGTGCATAGAGTGGGTGTGAGGTATGAGCTGTGAGTTTACTTCCCTCACTAATTAGCAGCACAGGAGGATAAATGTGCTGACAGTTCTTGTGAATAGGTCTGTGGCTGCTGCACTGGATGCTCTCTCAGTTTGGGTGGGTTTCATTTTAAAGTTAAACAGTTCAGAGTAACTAAAACTGAGTGTTGGGGCTTAAATGAAAAGTACACAAAGATTGTCTGAGCTGTTGGGCAGCCAGTGGTGCCTAAAGGTTAAGAGCTCTCTCTCACAGGTCTGCCAGGGACTGTGGCTCAGAGGAATGCAACCAAATTAAAGGCAAATAGAACTTGGATATTCATGAATCCACTGTGATACTCTATGACTTAGGGATTGTTGTCCTGAGCATCGCTGTGTTTTTGTCATGCTTTGTGTCTAGTTTTGACTTTTGTATGCTTCTCTTGAAGACCTGATCCTTATTCCACATATCACACTTGACAGTGAAGATTTTTTTTTCTGCAATAATAATTCTTGGTAAGTTTCATTGATCAGACAGACCATATCTGCTGTGTTAGACACAAGTATGGATATTTTGAAGAAACAAAACAAAAGTCCTTGATAAGGGTCTCAAACTTCCACATTCCCTTCAGTTTCCTTCTCCCAATCAGTTTCTCAAGATGACGTATTTCCCAGGACCCACAAAAGACCTGAATTGGGTAATTTCCTCACCAGGCCCTGCTTTGAAGAAAACAATCACTGCTTAGACATAATGTGGGTGTTCTTCACAGACATAATTTTTACTCCCAAGTGAATGATATTTCTGCTTCAGGAACCCCTTTTTCATTTCATTGTACAATGCATCTCTTCATTATGTTATTTTGAACCTTCTCAGAGGTACTGTGTGTTCCTGATTATTAATACAAGTCTTTCCAAGACATTCCCTAGGGCACATGAGGAACAGCTGTGCCTCAGAGAAGTGTATTTGAAGAGTGTGTAGTACCTTTGTAGTGGCTTTGGCTTTCAAATGTTCATCACTTTTTTCTGCCAGCATTTAAGCAGGAACTTAGTGGAAATGGTTTTTGTGTATTAACTACTGTATGAGGGATGCACGTTTTCATTCTGCCAGCTTTACCAACTCAAGTGATAGTGGCTCAAGGTTATCTTTTATAAACAATTAAAAATAACAAAATTATTTTTGAATAGTTGTGTTTATGTAATATATCAAAATTGCATTAGGTTTCTTCATGTTTGAGATTTTTTATATGGATGTTCATGTAAGTCCAAACAACATTTTTAGGTGTATGAGCTACATTTTCTGCTATTGACAAAACTTGTGTGAGTTTAAATTTCCTAAGAATTGGATGTGGTAATCAAGTGTGAGTTGAGAATCGTAAGTCACTTTGAAAAACGCCAGCTTTAGGAAGGCCCCTGGCTTTATAAACACTATATCTACCTTTAATATTAAGCTTTTATGTACTTTTACATATATGTATGTGGATCTATCTATTTAATTCCTTTCATATTAAGGCTGTTTAAGCATTTAATTAAAATAACCTTCTTCTTGTCTGCCGTTGCTTCTGTCTCTGAGAAAAAAATGTTTTGTGCTTTTAAGAACTCCTTTTTTAACAGAGTTTGACAGGAAATGATGCTGTATGTTGTTGTAACTGGAAGAGTTTGCAGTGCATACAGTGCCTTAGAAACACCACGTTCTAACATGAGACATTTGCCTGGATGGTGTTGTGTGGGCTTTATTACAGCCCAAACTATTGGCATTTGAAAAGGTGGTTGTGTGATCATTGTTAAGGTACAACATTTGGGAAGTTTTGCAGAGACAGATGCTGTTGCTGTGATTGGTGTTGTCTGATGGGTTCCCTGATCAGCAAGAAAAGTTTGAATTCAGGAGCTGAATTTGTAAACTGCATTTCCTTTGAAAACAGCATCAAACAAACCCAGTTTCCTTGGTGGGAAGGAAGTTCCAGGCAGTACAGGTGTTGAGGAGAGCTTGTCAGCACTGGAAGGCAAGCCAGAGTAGCTGTACATTTTCCCTGGGTGGTGGGAGCTGGGTTGTGGCAGTGGTGCTGCCTTGCTTTTGCCACATTACCTGCGACTGAGGCACTCCTTGAGGATTATAAAACTCTGCTGGTCCTGGCTGCGGGGGGAAGAGTGCCACCTGCTGAATCCACAGTATCAGTCCTGTGCAAACAGGAGAAGATTACAAGTTTTAAGGTTACATTAAAATCAGTTTTTTAATCATGCATTTTTGATCTTAAAATAATACACAATATATTCAGAATTTTTAAAACCCCAAAGAATAAAATTCTAAACTCTGCTTCCCTAGCATAAGAAGAGCTAATTTTAAGTATCAGCTATATCAATAAATTTTAAAAAGTAAGTAAATATGGCATCCAAATTGATGATCATACAACATCTCATAACCATGAAATCTTCTCTTCCTCATCCTTTTTCCATCTGAATTATGTAATGCTTTTTAGTCACAATGATCACCAAAATGTACACCTCTGTTTTTATCATTTTATTTTAGATAAGATGGGAAAAAAACATCACACTGGGGGAGCCCCCAGGATTCTTGCATTCCTGGTGGTGGTAAGTATCAGTTTTCTTCTCCTCTGATTTTTTTAGAATACGTTGATGGCCGGTTCCAGCTACTGAAGGCAAGAAATTCAGGTGAAGTCTGTAAAAAGAATGAGAGGATCAGGATTAAGAAGCATTGTCTTGTTAAGGAATAAAATAACAGAAAATTAGATACAGGAGAATTAGATACAGAAAAGGAAATAGCAGAAAAAATATACTGGATATTAGATACAGAAAAAAAGAAATCGTGCATAGTGAGTTGATAAGAAAGAAGGTGGCCTGGCTTTCCTTCTTCACCACCTTCTAGCACATTTTGCAACTAAGGGATCATTCTACATATCATAAATACTTGCATTTGGAAAGAAAACACAGTAAATACAGAGACTCTGTGTAGATGTGAGCTTGCTCAGTCTGCAGTCCATAGCTGTGTGTGTAGAATTCCCCAGGGGCGATGAGTGCTCATAGGCACTGCTGTGTAGCTGTGGTATTTATTCATTGTTTTGATACATCCAACAAGACTGTGTTTGAAGGAATGCAGGAGTGTAGAGAATATGCCCAGCTGTCAGGAGTGCAAGAATTCACAGGTTTTGAAACGGTCCCATTTGAACCCAAGTGATTTGCACGGCTACATGGGAAGTGGGATATCCTTCTTTGGCCATTCTTTCATGGCTTTTGCTGTGTGGTGGAAGCCTGGCAAGAATGTGTCTCTTTTATTTGTAATGTCTGCATTATCCTTAATTTTGATTGTCTGCAGCAGAGTGCTTAAATTGTCCATAAATCCCTATTATGGTGCTGGATTAAGTTGTAGAGGATTAAGTCTAAACCAGTAAAAAACCTGCTATGAAATTCCAACAAATTTTATTGTCAAGTATATTATTAAGTCATTCTAGCATATACACAGTTTCATTGCATAAACTTTGTGGTAGAATTGATTGGTATATAACTCTAATTGAAGGAGTTTGTAGGGGAAGACCAATGGGATGATGTGCCGTAATACCCTTCCTTTCACTCTTTATGAGCTAAGAACATGCCCATCCATTTTCTGTGCTTGCCCAGGCGCCAGATCCTCAGAGAGCTTTGCTTTAAGCACAGGACTGGACATTTGTCCCCAGAAGCTGTGGCTGCCCCATCCCTGGAAGTGTCCAAGGCCAGGTTGGATGGGGCTTAGAGTAACCTGGGATAGTGGAAGATGGTGGAGGCTGGATGGGTTCTAAAATCTTCCATTCCAAATAATTCTGTGATTCCATGAACCTTGACCATGAAGAGATTCCCAGTTTTCTCTCTAGTTTATTTTCTTTCCTTTCCATATTACTACGAATTCATTCCTTCCCAAGCTTTGTGGAAGTCAGTTGCTTCATTTGAGCAGTTGCCAGAGGGATAAGATTAAATGCACAGTAATACACCTTGTATTCATATATATTAGACCAGATTCTTGGTCTGTAATGCAGTGGTATTAAAGGAGTACAGCACTGCTTGCCTCAGAGATCAGATGGCAGGACTTGGTTCCTCACAGATGATTTACAAATCTAAATTCTTCCTTAGAGGTGAGTGTTCCCATCCTTTGGAGAGAAAGTGATGCTTCTGTATAGGAATATCCATGTGGGGTGTGTGTATGCCATAAAATGCACATGAACATCACAGTGACACTCTTACCATCCCTGTAACCTCTTCCCTTTCAGTGTGTTCTGGGATCTCTACTGTGCAGCTCCAGAAAGACGAGAAACATGTGAACACTCGAGTGAAGCAAAAGCCTTTCATGACTACGTAAGTGTTGTGTGTCTTTACCATGGCTTCATTAATTGCATGTATAAATGTGATAGAGAAGTATTTCTGCACTGCAGTGGCTCAAAAACACAGATGTTGGTCATAGGTAACTCTCAGTTTTCTGGGGATACCTTAGAATTAGATTCTCTAATTGCCAACATAATATGGGTGACTCCTGGAAGCTGTCTCAGAGATCAAGGTGCTGTCCCATGTGTTAATGCAGAATAGAGTGTCCTTCTGTCCCCCATGCTGTGGACATATGAGGCTGGTCACAAAGACACAGGACAGATGGAAGCACGGATGTGACCTACCCAAACATCTGTGCTCTGTCAGTGCTAAAGAAAAGACTATTCTGTAGATGGAGTTGATCTCTGGCTTCTGTCAGGACCACCCTGGCTGAAACTAGAGTGGTTCATATATTTTTGTATCCTGAAGTAAGCTGGAGATTTTTCATCCTAATAAACGATCAAGCATCCAAAAATAAGTTAAATGCAAAATCAGCTGGTCCAAGACAACAGGAGGAATAAGGGGCAGAAGTTTCATGACAGTTTTTGCTGCCTTTGAGACTTAGTTCAAAACACAACAGGGAGGGTCTTGAGTGAGAGTAGTTCTCACAATACAACGGTGAAACCTCTTTCCTTGAGTCTTTTCCAAGTTTGTCTCACAAATAGTGTCTATTTACTGCCAAAAAATATTTATACAGATAAAACCAGAATTAGACTGCCCTAGTCCAGTGTCTTACAAACACAGATCAGGAACAGCAGAAATGATTCAGCGAAGTGACCATTTTCCATTTTCTGTTGTCAGAATCTGGTAATGGCTTGGCATCCTACAATATATGAGCTAATGGTGATCTTGCCTTATTTACAGTAAACAACACCTTAGACTGTGAATGCACCATCAGCACAGTCAGAGATGTCCAGCATCTTTCCCTAATGTCTCTTTAACACCCTGTAGTGGTGGTTAATTTGTGAGCATGGCTGGTTAAGGAGCTTAGACAATGCTGCACAGTCGTGTCCAGGCTACGCTGACCACTAAACATAATTAATAAATTAAATAATTATCAGAGAGAGGAACAAAATTTAAGGACATTTTGTACCTACAGAGTTGTTAAGGTTAGCCAACTTAGTAAGGCACATTCCTTAATTTATAAACAAAGTATCTCTTGCAAGTACAGTTACTGTGGTCATTTTGTCCTAATCTGTTTTAAATATGAAATTGTTGGAAAGCTATTAGTATTAGCTACTTAGTACTTTGGTTCCTTGTTATTAGAGGAAGGTTAAATTCCCCACTGAAGGAGCAGTTGTCACAGGAATCGTGCAAGATCGTGAGGAATGACATTAGAGATTTAAATCTGGGGAGATCCAAAGCACAACAGTTGACTTCAGTGGGGGACATTGTGTACTCAAAATAAAGTGTATGTAGCAAAAGCCAAAAATCCGAAAAATGTAAATATTGTTGTGAAACAAAACTGTGAAACAAAACAATCAGCAAGAGGAAATTTTCAGTGAAAAAGCATTTAGAGTCTAAAAGGAGTCCCCTAACCTTTAAGTTCAGGAGGGTTTAACTGGTCAGTATTAAGTTCACTATTGAGTCTAAATTTAGAGGGATACTAAGAATCTGAGTGGGTGAATCAAAGTAGTTAGAAACATCCTTTAGCATGTTCCATTAGCATTTCTAATTTCTACAGGCCTTGGAATATTACATGGCCTTACTGCTCAGTTCTATCTTCATTTATGATGTGTATTGTTTTAATTCAAGAAAAGTGAGAAAATGCAAGTTGTGTGTCCTACAATTCTGTGATTGAATATTTAACTTACTGTATAAGGTCATGTTTGATGAAGAAAAGATAAAATCATGGTATGATTCTATTTGCACATCAAGACAGGATGAACACTTATTTTCAAACAATTTGATTTATTTTAGAAATTAATTCACCTGGTGTTCATAAAACCCATTCTCTCCATATTTTAAGGTGGCTGGAAAAGCTTTGCATTGTTTTTGTCACAATACTCACGATGCTCCTTGTTATCACTTAGGCTTTGCTTAGGACAGTTTTCATCGTGGTTTTTGTGTTTGGTATTTAAAGGTAGCATTGTAAGGTCATGTCAAAGAAGAAAATGGCATTAGGATATAGCCAAGCAGATGTTACAGCAGAGGAAGAGAAACATGTATTAAGTGAAATCCTGATCCACATCTTGTCTTGCCATTGACTGTGGAGGGGTCAAAATCTCACCATCAGTGAGGACCATCGGAAGCTGCTGCTGGATTCTGGCTCCTGCGGAGGCTGAGGGGGCTGGTAAATCAGAATTCTGCTGCCACATTGCAGGCCAAGTAATATAGCATTTGTAGCTGTTCTGTCATATCTGAAAACTGTTATTGTACGTACAAAACAGCACAGAAGGCTTGTTTATTAATTCATACGAGCAATTCAGAATTTTTTATTAGGCATGTGTTCCACTTGACCTAAGAAAAACCGTTCCTGCTGAAGGGGCGTGTGGTCTGGCTGCTGCAAACATGGCAGCTGTAGCTGAGTGGGCTGTGTTTGGAGAGGAAATAATCTTGTCTTTGCTTTTGTCAGAAAGAAAGAGAAAGGCTTAGGAGTGCTTGATGGAGGAGGAAAGCACTTGCAGATGATTTAATGATTTGGAAATATTGCTGCCTCACTCGACATAGCTGCGAGTCAGGCAGGAACACATAGGTTGACTCATAAGATGAATACACAGAAAGACTGAGTTTAGGTTTACTTACAAGTTTTACATTATCTGAACTGCAACTGTAAGATTAATGCTGTTTGATTTTTCTCCCCCCCTCAGACAGTGCATTGTTGCTTGCAGCACTACAATGCTCATCTTACTAAAAATCCACTAAATAGAAAAATAAAGCCCTATTCCCTCTTTATAAAGATTTTCCATGCTTATCCTGAGTTTAAGTATTTGCAGCTCCCCCGTATTTAAAATGGATTGTATGTTTATTTTCTGTCAAGATTTGCCACTGGATATGTGTTCTTCTCAGTGAACAAGGTTCTGAACTGATTAGGTACATTTTCATCATTTTTTTGGCTTGAAAAGATGCATGTCATGAATGTGTATGTGCTGGATCAGGGAGATAGGTCCTGGCCTGGAAGTTTTGAGATATATGATGTAGAATTGGAAATTGTTTCCAGTGACTCAGGAAAGAAAACTGTTGCTTGCTCACCCAGCCTATTAATACTGCAGGCATTTCAGCAGGAGTAACTCGTTTGAAAAAGAAAGATCCCTACGATTCTTTTCTGGTTATTGTTACTTTACTTTTTCCTGGAGGAAAACCTCTGCACACTTTGAAGTCTTGTGAGAAATCATGTACATGAATGGTCTCAGGCAAAATTCAGTCTTCAGTGTAGAACGGTTTGTGTTTCTTTGCAGTGTCCTGAGGAGATCTCTTCACCTCTCTAGTTAAGAGCTTGTTTTTCCATGTTTTGGGATCTTCTGCTGAGAGAAGCAAGTTCCAACATCCTTTCCACTTCTTTCCAATCTGAAAACTGGGTCCAAAAGGGGAAATAAAACCTGGACTTTTAGCAGTACCTCTTCTTCTGTTGGCCACAAATGACCATCCTGCTCTTCCTCAGGCCTGGCCATTCATCCCCATCTATGGGTTTGAAGGGGTGGTACCTGAAAATCCTTCCTTACAAGATGATTTCTGTACATAGCAGTTAAGGTATTTTTACTGTCCAGAAATTCCTGTGCTCCTGTTATCTCATGCTCCTGGCACTGGAAGTTTTATCACGTGGTGCTGGTGCAAAGAAGGGGTTCACTATTTCTCACATGTAGCTGTATTAAAATCTTGATTATTTTATGGGTAAGGCTTGATAAGTTCTTCTCCCCAGCTCTTTGAAAGATCACTTCTGGTATGAGCAAAGGTGTCTGGTTTGTGTTTGTGTCTCCGAGAGGGACTCCATGTAATGCACAGGGTAACAAACCAAAGATTCTTTGCACCAGAGACTGAAAAGCCTCATGAGCTGGGCCCAGACCCCCTCTGCCTTGTTGGCACAGTTCAGTGCTGAGCTCTGTGACCGAGGGTTGTAGAGTGTACCAAAGACAATGCTGTCATCAGTTTTGTCCAGATTATTCCTTTTAAAGGTCATAAATATAGAAATAAATTTTTCCTAGACGTTACTGTGTGGGGTGTTTGAACATTTGAGTATGCTGATCAATCTCTGTGCACCTCTCTTCAGAAAAGTTGGGTCTCTGCATTTAGTTCTATGTTTTATGGGGAGAGAAATGACTACTTTCTTTTCTGTAAATTACCTTTTTTTTCCTGCACATCCTAAATGCCCCAAGTCCCCTTAATTAATCACTATCAACACTCAACATTTGAGGAGTTATGAATACTTTTATGTTTGTTTTGGACTACAGATTACCATAAAAAGCCAGTGAGACTGTTCTCCCACAAGGACTGTTTTGTTTCTGGTTTCATTAAACTGCTGTCCTCCTTCTCTGCCTTTTGTGCATCAGGGATGAAGGAACTCGTTTTCATTCCTGATTGCCTGACCCATCCCTTGCTACTGCGACCTTCTGCAGGAAGCTGAGCTAGCGCAGCTTTTGCTTCTAGGTTGATTTCTGAAAATGGAATTCTAGGTCTGGTTTCCAGCTATCAGTTTCTGTGGAGAATGCATGTTAAACTCCTTCTGCTTAAAACAGAAATTAAGAAAAAAAAGGTCCCCATCATCCTTTTCTTCCCATAGAAGGGCAGAAGATGACAAGTTGTCCTGCTTTGCTCCAGGATTTTTGTACCAGAGACAATGCTGCAGATCTGAGTTACCTGTTAATTCCTGTCTTGGTTTTGAAAAGACAGGTATCTGCTAAAGAGGGGCAGGGTCTCTCTTGGAATGGATAATTCAAATCCCCTCCTCTCAAATTATTATAATTTAGAAAATTAAAACGGCTTTCAGGCAGAGGTATGGGGATAGGAATAACAGTTCTTGACTAATATGTATAACAAGGCAAACAACCAACAACAACTACAGCATTAATAGTGAACACAACTAGGGACCTTGACAGGGCTTTGTTTCACAAAACCTGGGGCAGTCTGATCTCTTGGGAGTCCGTAACACCAAGCTGGAACGCTGAGAGATCCCAGGCTGGTGGCTTGGATAAATCTGGATCTCTGTCGGTGGTCACTGGGGGGCAGGGATATTGTGGCAGGACGGGCAGTGTGGGGCCACGGTGTAGCAGAAAAAACTTTAAAGCAGCACTGAGAAAGCAGCGGTGGTGGCACAGGGCTGGGCCAGCTCCAGCAGGGCAGCAAGAGGAGAGCTCAGGATTCCTGGGCACAGCCGAGCAGATGATGATAGCTTTCTTCAGGATCTGACCTGGTGGTGCTAGTGAAACTCTTCCTGCAGCAAGCAGCAGCCTGTCTTCTCTCTGATGCCGAGAGCAAGTGCTCTAAGCTGCCCCCAGCCCTGTCTTTTTTTTGCCCTCAAAAACTTCCCCCCCTGAGAAACTCTCAGAGACAAAAGAAAAAATGTAGCCAGGTGCTATTGCTCTCTTTTTGTCCTACCTGAGTACTTATAAGTACTTAGTAGTTAGTTGCCCAGCAACTCCTGAGAAAAAATTCCATAAATAAATTAAAAAAAAACCCAACCCACCCCCCCCAGAAAAAAACGAACAAAAAACCCCAAACCAAAACAAGAAACAAACCTAACGCCCAACAATTCCTTACCCGAATTCCAGAAAGTTCTGGAAGGCCTTTTGCATGTTTACTGATCAGCACTATGTCAGTGATTTCACCCTCAGAGTATGTTCTTCAGACAACTGATTAGTCTACTCTGTAGATGGTTCTTATGTCCAGGTAGAGAACAGGTTATTTCTTAAAAGTAAAAGCAATTTATTAAGTGGTTATAATGTTCTTTTCATAGTTAATAAGGAAATGAAAAGCATTTCTGCTCATACATTCATTGTTAAAATGGTATTCTTTCCTTTTGTGTAAGTAGCATTCATATTTAATTTTGAATGAAGTGGCTTTCTTTACTGCTCTTTTCATTCTGTGGAGATCATGTGTCACACTGTTCAGGTATATGTGCAGTAAAATGTGTTCTTAGATACTGGAGCCAGAAGAAAACCAAGAATTTGCATTTGCTTTGAAATTACATACCTGGACACATTAAGTAAATCCATATGGTTAAAGATTGCACAACAATAAACAATGAACCATATTTTTTGCAGAACACTGTTTGGTGTAATGACCTTCTTGTGCATGCAGCCAAAAATGTTGTGAATGTGAAAAACTGGATAAATGTTTAGAATTCTTGACCTTGGTGTAGGAGCACTGTTTTGTCTGTGTGGAGGCCAGTGCTCATGGGGAGGTTTGGGGAGGACAGCGTGGGTCACCACTCAAGGGCCTTACATATAAATCACACAGGTGAGCTGGGCTGCTTCAGTCTCCCAGCTCCTTAATTTTATTGCTCAGTAGCTGTTCATTAATGCAATTGTTGTGGAAAGGATTAGTTAAAAGCATGCTCCAGCTCCCAAAGTCTGCAAACAACATTGGCTGCTATTAGGTGTTTGTAAGTGAATATCAGAATATGGCACTGGATATCCAAGAGTATGAAGCTTTTTGTTGGCTCACCAGAAATTTTTTGAAGTTGAGTAATTGGTACTTCCCTTGGATTGCAGAGACTCCTTTTGCAAGAAAATCAGGATTAATTTCCTGTTTCCTGCTAAGAAATCCCCCAGTTGAATTCTCATTCTCAAATTTTCACAAAGAGGGAAGATGTGCTAGTTCTGCTCCTACCGTTCTCCTTCATCATTCTTTCCCATAAATTAATGGGAATAAATATAATGCTTGGATTTGAACTGCTCTGTGTCACAAATGTTAATTGTAAGCTCTGATACAAAAATGTGTTGCTTCTTTCAGCCAACATAATTTTTCTCTTTATAGAGGTAATTTCCCAGGTAATTTTGTGCATTGCGTCTCTTTTAATGGGAGAACTCAGCCACTTGTTTCAGAGAGAACAAGCAGCATTTCCTCTCCAAAATTCCAATTGCTCTTCTTTGAGTGAATATTTAATTTCCTTGGAATTTAGAAGTAAAATGGTTAATTAGTTTGAGCTCAGTGGAAGCCTCAGACAGGATAAGGAACCAGCATTTCCCCAAAGGTAATTTAGCTCCTCTTTCATGGTTCCCAGAGGGAGTCAGTGGACACATTTCTTTCTCTTTCCTCTTTTCTAACAACCATTTTAGCTTCACTTTCATTGAGAACAATGGGAGATAACAGCCATTTTAATGAGGGCAGGCTTTAGGAACATTCTGTGTGAAAAATAGTATTTATTGAGAGTGGAGCACCAAAAATTTATATACACTGTATGCAGAACCATGCCAAATTTATGAAATCGGATAAAATTTGGTTTTCTTTTGCTTGGAGGAGAGGAGGGGGATGTGAAGGCTCAGAAAGTTAAGAAGTGAGTGGTTGAAGAGATAATGTGGAATTCACAGGGTGAGATAGAGGCTGAAAGGCAAAGGGAAGTGACTGGAATACTCTGCTTCACAGCTTTCTAGAGTAGCTTAATTTTTTTCAAAAAACACAGGTAAAATCTGGCTGTAGGTTTCATTTTTTCTTTAATGTTGATAGACAGACTGTTAACTTACTAGATACTTCATTCATGATAGGTGTCTCCAGGATTTATCTCTCTGTGTTCTGAAGTCAAGGGCTTTCTTTATAATTAAAACAAAGCTGAGGTCCTCCTGCTCTAAAGTTGGGACATGTGTTAATTGCCTGGAAGAAGGCTCCACAGGAAATTTCTGACCAGTTCAATGGAAGTCCCAGGGTACTGCAATTTCTTTTCCTGTGTGGTTGTCCTGATGAGCAACTGTTAACTTCAGCCATTTCTCAGAGTAATGTTGTTAAATGTATCCTGTGTAAAATGTCTTGCAATTGAATGAACTCTGCTCATACAAATTTTAATTTTTTCATCTGCTCTAATGGATTATTTATACTACCATAGTGAAAGCTGTATTACAGTTTAAATTTTACACTTTATCATTTGGATTCAACTTAAAATTTAGATTTCAGAGGAGAGAGGATATTTTTTCTTTTACAAAAGAAAGCACTTATGCATATGCACACTTCATGGGGTGTGTTTAATAATCTAATAATTCAGTATACAGAAGTGTAAACCTTCTAGATTTTAGACATTGCCTCAAAAGTTGTAGAAGCTTTGTTTATTTTGAATTTATTTCACCTTTAAGAGTGAGAAGATACAGCCTACTCTAAGTTTAAGTAGCATTGAGAAATGCCCCCTTTCCAAACTTTTGTTTTAGTAGTTATATTTAAAAACATTCTGTCACTGTTGACATACAGATCGTCCTTACTCATGGCAGAATGCACTCTGTTCTTACAGCACTCCAGAACATCACTAAAGGAGATCAAGTTGTAGCTTAGTAGCACCAGGAATGTTAAATGGACTAACTCTGAATTTAGAGTTGGAGATTTTCTGGCATTAATATTTAACACTGATTGTACATAATGTTTTACATCAATAGAGTGCTGCACAAACATTTGATCAATAGGAAGCAAGTGCTGGGTTAAGCCTTACCAGGGCCCACTGCTTCTGCACACTCTTCTTCCCTCTCGTGCTCTTCCTCCTGATGGTTCATCTTCCATACCAGCATCCCTCCTGATGCTTCTGGTTCAGGGATCTGCCCTGAGCAGTCCCACTTTAGCTGGTCAGATCTCCTTGGGCTGAGGACAAGGGTGTTCTGTGGCTCTTGCAATGATGCTGGTTTGGTTTTGCTTTTTTTCTTTTCTATGTTCTCTTGTATTCTTTGCGCATACAGTTGTAGCTCTGTAGCCTATTGTATTAGTGGCTAGTTTTCCAAGTAATTTTCCATGCCCTTTCCCAAGGCAGAAAGACAAAACAAATTCCAGAACTCAAGCCCCAGAGAGTACAAGACCCCAGTGCTATGTTGTTTCTTCCTGCCTACCAAGGTTGAAAACAGCTCTTTTTGATATATTTTCATGGACAGAGTACAGCTAGTGCCAAGGGAGGACTCCAGAGAAGGGGCTTGACCTGGGGAGGAATTCCATCACCACTTGTTCTCCTAATTGGTGCTTTTTATCAATTATACTAATTTCCTAAAACCTGCAAAAATGTACTCACCCCTGTGGGGGAAGGATTTTGTGGACATCTTTCCATAACTGCCCCTGAAGGCCTTCAAATAAAGATCCATCTTACCTTACCGTCTTACATTACCTCCTTCATAAAATTGTCTTGAGTTTCATTTCCAGGTTGGGAAAAAGGCAACAGCAGAGCTGCCTCTGGTGTGTGGCCATTCTTCTGTCTGCACTAGGTTAAGCACAGCTACGCTGATGGGGAAGCGTTTTCCTTTTTCTGTTTGCCTGGGCTGGAGGCACTTCACCTAAATGCAATCTTCTTTAGCCTCATGAAAAGCAAAAGTGAAAGTGAGAGTCTTATGTCTGCACAATATGCCAAACACAGATTTTGTTATCAGCTCGACTGCTCTGTTAATACGTCTAAGTGACTCATTTCAGACTTGCTTAGCACATTTCTGGAAAATCCAAGGACTTACAACTTCCATCTGCTCTCTAATATGATGAAAGATGAATCCTGAAGATCACAAATTGCAGGAGACATGCAGCTCTTAATAAGAACAGCTGAACAACAAATGCCTTATGAGAGGTGGTGAAAAGTGAAGTAATGAGGAGGAAAGGCAGGGAGGCCTCTGGAGGGAACACGGATATCCATGGCTGACTAGAACTGTCACATCCAAACACCATACTAAATATGAGATGCACATTACATAACACGAGTCACAGATAATGGTCTTTGTGAATTTTCTGCAGAACTGAGGCCTCGATGTTACAAGCACTTGTGTTTACATTGGTCCTCAGGTCTGCACAGGATGTGGTGCTTCTTTGCAGAGTGGGATACGTTTAGAGGAAAGCTTGAAAATCCTGTTTCTGATTTTGAGATCTCTGCATTCTAAGCATGATAACCACTGAAAACAGTAAACCTGCAGTGTGTACAGATAGACTAAACACAACATTTCATCTCCATTTTCTCCCCCACAGACAAAAATAGAGATTGTGGCATAATCAGGGAGAATAAAAAAAATTAAAGTTGACTTAAGGTGAAAGTCTGCACTGCACTTTGTCCTTGTAGCCTGTTTTATTGTGACCCCTCCTTAACTTAAGTGTACATCTCTAAAGTGCTGTCACAGCAACATCCACAGACTAGATTTATGCCACTTAGGGAGGATACCTGTAACAAAATTCAGATGCAGCAGTCTGTAACCCATCAGAGGCTCATTTACCCAAGAAAGTAGTTCTGTGCATAATTCACACCAGAAGAGGTGCATGACCTGTCTGGTTTTCTGTGACATAGGAAGAGGAAGACAAAGTTCTCTATAAGGTGAATAATAAATATTATTTTCTGAGACATAAATGATCTGGAAAGCATTTTCCAATTCTGCTTTCAGATCCGATTTCCATATTGCCGACCTAAATTTTAGTCTGAAATGTACTGAGATCTTAAGTAGTAGATAATTAAGGGAATCATTTAACCCCAGAGGTGAATTTTAATGTCTTTTCTGTTTTAAAAGAGTGGCAGAAAAATGCACAGACTGTGCATATGCATACAGTTGAGTGTGACATTTCACTTAATAAATCAGTTTTTCATGAGTAGGATTTTAGTAAGATTTGTAAAAGCAGGCAGTGAATCCCCATGGAGCACGACCCCATTGGCTTCATCCCAGCTCTGCACAGATGTTGGGATCTGCCTGGACAGGTCCGACAGCAGGATCAGGGACTCTGCCCTCGCCTGGCAAACAATTTCATGGTCGAGTAGCATTTTATGTGTGAATACTGATTAGAGTCACACATGTTTGCAGTAGCAGGGTCACAGAAAACAGTACAAATGCAGTGGGTCATTCCTGTTTACTGTTCAATTTTAGAGTTTCTTCTCTGTACCAAAACGATTAATTTATTTCATCTGGATTTTTTCCTATGTATTTGAGGCAAAGACTCCCTTTTCCAGTTTCCTATATTGTGAAGAGAATCTCAAATTTTCTGCTTGCAAAGACAGAATTGTTAAAGGGTGGCTGCTAGACAACCCTTAGATATCCCTGCAGAAAGCATTTTGCTCCATCTTATGCCTGTATTTTCATAGTTTTGTGTTACTATGTGTACACAGGGTGTTTTGTGACTCCCACTGCCGGTTGCTTAATTTTTCTTGCTCCAGCTGCTGTCCCCCCATTTCTGTATGGAGAACATGTGTTGGGTTTCCTCTTAATAGGATAAAGTGTAGCTACTTGAAATCCTTGCTGTCTTATCCTGATAATATGCAGGATTTCTTCTTCCTGGAACAAGATGAGTATTGTTGTTTATTGTTGCAGCACTATAGTGTGCGAAGGGTTTTGTTGAAGCTCCTGTTCCCTAAATCGTGTTCCTTAAATTGTACAAGGAACTAAGCTTTCATTATTAAAAAAAAAAAAAAATCTTTTTTAGCCTGATTATTTAGAAAACATGACCTGAGTGAATGGTGGAAAATAATTAGGTACCAAAAAAAAGAAATTTTCTCAGTAAAGCTGACATTGCTTCTGTTCAGTTTCCTGAATTCCAAATTAGCACAAGAAAATGGTATTGAAGGCTAATGTATCCAAGAGGGTGATTGCAGAAGAGGACTTTAATAGGTTTTTTGTGTTCTACCCTGTTACCAGATGCCATTTCACCCCATAGGGATGGTTCTTGAACATTTATCATTAATAAATCTACATTTTCCTGTTGTCACTAAAACACACAAACTTTCCATTTTTCATACGAGTAATAGGTTTACAAAGGGTAATCTGTAGTTTGAGATTATTTTTAAAAACCTATTTTTGGTTTTACATTTCCCTAAACTTCAGCAGTTGCAGCTGAATTGTCTGTCCAAGATATTCGTCCATGAAATATCTCTATGATGCTGCTGTGGCACTCAGGCACCTCTCGAGCTACCTGGTGACAGAATTGGGGGTTTATGGAGGTGGTTTTTTTATTAAATTCCTGTGCTCAGCTGTGTTGTACCTAAATCCTATTCAGACACACAAATTTTATTGTGCAGAACTTTCACATCCTTCCAGAAGAGTCTCTTAGACCTCACTTCAGTCTTTGCAGTGTTTGTCAGTGACAATTTTTTGGTTAGTCTGTGTTTCTGTGATAGAAAGCCCTCAACAAACAGTGTATTTTTCACTTTTAAGCAGCCTGTGACTTAAAAAAAAAAAAAAAGAGAAGAAAGTATTACCTTGATATGTTTCTTTTCTGCTTTCTTCTCCATTTTCCCACTGCCCAAATGCAAAACAGTGATGATTTGTTAATAGTGTCAACTAGAAATGGCCCAGTTAACATTATTAACCTCAAGTATAAGGTTTGAAAGGTGGTAAAACCTCTGGGTTTGTTCTGTGTTTTAAAAATACATTTAAAGAGAGCAGGAGCTGAAACAGGTAGTAATTTGTGTTCTCATGATTCTGACATCATGAATTAAATCTCAGCTATGCCTGCCCAAATTTTAGCTACTGGTACATGTTAATACAAGTACCCTGTTGGTGGTTCTTTATTTCTTCTTTTCTTTTTTTTGACAAAAATGTGGTGTCTGCAGCAGCTGTTCCTGTCATGAGATGAACTCCAGAGGTGCTCCAGCTGCCATAAATCACGCTGCCTGTTTAAGAGGCTCAGTTAGGGTAGCTATCTGTTGTAATAATCTCTTTTCTTAGCAAAGAGCCTTTTTTTTCTTTTATACAGACCTGATACTGGATTAACCAAACTCTGTAAACCAGTCATGTAAAAGAGGTGGTATTAGCCTTGTTTTGTCAGGAACTTCTTAGTTTACAACCATCGCTTAAACAGGAGAAGAATTCTGTAAGTTAGAATTGTCTTTTTTTGGTAATAATTTCTGTGTTGCACTTTTGCTTAGTAAGCAAACTATGGAGCTGTTAGAGCTGCAAAAGTAGAATGTGTCCATTTTTGTTTCATGAACAGCACATTTCCTTGAACATTTTAACTCTTGTGCTGTTGCTTGGTGCTTTATTTCACCCTGACACTTCTAATCTTTATTTAATTTATTTTGGAGGTCATGGTGGTGACATTTGGTTCCTCTGGTTGTCTTCAGGGAAACTTCAGATACCCCAAAACACAAAATATTGTTGGAGTTGTTAATCCTAAAGTGTGATTTCTGTGGAATTAAAAAGGCTTAGCAAACCCTTGCTGATGCTGATTCAGAAATTACATTACATGAGGGTAGGAGTAGTGCAGAAATACTTTGTGTTCTAGACTCTTTATGAATTATAATTAATAGAGCTGGTCATGAAACAGAGTAAAATTCAGTACCAAAAAAAAAAACAGTGACAGGACAATCTTTTTAAAGTGCCATTGCTGATTTGTCCTGTTTTCCAGAGACTAACCTATAGTAAATCAAACTTGGAAATCTCCAAATGTATTTATTTATAAAGAATTAAAAATGCAAGAGTTTCTTACAAGTTCTTCTCATGACACAGAAGATGTGTCCTAGAGCCTCTTCAAATTTTCCTAATCATTTTATCTGAAACTGGAGTGCTTCTTGCATTTGGAGGTATTTCCTTATTATGAAAGAGAAGTAGATTTTGAGCCTATTGCTCCTGGTAGTGCTGTGGCTCACAAACTCTGGCAGGCATTTGGCTGCTGCATAAAAGGACATTTCCATACTGGTTGATTGGTTTTGCACAAATTGCTAGAATTGAGCTGTAATTCTGATATAACTAATGGGCACAAGTTATGGGAGTTGCTTTTGGTTGCACCTTCCCCCCATTCCCATGAGGTACTGAAATACCATGACTTCTTTACAGATCAGGAAAAACATTCTTTAAACTAGTATTTTTAAATTATTATTATTTGAAAATTTATTATATTGATTTATTTAAACTTAAATAATATTCACACAGATGAGGTGACCACTCTAAACACTCTTCTCTGTGTTTGTCTGTGGTAAAGAAGCCTAAGCATAGATTCTTCTTTTATCTGTGTTTTCCTTGCATAACTCATCATTCCAGACTTGTGCTTTATGTCCCTTTGTTTGAGAGCTCAGTCCTGACTTTTCTGAAGCTGTTCTGAGGTAAGTTAGTTGATGCTTTTATGTCAGCTTTGCTGTGTGCAGGCAGACACCCCATCATACAGTTTAGTGATGTAACAAACCACTTGGGTCTTTATAAAAACAGTAAAAAAAGTCTCAAGTATTACTTTCAAGCATGCTGAAATGTCAGACTTCAAACTGACTAGCAGCCTTGACAAAATATACACATTTTCTCCTTCTTTTCTCAATGCACTGTCACATTGTGGTGGTGGTCCTCCACTGATCAGTGATTTTGCTTTTAAAATATATGTTTCTCTTTTTTTTTTCCTTGACAACATGAATTGCTGACAAGCCAAGGCCTCTGCTTTAATTTTTAATCCCAGCCTGACAGGCATGCCGATTCACTCCTGTGTAACTGCACTAGAATCAAATATTATTGCAGATGTTTGATGAACCATAGAATCGGTTCAAGTCTCATTTCCAGTTACTTGGTTTCTAAATGTTCTCTTTGGGGACCCAAGCAGTGCTGTCAATATTCTTTGTTCCAGTTGCTCAGCAGTTTGCAGCTTAATATTGTCAAGGGGTTTTTGTACAGGAGCAGCTGCTGAAGTCAAAACTTGTTATGGAATGGAAGAAATTTACAAATGGGCCCCATATCCAGTGTCAGATTGTGGAAAAGGCTTTTTTTTTTTAATTGCTGTGCTAGGTATTGATCAAAACCAACCAATATTGCCTATATCTGTGGTCTTCTTGGAAGCTTTTTAATTAAGCAACACCCCCAAAATTAAGAGTTTGTTCCAGAAAGTTAAATCTGCTGCCTAAAGTAGCTTTTCTGTAAACATTCTTTTCTGTATTTCAGTTTTTCCAGTGGGGTTTTCTTTCCCTTTTATTTCTGAAGATATGCAGTCAGCACACGCTGTGTCACTGTAGTACTTTTATTTTTGTGGATGCAAAGTGAAATGCTGAATTGTGTTGGGTAATTCATGTGCTGTGGTGCTTTTGTACTGTGTGCTGGAACCAAGCTTTCATTTGCTGATTAGTATAATACCCCTTTTTTCATATTAAGTTGCACTGTGTCTGTACATGGTCCTCAAGCACTGCTCCCAGCATGAAGTCTAATGCATAAAAATTTGTAAATTGATTGCTCTCCAGCAAAATCTGATTTCCTGTACTCTATAGCAAAGTTCCTGGGAGTTTCAGGAGGACTGGGTGAAAAACAAGGACCAAAATTGTCAGGTCTTGATTTGTAAGTTTGCTACTTCAGTGCCACTATATTGGACATTTGGAGAGTCTGCTGCAAGGTTTTTTAAGATTTAGAGTACTTAAAAACCTGCAACTTAAACTCCCAAAATAACTGATCAAGACCCAAGATAATATTTTCCACAAGGTAATGTATAGAGCCCCTTATAAAAAATCAGAGTTGTTGCACCCAAAGTTAATTTTCCAGGTAATTACTGAAAAAGTAATTTTTGGAGGTAGTTTTAGGCAACCTTTTCTTAATTTTTTAGGGTTGGTTTTTTTTTGCCCCCAATAAAGGTCGCATTTATTGCTGGATTGCACTGCAGTGAAACTGAAATTATGTCTACAAGATACGTAAATATACATACATAAATAAATATATCTGATGAATGCAGACATTATAATCCATATGTCTCACAGCAGAACTGTTCCTAATTTCAGTTTTCAATTGGTGAAATAATGTCAGGCCCACCCATATCTTTCAGCAGCACTGGTGCTGGAAGCAATCCCATGTTCCAGAATTTATATTACTGCTCCTTACAGAGACTGAAGGAGGAGGAGGAAGAGGGTATTTAAGCCTGCAGTTGTGGTGGATGGGAACAGGAACTGCTTGAATGTTGACCTGCTGGAATGTGAAACTGAAGATAGAAAATTCACTATTCCTGTTGAGAACTTGTGGTAGTGAGTGTGGGATCAAAACCACTTCTAGATCAAGGTGGCTCAGATTTGCAGGAATAGCTCATGAGCCTCCAGCTCTGCGTGTTTATACCACTGAGAAACTGGGATTCCCCAGATCAAAGGGGAGATTTTCTGGAGATAATTGATATTTTAAGGTAATTAACATTGTGATTTTCTGCTTGCACATCCATCATTTGCTTTATCCCCCTGTGCTGTCTGATAGCAAGACGTGAAATCCCCAGCCAGCCCTGCTCTGCAGGAGCAAACACTGCAGGTCCTCACCCTGTTTGCTCTAACTCCTGGGTTTGTCCTCCTCTAACCACATATTTGAACAGAGCTCTTGGGTAAACTGTGCTGTCCTCTCTCTTTTTTCCCCCCTACCAACTGCTGTCCCTGGCAGGCTCCCAGCATCCGCTTCCTCCCGCGGGCTGCAGCAGCACCGGATCCCTGCGGAAATCCTGCGGCCAGCCCCACTTCCTCTGGACACAGATCCAGCTCCTCTCTCTCTCTCCAGCTCTGCCATCCCTGCACCAAGCAGCGTCACACCTCCACATTCCCCAACAGCTCCCTTGGCTCTCCCCTGGTTCTGGATCCCTGCTGAACTCTTGGCCGTTGCCCTCCCTTCCTTCTCTCTGTATAATTTCACTGATGTCTTACAAATAATAAAATCAGAGCACAGTAACACACAGTGTGACCTTTCCCCTCCTTTGGTCTGCCTTCTCCCCTCTCCTTGTTCGGTTTTGTTGTGTCACAGGTTCAGGAAGGAGTTGTAGCTCTCCTGCTACTTTTTCCAGTTGTTTAGCTTCCTTCTCTTGCATTTTTTGCATAGGTCTTCATCTTTCTCTTATTAATTGCCACCACCCCCCCACCCCACCCCACCCCACCCCGATTTACAACTAAAGGTATTTAATCCTTTTCTATAGGGAACACAAACACAAAAAACATTCTGATTTTATATAAACTTTCCTTGAGCCACATCACTGTCTGTCATCAGCTTTTCACTCCTCACTCTGTGTGTTTGGGGTACCTCTCCTTCACAGGCATGAGGGACCTTCTCCCACTCAGATTTCACTGTTTTATTCATGTGAAAGGTCTGATCCATTCTTAACTTCATTCATCCTGCCCTTCCTTCAGTGCCATTGATGGCTTGGCTGTGTGTTCTCCTCCTGACTTGCCAGATGTTCCAACACTGTTTCCTACAGTGACTTTTCTTCATCTTTTAACCTCTCTCATCTTTCTGCCCCTTTTCCTCTGGGTATATTCACTCTTTGGTCAGTTCCAAACACAAACACAGCTCCTGTCTTCATAACTCTGCCTATTCACATCTTCAAAAATTTATTTTCTCCATATCAGTATCTTAGCCTTTCCCTTGCACCTTTCCTTTTGAGGGAAATGGGATAATTAAGATTCCAGTTTTCTTCTGACTGCCTGGCCCTCAGCCTTTTAAACTTGGTATCTCCTTTCCCTTTTTCTTTACCATAGGCAGGAATGCTTTGAGATCTGCAGGTATTTCCCAGTCACCATATTTTTCTTTCCAGTCTTTCTGTAGAGGTGAAATTACTGTCTCTGTGCTTGACCAATATATTTGTTATGGAGTTGTGCTTTTTTCCAGCCCTCAAAAATTTGGGGTTGCTGTAGCACCCAGAGCTATAGAAATTCTGCCTCTGACTTGGTACTCACTTTCCTTGCACTTTCCACTGCTGGTTGTTGATTCTGTGCTAGAGATCACACTCTACTCTTAGCAGTTTCCAATAAAAAGTTAATAACCTACCATAATACTATTTTTGCCTTTCCTGCATAGATTTTCAAAACATCATTCCAGTCTTGTGCTTTTCCTTTCTGTTAAAGAGAAGCTCTCTCAATATTCTCAGGCTTCACTTGTTACTATTCTCCAGATGAATCCCTAACCATGACTTTAGTGTCTTCAGGGGGTTTTGTTTGTTTTCAATGTTTTTTATACATTAAAAGTCAGGGAAGTGCACTGTTAATATGGTTTGTCTGCTGCCTTTGTGATAGTGAGTATTTTCGCTTTTATTTTCCTTGGTCGTCCTGTTCCTCTGTGTCCTTTTGTTTGTAGTCCTGGATGTTCTGGTAGCTGAAATATTTAGAGTATTTATCTGACATTGTAATTATTTTTGTCTTGTCTTGGGAAGACCAATTAGGAATTTCTTCAGAAGCAGTCCTCATTATAATTGGCAGAGGCAAAAATAATTCTGGTCTTAACATGACACAAGGATGTCTTGACTTGAAGAGCTTGCACAACCTCTTTTCCCAGAATTTCTCATCTAAGTAGGATCTGTTCCACATCAGGCTCTCAGCTGCTGCCCCTCTCTACCCTGGGGATAGGCCTTGTACAGACACCTTAACCTTCCCTCACATCAGTCTTCAAAAAATTGTTCGTTTTGCTCTCTTTCCTTCATGCATATCCGTTATCAAATCAATCAGTAGCAAGATCAAGCCTATTGCACATATTTGTAAGTAATGAAAGCACTGTTTATATTTAAACCAAAGGAGTACAGACCATTTTCAGTTTTTGCAGAAGAGAGCTTATTTTTCCAGATATTCATAGTTCTGTTAGTGTCAAATATTCAGGTTTTGTAAGTGATTGTGTCATAGGTAGTAAATGAAGAGGAAAAAAATCTCCTCAAAGGGAGATTTTTGGAGTTTAATGTTAAAATCCTTAAAATCACAGAATTCCTGAATGGTTGGGGTGCGAAGTACCTCAAAGTGAGCCCCTGCCATGGGAAGGGACACCTTCCACTATCACAGGGTGCTCCAAACCCAATGTCCAACCTGGTCTTGGACACTTTCAGGGTTCCCATGGGCAGCCACATCTTAGGGTTCTTTCTCTGGAGAGTGAATAAGACCTTATGACCAAAGATTGTACATGGAAAACATTTAAACCAGGAAGTTGAATTAAAATAGATCAGAGGAGTCAAAGACATGCCCTATTATGCTAGTATGTTTTTTGAAAAAAAAATCATTGAATTCCCAAATACCAATGTAACTTGAGTTTGAAGAATTTTAGCTGTTCCTTAGTATGTTTTTTTGTGTAAGAAACTTGCTTACCAGTACAGTGCTGTGTGCTGTGGGTTTTAATATGTTAATGGAATTGATTTGAAATTTTACATTGATATCCGTTCAAGACTTAGAAACTTTTCTTAATACTGTCAAGTAGTCTGATTTCTAACAAAAGTCTTGTTAGTGTCATTAACAACATTATAGAATACAAAGGATACTATTAAATGTATTAAGATTTTTTTTCCCTGAAACTGATTGCATTTGCATTCAGCAGTCTTCTCTCAGTTCATTCTTTGCAGCTTCAAGTGTCCTGATTATGAATCCATTGCTCTGACTGTAGAAGGACAAACTGGTTTTCTCTTTTTTTTTACTTTTTTCTCCAAGTCTTTGCCTGCCACTTTTGTACCAATTCTGCCACTTCTATACCTATTCCATGCAGAGGAAGTGAGATGATCCCTTATCTCCCAAGGGTGCAAACCTCCAACCAACCAACCAACCAACCCTTAACATCCACTTCAGTGCAGTTTCAGTGCATCCGAAATTTTTGAGAAGTTCCACAAAACCTTAACATTATTAGTTTGTTTTCTGTCCTTCTCAGCAGGAAGAGTAATCCCCCTTGCTTAGAAAAGAAAAACCTATTTCTTCAAGTTTATAGTTGAAACTTGTCATGCAATTTGATATATCAAAGAGGAATTAAAAAGAAAACCTTAAACATGAAGAAGCAAGAGCATGTGCATCTCTTCCTCTCTCATCTGTAAGAGAAAAAGACTTCTCAGAATTGGATCTGGATAGATCTGAGGAAGAAATTCAGGAAGGATTATTCCCCTCGGGTGTGCATGTTTGTTTTTTAAAACAATGATTGAGTTATTTTAATACTCTGGATGTTCATCCTCATGTACAGCACAGGAAAAATAGAATAAACAAAGGAGAAAATATTTTCCACTCAGCATCATTGAAAAGATGATGTTTTTTGCTGTTGAGAGCTGTTGCCCTCTTTATGCAGATTTGGAAGGTCTTGTCTGAGTAAAATAGGGACTCCGTAATAGTAGAAAATCCAAACTTTTAAATAATAGTAATAATAATAATAATAATAATAATAATAATAATAATAATAATAATAATAATAACAATGATAAAGATAAATAAGATTGAACATAGCTTTAACCTCTTCAGTTAGCCGTGATACAACCTGAAGGTAAACTCTAGCCCACAGGTTCAGCTCTGGAAGATTAGATCTCAGGTAATATCTTATTATCAATGTATTTTAGATGAGACATTCTTAGATTATCCTACTCTATGGGCATTCCTTTCTGTCTCTTTCCTTTCTAAAGGAGAGACCCACCTGAGTAGGGTCTCTCCTTTGGAGACGAAGGAGACAGAAAGCAATGTTTTCTGTTGCAACACTGGAGAGGGAAATAAACTTCTATTTATTCTAATATAATTCTAATTATTGTTGTGCCACAGAATAAAAAGCAGTAGTAAAGCCACATTATACAAGAATTTGAAAACTCCTCTGAGAAGCTATTCCTGGCATTACCAATGACACAGAATTTTCCAGTTTCAAAGTCAGTCTCTTTGGTATGTGTGACTGATTTCTTTCATAATTCACCATCAGACTTTTAAGTATCAGAATCACTGTGTTTCATATATTGCAGAAATTACATTTGTCAGGCAGCATGCAGAATAAAGAACAGGTATGATTGCACTTACAACGTTTATTTAATCAAAAAATGTGAGAATAAGTTCAGACAGTAAATACAGACAGTAAATGTTGTTCCTGGTCTTTTCAAGTAGTCTGGGTATAAGAATTTCACTAAGTTCTTGAAATGGCAAAACAGTAAATGTTAAAAGCCGTAAAAGAGAGCACTCAGAAGTTGTTGAGTGTGGTTTTCAGGTCTTGTGTATTTTGATAAACTCCATTTCCATCAGCTGATTCAGAGGTAGAGGGAGGACTTCCAGTAGTTTCTTTTTATTCCTTCCCTTACAATGCAGAAGGAAAGGATAATCTTGTAGTTATTTATACATCTTTATCTCCACATGGGGGTCAAGTGGGGAGGACTGAGGAAAATGCCCACCTCTGAGGCAGAATTCTGTATGAAGATCATTTCTCTACCTCAGGTTCTTATCTGTAAACTAGGTATAACTATCCTTTTCTCAGAACTCCTGTCTCTGTTTAAAGCATAAATTACCTGAAATAAAAATTACCTCCTTCTTTTTCTTTATACAGTGTCCCCCATAATCAATTATGATTTGCCTGAGTTTTTTAATCAAACTGCAAATGGTAGGTGATGATAGGCATGGGGAGCCCATTGCAAACAAAAATAAAGCCTTAAGACTGGCTGAAATTTATTAACACCTGTAGGCAAAGGTTAAATAGAGTATAGATGTTTTGGGGCATATTTTCAGATGTGCTGTGTATTTGTGTGTGGATGTGAGAAGTGGCAGTCAGTCTGTAGCTCAAGCAATGCTTATTTTATTCAAGTTTCACTTATTTCTTTACACAGCCACTGTCAGCTGGCAGATTTAAAGCCTCTCAGATTTTCATTCCCAAGTGAAAGAAGCTAAATAAACTGCATGTAATTCAGACATGAGCCAAGGAAAGGATACTGGTGTGCCAGCAGAAGAGGGATGTAGAGTCTGTGCAATCTTGTCTAAATTGTTACAATAATGTAGGACTTCAGTTAGGAATTAAGTAGGTGAATAGCACCAAACTTCAGGTATGCTTTTCCAACACACTGAAGAACTTCTCCAGAACAGTTAGTTGGAAATCCAGCATTATTCTCAATTTAGTATTAAATACCTTACTAAAGTTAATTTCAGATGGAATGGCTGAGCCACCAATTTAATAATAATTACAGTATAATTAAATTCTACATCCTAGGGGGAGATAGAGAACCAAGAGGCAATACAGAGGAAGACTAAGCTTTAGAGGAAGTAAAATCAGATAGTTAATCAGAGAGACACTGAGATTAAAAGCTAAAAAGGTTTAGTGGAAGTAGAGTCTGAGAAGAAACCAGCAGTTTCTTAAAGATCCGTGTTCCACTGAGCAGCAAGGTCAGGTAAGATGGGATGCTTAGCCAGTAAAGTGTTAAATGCTCTTCAAAGAAAAACACAGGGAGTTCTGAAGTATTTTCGTGAAGTGGGTAGTAAGGAATGTAAATTTCAGCGAGGAGTATTCAAGGGAAAACAAGAAGGGAAAAGTGAACTAAGCCAATTTTCTAAGTTTATCAAAAACAGCCTGGAAAATAAACACTCTGTTCTTTAAAAATCAGGACCAACCCCTGAAGTGCTGCACTGTCAGAACAGGTGTAACCTTAGGGGAGAGGGTCTGGTCCATGGCAGGTTCGTTGGAGAGGATATTTTGCCCTGACTGGTGTCACCACACAGGGTCACAGCTGTTCCAAGCACACTGGGGCAGTGGAAACATCTCCATTCTTCCCAGGGCAAAAGAAGGAACGAATCAGAGAAAGTGGGGCTCTGGGTAGTGCAGATAAATTTTTTCTCAAAGTGAGTAGGAATATAATTTTAAAAAAAGCCTTACCTGAACAACTGCCAGGCAATATTAAGCTCACAACCTCTTTTGGTGAGTGAGTTCTGTGTTTAATAATCCTGACTTCTTGGAAACAGCACTTAAGTGCTGAATAATTCTAAGTTTTAACAATATAACTGTAACCTCTGGCTATTGGATCCTGTGATACTCCAGTAAGGCTGGTGAGCCATTTATGATCAAAGACTTTCATCTGTTTGAGTGCCTGTATCCGCAGATAGAATAATTTTAAACAATCTGTTAGAAAGTAGGTGTTGAGTATCATAAATATTTGGTTCAGAACTTGTGTGGTTCAGCATCTTACACACTTCTTAAAATTGTCCTTGAAAAATTCCAGTATTTCCAGAGCTTAGTGAAGTGTTCTAATTGTTGGCATACTGCTGCTTGCTTTGCACTCCTACCAATGAAATGTGTAATCCTGCTTATATATAAACAATATCTATTAATATAATTGCTATATAAATTAATATATGCAGAAAATAATTGTTTTAAGTTTTGACATCTGTAAAAAACACTGCTTAATTGTTCACAAGATGTATAAATCCAGGGCTCAAGCTAACCAGCTTTTCTGACACAAACCTCCTGTATTAATATTCTCATGTTGTGAGATTTGTGAGATTTTTTTTTCACCTTCTTTTTGCAAAAGGTATTTCTGAAACTGGGATTTGAGGAAGTTTTCTCCTTGGTTATAAAAAACACACCATATCTCTCAGTTTCAAATTATTTATGATAACACCAGAGAATAAATTTGTGTAATGCTTGTGTAATAAACAGGGTGGGAATCAGTATGGAAAATTTTATAAACTCATAGTGATAAATGTGTGTTAGAGCCTCATCTGGCTTCTGTGTGCAATAATGGTCACTGCAACCACTAGAGGTTTTCTTCCTTCCAACTCCTTGCCCATACTCTTACCATAAAAGTGCTTTTTGGGCCATACAGAACCAGCTTTGGTTTGGGATTGCTTTCCAGAAAGGATTCTGAACAATTATTTCAAATGGTACATTTGTTACGGGAAATAATTGCACAATGAGCTAAATTAATAATATTAGATGCTACTGAATATTTTTTCTAAAAAAAATTAAGAGTAATTGTGATGCTTGTAGTCTGGGTGGGTAAATTGAATTTTGAATGGTGAGGGAGGAGGTTAATGTTCTCGAAACTGTTCATGCAGTGTCTGTTGCTTGTGGTAGCTCAGCTCATTAAATTGTTGCTGTTGGAGGGCTGGGGTGTGCTCAGGGTTGCCTGTGTACACACCATGTGAAGCTCTGGCGCAGAGCAGGAGCTCACAGAAGGAATGGAAACGTTCTGAGCCAGGGCACGACTAAACAACCTTAACATAAGATTCATTTTTAATGTAGGAAAAAAATTTTATACCTTTGCTGTGACACAGTTTCACATTTAACCGATTCAATGATGAGTTGCTTGTTCCAACAGCTGATGCCTCTTGAAACCTATCTTATCTAAAAAGATAAAATACAGTAATATTTTCAGTCATTCCATTACTTCTGTGTAGCAGTGCCCAGACTTTTTTTCACTATCCAAAGTAGTGTCTGAACATTTTGTTTTCACACGAATATCCTCAGTTTAAGGTGATTTTACATTTTAAAATACTTTTTTTTAATTTGATACTTGCAGATGGCTTTCAGAGGAAAAGAAATGGTAAGATTTCTAGTCAGTGAAATGACATTTTTGATTTTTCTTTAAGGTAGTACTAACGCACAAACCCCCTTGTATAAAGTAATATTTAAGGCAACTGAAGGCAATGTTTTCAAGACCAACTATCTTCCAGGATAAAAGTGAGGTGATGCAGTGAGAGTGAAGAGAAAGAAAATATGTCTGAGTATTGATGTTTGAATCATTTATCGGAAAATTAATTCAGTATGAGCTTGAGTACATTAGCTCACCAGCATTTTATAGCAGGAATTTTTGCTGTTGCTTTACCCATTGTACAGTAATTTGAGTTTGGGGGGGTTGTTTGTTTGGGGTTTTTTTTTCCCTCAAGAAGAACATAAGCAGGCATCATTTTGTGTTCCGTGTCCTATCTTTGAGAAAAAAGTTACTATTTCACTAGGGTTTATTTTCTGTTGTTATGTAAAATAGAATGACAGAATTGCACACAAAGTACTTTGCTTGGGAAGGGGATTTAAAGCCTGTCCTGTTCCACCCCTGCTGTGGGCAGGGACACCTTCCACTGTCCCAGGCTGCTCCAAGCCCCAGTGTCCAACCCAGCCTTGAACGCTTCCAGAGATCTAGGGGCAGTCACAGCTTCTCTGGGCACCCTGTGCCAGGGCCTCAGAACCAGCCCCTGGCCTGGTTAAACCTCCTGAGATCCCCATGGGCCACTCCTGGGGATGTCCAGGTCCCTCTGGATGCCATCCTGCCCCTCAGGGGTGTCACTGCACCCTCAGCTTGGTGTCACCTGCTGGGGGTGCCCTGGGTGCCTCTGCCTGTGTCACTAATGCAGATATTAAATCACACTGGTGCCAGCACAGACTCCTGAGGGACACCACTGGTCACTGATGTCCATCAGGACTGTGACTTGTTTTCCCTTCCCCTGTGGATGTGCCCATCCAGCCAATTCCTAATCCATGTAACAGCCAAATCCATCTCTCTCCAGCGTGGAGAGCAGGATGTTTTGGGGATGTGTGTCAAAGGCTTTACAGCAGTCCAGGTAAAATGCCATCTGCAGCTGTCCCTTGTCCACTGATGGAGTCATCCCATCAGAGAAGGCCATGGGGTTGGTGTGCTGGTTTGAAAGCAAAACCAGTGAGAGACTCCAAGTCAGAAACACAATTTAGTAAGAGGAAAAGAAATAAAAGAAAGTAAAACTTTAAAAAGTGCAATAATACAAAAAACCACTGACAGAGTCAGAATACCACCTGACACCCTGTTAGTTAGGGTGGTAGTAGCAGTCCAGATGAAATGGTGTTGTCGAAGCACTGATCATGTAGGAAGGTCTGGTAGCTCTTGTCCTCTGGGAGTCCAGTTAGTAAAGGCTGCTGTGCTGTTCCAAACCCTGGATTATATCCAAGTGGGAATGCTTGGCTCCTCCCCCTGGGCAGAACATCTCACAATGGGATGATCTCATTCTATGAGTCATGCAGTGGGTCCTTGATGGCCCATTAAACAGAGATAGCTCCCAGAGGGAGTTAGTTATCTATGAGTCATGGGCAAGGCATTGTTGGGCCCATTAACAGAAGATAAGGAAAACACTGCCCCACCTGGTTTCAACAGCTCATGAAGATTGGGATAGAATACAAACTTTGGGCACATCTTACATTGTAACCTAGGACAGCTGGTCAGGCAGGACTCGCCCATAGTGAAGCCATGCTGCCTCATGGTCCCAAGGCACCTCCTGTCCCCGCCTGCCTCAGCAGAGCTTCCAGGAGGGGCTGTCCCCGGACCTTCCCAGGCACAGAGGGAGGCTGACAGGGCAGAGTTCATAGGGTCCTCCTTTCCACCCTTTCTAAAGAAGAGGACAATGTTTCCCTTTTTACAGTCAACTGGGACTTCACCTGACTGCCAGGACATTTCCAGTATTCTGGAGAGTGGCTTGTCAACTCTGACCTTCTGTCTGACAGACCTGTAGAAGCCTTTCCTGTTATTCTGTGTGTCCCTTGAGAGGTTCAGCTCCAGCTCTGCCTTGTCCTTCCTCATCCCAATTCCTACACAACCAACACTTCCAGACTCTTCCCAGGTCACCTCTACTTCCCATTGCCTTTGCATTTGCTTCTGCCCCTTTACTGTGTCCTGGAGGTCCCTCCTCCTTGGTCTCTTGCCTTCCTTGCCAGGTTCTTACTGCTGTGGATCACTAGCTCTTGAACCCTATAGAAGTCTTCCTTAAAGATCCTTAAGATACTTCTTTTTAACACAGAATAAATTACTTACTGGCATCACATCGACTGTATTTGTTTATTTTAGAAGACAGCATCATAGATGTGTATTGAAATTCAAGGATATTCTCTTGATTTTGGACAGTTTTTAAGTGACTCTTGCTGAAATGGAATTTTCCACTTCTCTAGGTGGGCATTAGAAAAAGCCATTTTGTCTCAAATACCTTCCCTAACCTGCACCACAAGTGGGCAGGGAAAGATGACCAGATGCCACCTCTTCACCCGGTGGATGAAACAAGATTTCAATCTGAATATGATTGCCTTTTTCCTAATTCCCCCCACATCCTTTCCACTTTTCCTCTAGTGGTTTTTCCTGGATCCTTAAAACTAAGCAAGAGTTTTCTTAAAAATAATAGAGTTTACCTTAAAAATAATCAAGCCTACACACAAGCCTGCTGCCGTGACATCCAGTCATGAGTACATGTGGTTTCAGGAAGAAATAATGTGATAAAAAGGGTTGGATGTGGGGCTGGGAGCTCTGGGATCCCCTGCCTGCACCTCTTGTTGTCATTGTCTGGCCCTTTTAATAATTTTTCCCCAAACTTGCTGTCATGTAAAATGGGGGAAGTGAATATTGCCATCTCCAAAATTTTTAAATGATCTTAAATAATAAAGAACATACATTATTAACACTATAAATAGAAATTGATGGAAACAATCTAATTTGAGTACTAAGTTCGCTCTGGTCAAATTTTCAAGAAACATTTTACCTTAGTTTTCTCAGTCTTCTGTTCCCCCTCCCCCCCCCCCCCCCCCCCCCCCGGGTTCTGTGCTGCTAGAACCACAGTTTGACATTAATATTTTGGGGCAGGTTTTCAGCCAGGGTAACACAGAGTAGCCTGATCAAAGTCAAAAAGAGCACAACAATATTTACAGGTCTGTTTGCTAGGAATTTATCTGGAGTTATTTTGGTCACAAGAGCCTTTGACCATGTTGCACAAGAGTGTTACAAAATACTTTTGTGGTGTGGGAACATAGGCATAAGCATCTTAAGCTTTTTTTTTTTCAACTTTTAGGAGAGTGGCAAATATAAAAGAGACTTGCGTGCAAAAAATACAGAAACTAGTATAAACTTTCTATTAATCTAAATGTATTTTTGT
The DNA here is from genome assembly GCA_910950805.1 of Acrocephalus scirpaceus scirpaceus. Classification (NCBI taxonomy): domain Eukaryota; kingdom Metazoa; phylum Chordata; class Aves; order Passeriformes; family Sylviidae; genus Acrocephalus; species Acrocephalus scirpaceus. The sequence continues at coordinate 68,098,157 of OU383776.1, read as the reverse complement.
TTTAATTGATGATTTTTTATTAAAATTTGGGTAAACCAGTTGTCACAACTCCACCTCTCCCATCCAAAACCATGAAGGGGGTTGCATTTTTTCGTTTTTGGTTCATTTTATACAAATGTATAAAACTTCGCTTCAAAAGATGTCAGAGTCAAAAGAATATTCTCAATATGAAAATGCTCCATCTTCAATCAGTTCTGCCGGTTTTCTGAATGTCCATTGTGAAATTAGTTATGGTTAATAAATGGCCATGTAAGCTTGATTAGCTCTTCACCACCATTACTGATCAAACCTCTTGCCACTGTGTTTCCTTAATTCTATTACAGTCCAAATTAATTTTACTTAATAGTCACAGTTTTCCATGTCCCAGCTGGGATCTCATAGATCATTTCTGGCCTGACATCAGTGTTTTCCTGTGCTTCACCAAAATTACTTCAAATTTCACATTCATGTTTGCTTTCAAAGTCTCATAATCACTCTTTATTGTTATATATTTATTCTGCTATGGATTGATTAAAATATATATTCTGTTAATTTGTAGGTGTGCTATCCATTTCCCAGTTAACACTTGATAAATTTTATCCCTTTGAGGGTCATCCTGTCTGTCTCTTGCCTCACCACTGATGTTCTGTTCCTTCACTGTTGAGACCTCCAACCTTATGAAATTGCCAAATTTTATTGGTAACACTCCTTCAATGCCCATAAATGTACAAATACTTTTCACCTTCCCTGTGTTTCCCAGTGTTCCATGAAGGGTTTGCACAGGTCCTCATGCGATTGGCCTCCTTAGGTCACAGACAGGCTTGGGCTGGGAGAGCTGTGACAGTTTTTTGAGCTTTTAGTTAAAAAATAACTTTAAAATAAGCAGAGTAGACAAAATGGTCAGTGTTTTCCCAGGCTGAAAGGTGTTGCAAATAAAAGAGAATATAATTCTGGCAGAGGCAAAAATTTTCCTTCCTCTAAAATTGCTGACATCCTACTCCTTTAAAAGCCTTAACCATAAGGTAGACTGACTCCTGGTATCTCAGTAAATGATGGATTTCAAAGCATGAGCTGTATATTTCCTTAATAATAATAAATCATAAGTAGTTTGGTTTACATACTAGGAGAGTCTGAATAGTAAGGCCTTAATAATCTACACACTTCTATCTGTTTGCAAAAAAAAGATTATTAATGTGAATTTTATTTTTAATTTAATTTAAAGTTTTGCCTAATATTTACAAATGACAACAAAAAGAGGGTGCCACAATTAATTAGTTTAGTTTTAGTCCTACTCAAATGGTAACATTTGCAGATTCTGACATCTGTCCATCCATCCACCTGCTTATACTGTACTTCAATCTTGTTTATAATATCCACCTGCAAGTTCTTCACTCAAAGTAGTTTTTAGCACAAAATCAAGAGAGAAAATCCTGACCAGGCTCACATCCAAACTTCTCCTTACATCCCTAAGTTCAGAATTTACAAGGATTTTGTACTGAATTCTTACAGTTCTGTCCTTAAGTATCCAAGTCCTTACAACCATTGAGATAAGGTTTTAAAGCTCTTCCTTTACGAGATATTTTCATGTCAGAACCATTGAATTGGTTCCTTTCCTTTAATGGTCTCAAAACAAAAGCAAAAAAACCCCAGCAAACAAACAAACAAAACCGCCAAAAAACAACCCATAAACAAGCCTTTGGAGAGGACAGAAACAAAATTCCAGTTACTCCTGGCAGGCTGTTGGGGTGGAATGGCCAGTGAGGTCCCGGGTCAGATCAGCTGCACTGACAGTGGTAGTTGTGGAACCCCTGCCAAAATTGGCATATACTGGGACAAGAGGGGTCATTATGGAGCATGAAAGCTTCTTGGGAGCAGAACCATGGGAGATTCTGATGTGCACTTCATTTTTCTACATCATTTTTAATTTACGCGACTTCTATATCCTTCAAATTTTTTTTTCCACCACATAAAATTGCCATTAGTTTTATTTCTTTATGTTTTGTAAAAGAAAATAAGCTTTGGTTCAAGAGTAAGTTATCCCAAAAAATCATATCTGTTAATTATTTAATTTGTAGCTATGAATTTTATTCCAATGTTTTTATCTTGTTCCTTTCTTCCCAGTGAAATGAGATTTTAAATTCCACTTGCTGTGCCTTGGATGGGATTGGTGCAGCTGAAGCCTTGTGTTAGTTCCAAGAAAAATCTAAAATATAGGAATGGGTTTGTTATGCTTTGCAGCCTGGAACTCTCCTTCCGGATCTTTGATATTCTTACCTCTCAAATGCAGTGTGTTCAGTGAGTCTGAAGATTCTCATATAACAATTCATTTCCTCTTCTAATTTAAAAAGAAAATGACAGTGTAAATGAAATGGACAGAGAACATGTTTTGTATATTATCAGGTTATATGAATAGTGCAAATTAAATGGGCAAATTATTTCAGAAATCTGTTGTACTGGGTGATTTGACCCAAACAAGGTTTGAGCAGAACATTGGAAATTCCCGGTAAAAATAAGGAAAACCTTTTTTACATCAACTTTGACAAAACCCTGGCACTGGTTGTCCAGAGAAGTTGTGATGTCATTTTTTGGAATACTCAGAGCTTGTCTGGTCAAATGTCTGCTCAGCTGAACCAGCTTTGGGAAGGCTGGAGTAGAGGAATTCCAGAAGTCTCCTCCAACCTAAATTATTTGGTCATCCTATAGTAATTCCTAAAAATGCAGGTATTTGTTCTCACTGCCAGTAATGCTGCCAGCACTGCAAGCTTTGCAGGGATCAAAAATGACAGATATTAAGGATAAAAAGAAAGCTAAATGGAAGAAACTGTGGACTTGGTTCCAAGCCATACAGAATTTATGGAACCAAATGGAAGTCGTTACAAATTTTTCCTTTTTTTTCTAATGAGGAATCCATGTAGTATTAGTTTTATTTGGCTTATTTCCTTCTGTGGGACACCTTGAAAGAATTACTTTTAGTTTACTGCATCTTCTCCTGTTGTCTCAGGCTGCCCCATAATGACCAAACTGATGATTCTGGGGTAACTTGCCTGATTTTGAGGGATTTTATACGATTTTACATGTATAAGAAAAGCTCTCTCTGGGCAGTAGCAAGAGTTGAAAGTGGTAGCTCTTGAAGGGGACACTTATTTAGTTCATCTTGGGCATTAAGAACAACTGGTACAGTAAAATAGTATCTCTGAAGAATTCACAGATAATTACTGAAGTTTTCAGTGTAGTGTGTTACTAGGAATAAAAAGCATAATTTCATGTTGAACGGTGTGTTGCACACAGATATAAATGCAATTGTATATGAATTTTAAAATGAAAATACAAATGTAAAGGTATGCATCATAAGTCACAGTTGAATTGAATGAAAACCACACCATTCATGCAGTAATGTTTTATGTCAGAATAAGAAATCCTAATTGAGATTGCTGCAAATATTTGCATTAGTCCTTCTTGATTTTAATCTCCAGCTCTCTAAACCATTCTGCTTTAGTTATGATGCTGCCTCACCTGTGTTCTACACAGTTATGATTCTTTGGTTCAACTTTTTTTGAATGTGAAAGATGTAAAACAGTATCATGATTAAAAACCTCAACCATTTCATCAACTCAAGATAGCTATTTATAGGAATCTGAAATTTGGTGAAGGGTGACAAAAGTACTAGGACACCTTGGCTGCATTAAAGATTCATGGTTTTCAAAAAAAAAGGTCAGTAGTGTTTCATCTACTTAGGTGGCACATTTCAGGGAAAATATCAGTATGCGGTGGATCTGCAGGATTGTAACCATGAAATGTTCTCTTGTACTCCTGTAAAAGTACAGCTGCCTTATTGAGTTTGGGTAGTAGAATTTTTTTATAGTCCTTGGAAGTGTGTGTATTTGTGAGAATCTTACATTTAGCTACTGCTGGAGATTTTTCCTCCAAATCGAATCCATGAAAATTAAGAAGGAGCAAGGGCAACAGCATCCAAATGCTGTTTGTATGAGCAGGACTCAGACATTTCTGCCTCTGCTCCCTGCTCTGCTGCCTGGCTGAACAAATCTCTCCGAGGTCACACCAAAAAAGGGTATTTGCTGAGTTTGATATGAAATCATCTTGGATATCAGAACATTAAGTCCTAAGTGGTTAAAAGAATCAGCAGGGACCTGCTTATTGATGTAATCTTGCAGTCCTTCCTGAGGGGAACTACTCCTACCATACTTACCTTGAAACAGAGTTATAAATCTTCTAAGTAATCATTTATTACAGAAATAAACTCAATTCCCTGAAAACAGGAGTTGTAAAGTGAGTTGCTGTAATGTTGTGTGCTGCCATCCTGTCACATGTTCTGTTATTTTGGGTGGTGGTTTACGTTATATTCATGATATTTTGTCTTTAGATATGTCATTTATTTAAAAATACAGAGGTTACGGGTGAGATCAACTCAGGATTTTCTTAAGCCTAACCAAGGGCTGTAATTTTTCGACTAAATCTGTGATAGGTAGCACAGGTGTAATTAATTTCAACTTCAGAAGACACAATCTCTAAGTACCATTTAGACACATTACACTGCTATTACTATGACAATAATGAGCTGTAATTTATTGTCACTTTAAATTTTGGCTATCTTATCCAGTGGCACAAAAAGAAATTCTCCTGTGTTCAAAAATACCCAGCAACAGCTGTTGCTTTACCAGTACGGAAAAAAACCATCACAAAACATTGGACAAAAAAAGGTTTAGATGCTGGATTTTGGGCTTAAATTTGTTGTTTTGATTGTTGGGTAAAGGCACAAGGAGAATTTGTTTTAATATTTGCATAAAAATAACGAAAATTTGCCTTAATGGTTTAAATTGTACAAGGAGTACACTATGTATGGTGTGGTATAGAAATGCAATTAGCGTGGAACAAAAAAAACCATGCTGGGAAGAAAGCTGAAAATTTTGATGCAGTTAAATGCAGAAGGCAGAAAAATACAAGCTGAGAAGAAAAATACAAGCTGAGAAGTTTCAAGTGTTTAAATAAAAGTAAGGATGAAGTCAGAGGAATCTCAGTGTATCTGATTGCCATCAACACTTCTTTGCTCCAGATAATTGGCTTCTTTTCTCACTGTAGCTCTCTTTTATTCACTGCTTCTGCTGGATTTGTGGGGCAATGTCAGAGTTCTCCATTCCCTGTCATGTTGCAGTGCTCGGTGTGGAGTTGTTGAAGACAAGAGTTTTGGGTATTGTTGAACAATCAGTGACAGACAACAATCTGGTTGGCAGCAGTATAGACTCTGCCACACCAATAGACACACATTATTCCAAGGCCAGTTATGTGCACATAGAACCTTAAATACCATCATTTTGTAGGTTCTAATCTGTGTAATGAATCTCACACACTGATTGTGTTCAAGTCTTGTTTGTGTGAATAAAGAAATAGATTTTCCATATGTGATTAACGGTTTCACGTGCCTCAGTGTGCATGCTGAAATTCAGAAAAAAACACAACCAAACAACAAAGGAGGTTATCTATCTTCTCCTTTTAGGAAAGATTATAGTGATTTATAACAACTAGGAAGGCCAGTTGTTGTAACAACTGGTTTTTTCCATAACTCCGAAAATTTCAGAGTGTGGGTTATTTTAGTTATGTAAGTTGCCATTAATTAGAAATGGTTGAAAGATTGTGACAGGGGTTAGAAAAAGATGTCATTTGTTTACGTATGACCTAAAGAATATCCAGTTTGGATGATTAGCTACAACAAATGCATGATACTTTGTTAATTGCAGTATCTCAGAGTCTTAGGGTGGAAATTCCCATAAGTGAACTTTATAGACTTTATAGAAATCTCAAGTAAAATTTTCTCCAGATTCAATTTACTCCATGACAGGCTTGTGAAATTACAAAGAACTTGAAGTTATATTTTGCTAATTTCAAAGAATTGTAAGCAAGACTTTGGTAGAATCTCTGTTATTTGGCCATGATATATCTTACATTCAAAATTTTTATTAGTCTCACAAAAGTCAGCTATTGACAGTGAGCTGTGTCAGGTTTTTATCTTTTAAGTTATTTTAAATGACATTTCCGTTCATGTTCTCACCAAGCAACCAAATATATATGCTTATATTTGTGCATATGGTTATATGCTATATAACCAAGAAGTTATACCGTGCCCACAGAATTCTGCTAGTGCGTGTACAAAATCACTCAGTGTTTCTTGAAAGTCCATAGAGAGGGGAGAAGATTGTGCAGCGGAAAACCACCATTACAGTTATTAATTTTGATAATTACCCTTTATGCAAAAGAAAAAAAAAATTGTACTGAGTGTCTGTGTCTCATAAGGCCCTTCCATAAATTGTGGGGTTTTCTGGCCTTAGAAGTCAAGCTCAGAAGAGGTGGCCTCCCAAAACCATGGACAGCCTCGTGGGCCACTTCAATGTGGCTTTGAAAGGAATACACTTGAAATAATCACAGGCTTGGATTGTTAGCCAAGTATAGGAATTTAAAGTTTGAGATGGGGGTTCAAAGTAATCCTCAGGTTAGCAGCAGCTTCATTACCACCTTTGGATTATTTGTTTCTGGATAAAATACCTGTCAGTGCAGCAAAACCACTAACTGCCTAAATTCTCATGGGAAAGCAGAGTGAAATGTTTGTGCCCTAGGAGGGAGCCTGGATTTTTCCCCCAGCTATACTCCCTAGTGCCTTTATTTTTGTGAGACAGGAAAGGTTCTGTGTGGCCATGGGAACAGAGATACTGTGTACACCAGGTCGATTTCCCTCTCTGTGTCATTTTCAGCAGAGATTCAAACCCTTGTGAGCAGCTCCAAATGCAGCATGGGTCACCAAAACAAATTTCATTTAAACACATTATCTGCTGTATTTAAAAAAAAAAAATCAATTTCTAGGCTTGTCTGACCATATATTTCACAATGATTAGTAAGTATTTCTCCACCACCACCAGAAACTTGAATGGCTCCCCAGTCCCATCACCACTGCTCCTCTGGCAGAAAGAAGGTTCTGTTGTACCAAATCCTCGTGGATTTTCATTGGGCCATGCCATGCAGACATTGACCAAGTCCTAGTGTATTTTTTGAGTGTCCTGGAGTCAATAAGCCAAACGTGGTTGCTGGAAAGAGTTGAAACTGGGACCTGAGAGTCTTCTGCCTCTCATCTTATTTTGCGTGTTTGGCAGGTTTTTTTTGTAGTTCTACTCCTGCTTTGTACAGGCTAAAAGTCCTGATCTTTCAGAGGAGTATTTCTTGACGTTGTGTCTGTGAGGTTGGGAGTCGAGCTAGCAGACATCTTCCATTTCCCATTTTCACCAGGTTCTTTATAAACACATTGCTGCAGGAATTTTCTTGAGAAAGTCTGTACTTAAAACCCTTGAGCAGCTCCTATTTTATCTGCTCAGTAGTGAGGCTGGTGTTCCTTTCTATCAGCCTGGTTTCCTGCTGCTCCATGACTGACCTGGTTCCAGGCAGTATCTATCACAGCTTTGCACAGTGCCTCCTAAAGTGCAAAGAAAAAGCTTTAATATTGCTTTAATTCTGCAGGATTTGAGCAAGATTTTTGACATATTGAATTAATATTCAGCAGTGTTTGGGCAAAACATACTGGACACTCTCCAGGTTGTAAAGATTTTGACCTTGGTGCAACAAATAAATGAAATAAATATAAGCATTGAGGTCCAGACATGAATCAGGGTAATGTGTGCATTTGAAAATCCTGGAAAATTACCCAAAAGCTGACATCAACACTCAGATCCTTCTCAATTTTCTGAGACTTGGAGATTTTCGGGTTTTGATTTTCAGTTACTTGGTGTTTTTGGTCTTGTGTGATTTGCCATACATTGTCATACTTGTCTAGAGATTTTATAACTTTGCATATTAGCAAAATCATAGTTTATATATACTTCTTACCATTACTTAGTAATTTGTTTTAAAAATTAGACTGGTTTTAGTTGTGCTGTATGGAGGCCTTGTTCAGTGTGATGTGAAAAAGATCTTATCCCTGTTAAAAAGGGGAATATGGATACTGATATAATTTGGATCTAGAAAAATGCAGTATACCTTTGGGATAGACTGGTTTCCATGACAACACTTTCTTTTGTATTTTTTAGGTTAGAAATGATGGGCAGGAGCTGTTTCATTCAGCAGTGGCTAGGTCAGTCTTTGGTTTTGGTTAATTTAACAATGCCAGAATACCCAAAATTGCTTGTCTTGTTGCCTCCATGTAACGTGGCCACAGCAGAGAAATAGATTGGAAGGGCCCAATCTTAAAGGGAATTGGCTAAATATTGGCAATTGTCTCACACTAATCATTGCTCAGCATGGAAACAAATGGATAATCTTTCTTTTTCCGATTCTATGCTCCTCTAATCAATCTTTCTAGTGCAACAGTCAAGTTCAAAGTGCTTTGAGTCTTGTGGCTGCCTTAAAGCACTATGAGCCTGGGCTTTTAGTTTCAAATATCCTAATGACCCAGACTTATTTGTTTTAATAGTTGCTAATCTACTGTAAATTGTTGTCATATCCTGTGCACACACGCGTATTGCAAAAAAAGGTCCCACAATGAATTCTCCCAAATCCTCCTGACTCCACTGATTTATTTCTCCCCATGGTTGTGAAATTCCTGTTGCTGTTAATGAGGTTCCCATATGTATTATAATGGCATTAAGTTTTTTCTTATATAGCTGTAAAATAAATTAAATATAATGATGCCAGTGACCTTGTTTGATGAGAGTAGGATGCTAATTTTCTAAATCAGTTCAGAGTTGGAGAACTGATTTGCCGTATTTCAGAAGAAGAATTCCACCTGCTTTAGTTTTGTTACAAATTCATAATTTCTACAGCTGCAGCATGTGTTCACCACTGATGACTCTGCAGACTCTGCACAGATTTCTTGTGTAAGATTTCTTGTGTAAAATCAAATTTTGTGGGGTGTATCCCTTCTCATTATGAAAGCTCTTCAGATGTTGTCACGGGTTGTAAGATTTCAGTTTCTTTTCTTTTTTTAATCTGATCATGGAGAGTATGAATTGCAGACATGTTTTTAATATTGCTTCTTCAGATGAAAAAAAAAAAAGAGCACCTTTTAAATTTAATAGATTTTCATTGATTTTTGTACTTTCCCCATATAGCCATTAGCCCAGCACCTTGGCAGAATGTGATAATGTTTTAGCATCAGATGGGACTGTGACTTCGGATATTTATCAGAGATTCATGTGTTCTCAAATAGTTCTGCAGCCTCTGAGAAATCCAAATAGTAGGTGATAATTAAAAGCTGATTTTTAAAAATCATCTAAAAATAATGTGTTTTATAATTTTGTTTTTAGGACTTCCTTTGTATAACTTCACTTTCATACCTGCTCAGTTAAACACTTAAACATGTCTTCAAACACTAAATTAGGTTTAATTATGAAGAAAAGGCACTATTGATAATTTAATAACCATGGGCATGTTTATACTTTCTCTTATATTTTACATTTCCAGGGAGTTCTTTTTGCCTTCTTCTCTTTGGAATATATAAACTTCATACCTTCACAATACTTTCCTAAAAATATATCTTTATTTACCAGCTGCTTTCTTTCCTCTGTGTTTAGATCCTCAGAACACATCATACCATTGAGTTGGAACGTGGCTCAGTAGGATTCTTCTTAAAAATGGATTCTTTAGTATTTAATTATTTAAGTTTTGATCCCTGCTGATCTTGGTATCTTCAAAGTTTGAAGTGAGGGGAGTTTCAGTGAATTCCTTCGAGAAAGAAATATTGAAATAAGAGAATCCTTAGAAAGCAACATGAAGAATATTCTTTATCAAACAAAGGGCCTCACTTTGTTTCTGGGCTTGGCTTCACAGACTTCTGAGCTGTGCAACCAGCCCTGAAATGTCTTTGTGAGGCCAACAAATATATCTATTTGATATATTTCTGTACCAAGTGTGGTAGAAAACCATTTCTTTTCAAAACTCTGCTTGGATTGTGCCTATTACTCAAGGAAGTTCTTTAAGGACTTTATTTTACTAACATTGGCCACAGTTTTACTCTTCTGCATCAGATGACAGCTATTCATGTAGAATTTACCTTTTTTTCTTTTTCTTAAGGTCTTACCATGTATTTAATTGGAATTGCCTTTTGAAACCAGCAGGCGTCATGTACAGTGTTTAATTCCTTTTAAAGTGTGTTTATTGTAAATTGAATATTGACCAAAATTAATACAAGATCTTGTTAACTGAGATGATTTGATGCACAGACTGAAGTACAGATAATTCCATTTGGGCATCACAAAAAGCTGTTTTACTGCGGCAGCAGTAAAAATTTAATGTGACTTCAGCTGCTTCTCCCAGAAGAAAAGTGGTACCTTCTTCTGGTTGTGGTGATCAACCAGAGCCAAGTGTGGGTAAAACCCTGCCTTGTCTTTCTATCTTTTCATCATAATTCTTGAAGTTTATTCTTTAATCCCCCCAAATGGAGCTACTTCCAATTTTCTGGAACAAAAAAATAAATCTGGAGATGCCTCAGTGGGAAGTGTAGCATCTTTTAATGCTGACCAAGACCCTTGTGTGGTCACTTATTTTGCAGAAAGCCCCTCAGGGCCAGCCGTGCTCATACCTGGGCACAGCCGTGGGGGTAAGGGGTCCAGCTGGAGGGGCTTTTCATGGTGCAAAGGCTTATGCCACAGCCCTTTCATCCCTCCCACCAACACAGTCTTCAAGCAAATGTTTGAAGCAAATGCGTTCTTTAAGTTCTTCTCGAGACCCTGTTGTGAGAGGGAATCTCTGAAATGGGTTTGAAACCACCCCAGGCAGGAGCTGCTGCTGAGGCCTGTGGGGGTCTGTCACAGGCTGGATAACATTTATGAAAAATAAAGGAAACGGTTGCACCAGAAAACAAACCAAGAGTTTCACTTAAGACAATGTCGAGTTCTTCCTTGGACCTTTCTAAAATCATCCCTCAAAACTCTTAATATCAGTCACTCACTGCAGTAAAAAGGATCAGATGTTCCCTGCTCTGAGTTTTGTCTGACCTTAGTACCTGCTTGTAAGTCATAAATTAAATAATTTTGGAGTAAGAAGTTCTTCTTCCAACATAATTTAATTTTGAAAGAAATTGACATAAATCCCATTAAGTGAGATTTAGCTGGGACAGATGCAAGCACTGTAGATGGCTGTAAGTGCTCTCTCTTCCCTTAAATTCTGGGAACATTTAAACAATTCGACTTGCTCCATTTCTTAAAAAGAACTTTATCCTAGGGGTTTATTTCCCTCTTTGCTACCAGGCAGTAAAAAGAGTCCAGCTGTACTTATTTTATATTTACTCCACCTCTCTCCTCCAATGTTAACCAGCAATACTGTAATTATAGGGCTTTTGTTTTTTCTCCCTGCTGAATGAAATTAATAATTTCTGTTCATGATATAGGTATTTTTTCTGTGGTATCTGTGATCCCTGGCATTTCTTTGTGAGAGAAGCAAGTGATGTCCCACCCTTAATGTTTCCTTTCCTGCTGCTGAGGGAAGAGGAAGGAGTTGACAGTTTACACACAAGGTCTCCTCAGTCCCCAGAGAAGTTATATCCTGCTTGGTCTGGAGTTCCCCCCCACCAAGTACAGACTGCTGATTTCTATTAAGATACTCCTCATTGTTATTACTACACCAAAGAAACTGTTATTTATTTAAATATACAATGCATGTGCAAGATTGTAGGAAACTGTTAGGAACCATTACATAATAAGGTGACTTTTCAGGGAAGCTTTATTTGCTCTTTTTTTTAAATATATGTCAGGAGAGGTTTTAGTTTTACCTTGGTGATAGCTCCCCCCAGCCTTTCCCTTATTTATTTAATTATTTAAATTTTGGATAATGGTTGCTATGAAGCTGAAAAAGTTGTTATTGTTAAGTACCAGTGCTTCAAAGTGTTGGATTTAGCTTCAAAACAACCCTGTGCAATGCCTGTATTAGCTGTAAATATCAAAATTTCTGTTTCAGTGGTATTATTTAAAGTCTTAGCTGCAGTAATGAAGCACAACTTGACTCAGTTTGTTAGAACTGAGATGTCTTATTTCTGGAAATTCAGTTCAGAAGGTTTTTGCTGTATCATGTGGCTCTGAAACAGTGATTTAGTGCTTCATAAATGCTGAGCTTATGCCTTATAAAGGAGTCAAAGTGTTGCAGAACAGGTGGGTCTCTCCCTGAAAAAAAGTATGACAAAATGAACCTCATTTTAAATAAGGGTTAAAATATTTTCTGAGCTCTGATGAAATCATTGTTCACTGTTTTCCCTCTTCTGAAGCAAAAACAGTGTACTCAGAAATTCCAAACTCTGAAGCTGCCTGCTTGAGTTCAGAATATACAATAGGAATGAAAAATTTCTATCTTTAGGCTCAGTGTGGGAGGCATTCTTTGAATATTCGTATCTTAATTTCAAAGACATTGAATACCATCAAGATAAACAGATTTCAATGCCCAGCACTTTGGGGATCTACAGGTGAAAGGAAACTTAGTCTTCATATGGGTATTAATTAACAGTGTCAGTATGATACGCCAAAAATTAAAAACCTTACTGAATTACAACTGGATATGAAGCAGTTTTGATTTTTTTTTTTTTTTTTTTTTTTTTTTCCTAGTGGGGAAGTTCTCTGAACAGAAAGCATGACAGGGCGTGTGAAATGAATGATAATATAAGAATGTGAGAGTAAATATTGTTTCATTATTTGGAAGTCCTTTCTTTCTAGGAAGGGAAAAAACACTGGAATAAAGTTTTCTTGTTGTCTTTGTCCGCACCTTTCAGATTACCTACATTGTATCATTATCTAGGGATGCAGAGCTGATGTTTTGGGCTGGGGCTGGCAGGCTCAGAGCATCACCTGCAGGCCAGATAAGGGGCTATGCCCAGGGGAATGCCAAAGTTTAAAAATTCTTGTGCTACATAAAACCCCTTTTTTATCTTGGGGTGATCTTTAGTCCCTTTTGCGGTGTTTGCAACGTGTTGTCAGAAAAAAGAAAAAAGAAATAAATCAAACCAAAGCAGAGAAATTGAATGGTTTAGTGCCTTCATTACTAAATGTAATGTTCATTGCCTTCTAAATGAAAGAAAAGGTGGTTGTTGAGTAGTAGGGCAACAATGTGGGGGGTTCTGTGAAGGTTAGATTCTGTTCTTGCTTAGCTGCAACTGATAAGAAAAATTGTGGGCAAACGTTCTGTGAGTTTACAGTTTGGCCTGGTCTCAGGACAATATGCTGGTATCAGAAGCCACAGATGCAGAGGGGCTGTGCTGGGACAAGCTGGGAACTGTTGCATGTTTGGCAGGTGATTAATGGCAGGCTGTGTGAGGAGTGTGAAAAAAACACACTCAAACAGATATATTTGTGCTCAAATTTGGAGTATGTAGCATTTTGAATGTAACAAACAATTTTAAAAACCCCCAATCTCTTAGGGGAAATTTTGGTTCATTTAACGTTAATTCCTTGTACAGTTGTCCTGTTTTTCTGTGGAATTAGCACAAGCTGAAATTTACCATTTAGTTTAAGGGAGGAAGGGACATGGAAGGTTTTGTGCATGTGTGTACTTTTTATTTTGCTGGGAGTTATGTATTGTTTTTGTCCAAGAGTTGTATTGTGCAGGTCTCCAGCTTAGGTAGGGTCCCCATGACAAAACCTGGCCGGTGGTGCTGGCCTCTGCCCAACTTATCCTCCTGCTTCCTGGAGAATTCCTCTTGAATAATTTAAACTTGTTTTGTTGTTCACAACACTCTGTAGGTATGTTCAGAACCATGGCCAAAGGCTGCTAGTTCTGGCTGGAAATAATAGCTGTGCTTCTTAAATGGGTTAATAAATTAAAAAGAAATATTTTTTGTTCTTTTCTTTTTTCTCCCCCCAGTCTTTTTGCCTTTTAGGTGTTGTACATGGGCATCACTAACACGGTGTTTATCCACAGTGAGGAGCAAAGGAATTTAATCCACACAGGTTAAATCACAGATTCCTTTTGCTTCTAAACATGTTTCTCTTTAAAAACAGGATCCTGTAATTAAATCCTGAGGTTCCAGATGCCCTGTGTCACGGTGGCTTCTTGATACATCTCGATTTCCTCGGAACACAAAAATCCGAGTGTCTCAGCTCCTGGTGGAAAGCAAACATCCAGTGTCAGACACACTCTGAAATGTCTCAGTGTGATTATGAAATGGCCCCATCTTATTGTATAAGCACAATAAAACAACAGAGGTATTGTAACATTAGGAAGAGGATGTGTGAAGGTAAAATTGTGTCAGTTATGCTTTTAATGATTTTTGTTTTCTATATCTTTAGGTCTTGTCTAAAATTAAAACTCTCTGGCACGTAAAATAATTCTGAGCCATAGTTTAGATACGGAAGGTGTACAGTGTACAGAAGCTGGAGAAACTGTGGCAGGAAAACCCTCTGTTCTCATTAGTTTTATCTTTTTGGATGAGGACTGTGCCTGTGGCAGAGACAGGGTACCAGGAGGGACTCTTTTATTCCCCATTTGTTTTTGCCAGTAGGAGTTAAACTCAAAAATGTGGTTTGTTTTTCCAGACTCTCATTAAGTCTCAGCAACTAAAGTAAATCAAAACAGGTAGAAAGGACTGGTAGACTGAGGAATAGAGAGGAGCCTAAAGAAGGCAAGAAAACAAGATATCTGTTGGTTAGGAAAGAAAAGGGAGTGAGAACAGAATAAGCCAAAGCAAAAAAGTGGATTTTCCAAGTGCTGCAGCAGTCACTGTTGGTTGTGCTGGGGTGGTCAAAAAAGCCCAGCTCATGCTGAATAGCTCTAAACTCACTTATTTTGTTTGTCTGGTGCTCCTTTGCTGGGAAGGTTTGCTCTTGTGAAGATTGAAAACAGCTGCAAAACTTCACTCCTCTGTATTTCTCTTCTAACTTCAGATGATCCTCACTTACATTTTGGCAGAATTGCTCCTGAAATTACTTGCTGTAACTTGATTTAACAAAAAAACAACCTGCCGAAAATGAATTGAGGTAACTACAGTCCAAAGTACCTAATACAGGTGAACTACATGGAAAGCTTGATGATTCTCATTCAAGTCTTAATATCGACACAAAAATACTTACGTTCTGATCACTGAAAAAGCTACTGCATCTTTAAAATAATGCTGAATATTAATAACACAGCAGGGTCAGTCACTAAGCTTCCATGAATCTGGCATTGGGTATTTTGTTAATTTTTCAGCCTCTGGATATTTCTCAGATTGGGAAATCCCTCAGTCTAAAGAACAACCTAAACAACCCAAATAATGCATGCCCAGATTTGGGCTTTTATGAAACAGCCTCTTAAATTCAGAACAATAAAGCAAAATGAACAGAGTAAGCACATGGAAAACACTCCCTACAAGGAGCTGCTTTATCTCCTGATATGTTCTCCCAGAGGAAGTGATGAAATTGTGGCTGATTTTGGGTGGTTTGAGCGCAGGATGGAGGAGGCACAGGCAGTGAGGTGGTGCCTCAGGGCAGCTGACCTGGTATTCCTGGTCCATCCAGAGATGGAATTCAGCTTTAATCCCGGAGCTGTTCAGCCCCTGGTTGCTCACGTAGGGCCATTCTTTATATTAATGTGCTTCTCCTTTATTCAGGAAGTGTCTAATGGCGTTGGGGGGAGGGGAAACTCATTAGCTTCCTTCCTGAGTAATATAATTTTTATTTCCTGTTGTAGCAGCAGCCTCAGCCAAAAGCAACAGCCTAAAAAGCACATGGGGGAGGGTTGCCAGTGCAAAGCATTCCCATCTCTGGAGTGAAATGCTGGTTACAAGGATTCTGAGACCCATGGACAGTTTTAAGATGCCCTTTGCAGTCAAATTTTGAACTTTCTGCCCTTTCTTCTTTAATTATGGGGATGGAGGTGACACAGAACTGCACTAATGGAAGCATTTGGATTTACCTTCCTCATCCTCCCATCCTCCTGAGCCCCCCCAAGGTCACCCCAAAAGCCTTCTCCCAGCTCCAGGTGTTGGTGTGACTGGTTGGGTCAGAGCCTGGCCAGGTTGGGGGTTTTGGGGGTGCCCCAAGTCTCCCTGCAGGTACCACTTTCTTTTCTCATGTCCCAGCTGTGGCACAACTTAAATTAGAAAACACTGAGCAGCCTTTCCTTGCCTTCTGTAATTTTGTCTTGGCACTGTATTGCAGAAGAAACTTTTATTTCATTTTTAAACCTTGTTTCCTGCTCCAAAATAACCAATACACTCAAAACTTGAGTACTTGAGGAACACCACAGGAATAGGCACTGGTAGATTTGAGGGTTGTTGAGGATGAAAAAGATTCAACAATTACTCTGAGAAAAGTAATGAGACACTGTTTGGGTTTTTTCTTTTACAGTGCTTTTTCAAGTGAGGCTTTGTCATTGTCATGCTAAAAATGCACACACTGTCCTGGGCATAAAGAAGGATTTTAAAAATAGTTGAAAAACCTGTACAAGTTCATTCCTGTGGCTGATAACAGTTTGTGATAGTGTTACCTTAGCCTTACAAGTAAAAAATTCTTTCCAAGCTTCATATTGTATATATATTTAAACTCATATATTTGTCACCTTTTCACACATTGTACTGTTTTTAGGGTCATTTTCAGTCTGAAAATTACAAGTTGTTTCATGCAGTCTGCTCTCAATAGACTTTCACCAACCTGAAGTAGTTGTGCTAAACGTGAATTTTACTATGTATACAGTTGCACAAAGTGTGCTGCAAACATAAGTTCATACAGAAATAGCATTAAACTAAGGGCCACTAAGGGAAAAAAATAACCCCTTGATTGTCCTTCTATACAAACTTTGCACCTTTCTCTTGGATTTTCAGGCTGGAGTGGTAACATTTTAATTATGCAGCACATGAAATACATCTGCATAGGAATGAAATACTCCAGACATTTTAAAGAGGTACCAAGTTGAGTGCATAGAAAGTAAGAACAGCCTCTGATGTGTATGATCTTGATTAGTAAAATATCCATGCAAATGGCAGTCACAAGGAATGAGAAAAAAGGGTGTTTTCTGGAAATCAGGTCCTGGAAAGTCCCTTCCATGGAGTGGTACTTGCAGGGAAAATCAAAAGTGTTTTCTGTTCATTTCACGTGAAGCTAGAGGCACAAGGGACATCAAGCACACAGGTGAGCAGCTCTAAGGTAATTGCACGAAAGAAACTTCACCATCCCTGGAATCTACATCCCTTTCATCAGCACTTGCTCTGTGCAGGCTATTAGGGTAGATGAGGCAGTTAAATGAAGTACTACAATTATCCACTGTTACCTGACACTTAAGTTTTGTCAGCTTTTGTAGGAAGCACGAACATCCCTCCCCTGGGATCCTCTGCCTGCAGAAACCTGCTTATTTTTGTGTGATGGGCTGCAGTCCCCAGAGAGTGAAAAGGCTGGAGTGGTTTTGAGGGATTGGAAGGCTTAGAACTGAAAGTGAAGAAGATGCAATGGTGGAATGGGGGAGCTTCAGAGTTCTGTGCCTTGGCGGCCATTTAGGGCAGTCCCAATAAAAGCCACATTTTCCTCCTCCTGGAAAATGCCTCTCTCATAGTCTAGTATGGGGAGAATGCTTCAAATTGACTTCAATTCTCATTTTCTCTCATTTCCAGCCTGTACATTACATAGTTCTCATTTTGGTGTGTTTTAACCTGAGCTTAAACTTAATTCCAAAGACATTGTGGGCTGGGGGCTGTAAAAGAGACACATGGATGACTGCTGCTCTCCTGTAGATAATTTTTTTAAATAACAGTGTTAAACTGGATCTGTCTGTACTTTCCCTTCTGTAAGCCTCTCTCTGTTAGCTGAGGAGGAAGCCAGTTTTTTATATATAGTGAAATATGGATTATTGCAACCACTAAGTGCTCACATTAATCTCTCGTGTTTTAGGCCATCTTGGACACAGTGCTGAGGTGAAGGTGACCCTGACAGGTCTGCATTCACAGACTCAGTCAGGGACCTTGGGAAAACAGGCTTGCTTTTGTTTTGGATCAGTGTAATGTGACCCGATTTATTTATATAAACAAGGGGGCTTATACCTGCTTTACTTGAACGTTCCTTCCCTGCAAAATGTGCAATTTTCGTGAAGATACATACACACATAATTCTTATTTAAACCCAGTCTGTTTCTGTTTGCAATCTGTGCATATATAAAACTGTTTATGAATGCAATTTTTCCTACCATATTCCTAGGTTTAGCTGATTTTTTTTCTTTTTTTTTCCTTTTTTTAAAAATGAAGTGCAATGAAGAATTACATGGTGAAGCAGAAGTTTCAGCACTCATTCTTGCATCAGCTGAATTTTGAATCTTGTTCCTTGTATAACATAATGTATTTAAAAATACACTGTCAGTGTTGCTGTTTTCTGTGTGGGTGACCCAGTAGTCCATGGACCAGCCAGGTGGAATAGCTATGCATGGATCACCATCCCTTCAGTGTCCATGTGAGCACCACCAAAAAACCCGAATAATAATACAATAAACAGAAGAATAATGTTTTAAATGTGTGCTTAAGAGCTGTAGGAGATAGTTAACCCTGAAAGATTCAAGTTCTCATTATCACTGCTATGGATTTTCTCACCAGGGGGTGTAAAATAATTGGTTCCCTGAAGAGGAGCCACCTGAGACTGAGGTTCACCTGCTCTGCTGTGTATCTTAGGGACCAGCAAGTTTGGTCATGTTTGGAGCCCGGGTATTTCTTGGCAGGGCTGTTTCTCCTTGCCCCAGTTCTCACCAGCACTGGGGTACGTGCTGGGTACTCGCTGGCTTGGTTTTCTTGGATCAAATCCCCAGAGAAAGGGAATTAAGGTGGAGGTTTTTTCAGAAGGACATCCAAAAAACAGGTTCTTGGACGACTAAGCCCTGCTCTGCCTCTACTGTCTGTGGAGGGAGGGAGGGAGGGAGGATGGATGGATGGATGGATGGATGGATGGATGGATGGATGGATGGATGGATGGATGGATGGAAATTCCTTGAATTCTGGTACCCCCCAGGGCAGGCTGGGGGGCTTCTGTTGCTCATTGACTACTCCCTATAACTCCTTTATAGCAAGTAATCACCAGTATGAAAATGTGAGGTCTCTATAAGCACAGTGCCTAATTCTGGTTTAGCACTTAGAGGTGTTAACTCTCTGCTCAACAAGTTACATTTATCCAAAGATAGATATTCAGGCAACATGAGAAAAATGAGATACTGTAGAGGCTAGCTTTTCATGAGTTTTAAATTTATCCTATTTTTCTTCAAATGAACACATACTTGTTAGGAAATCAAATATTTATTCATCAGCACCTGCACACACAAGAAGTACCACTGGTTTTAAAGCAATGAAATTCAGTCTAGGGACTCTAAAGTGTGTATTGTGTTACATGTTATGTACCACTCCATTGATAATGGAGGTAATGTTCAGCTAAAACCTCCAAATGGATGCTTCAGTAAGTTTTGCCTATGAAAATAGGCTGTCAAGATTACAGTGAAGTTAAGTTCACATTGTGAAGTCACATGTTTTCACATTTTAGACAGAGGAATAACTTACGGAGCACAGACTTGGAAAGCAGAGATGTATCCATGGTTGGTATCTTAGTAAATGGTTATTAAAGAGGAATTTCATGGCATGAAGGTCCAGACAAGAACACCCAAATGAACATTTTTTTCAGGCTCTGGAGAAGCAGAAAAGCATTTTCATCATGAGGTAAATTCTGTAGTTCAGGTCCCTCTGAAGTAAAATTTAGCTCTTTGGGCATATGACTTTTCCAGTCAGCTACACATGGAGACAAATATCCATTTTGAATTGTGAGGGAATTACTGAGGAGTTTTTGGTGTATTTTCCTTTCTGAAGTTGTGCATATATTGCCAGCATTGCTGAATCACTCCCAGGCGACCTGAGGATAACCCCAAACCAGGCTACTTTGCATTTCATAATCAAATTTTAGTCTTTCAGCTCACAGCATATTTGTTCATTTGTTTCATAACTTGGAAAGGACAGAGAGATACAGAAAAACTTTCATCTTAATGATCACTATATTCCTAAAATGGAAAAGCACTTGACTCATGTGGAGTGCTGGGCCATAAGAACTGGGATACAATACTCTGGCAATCTTAAAATCTGTGGAAAATAAAGTGGGTTTAACAGTTAGATTAATTAAATGATTAAAAGACACTGTTCCAACCACTTAATTGCTAGGGGAAGTCGGGGTATGAGATAGTCTTGTCATACTAGTCCAATTAGCACAATTGTACCAACCATGAATTATCTGTAGAGCATGGAAAAAAATGGAAGAGTGTGTTGGGGAAGAAGGAGGAAAGGATGAGCAGCGATCAGCCCCCTTTGTGCAGCATGGCGTGTGTTGAGCACAGGAATATCTGGAATTCAAAAATCCAGCTGGAGACAGAACATGTGGGGGCTGAACCGTTCCCTGTGTCAGGAGGAGCATGTTCCTGGGGCAGGCAGGGGTCAAACCCGTGGTCCACAGCAGCCCTTGCTGTGATCCTGGAGGGAAACAAGAGGAGAGCAGTGCGTGGAACGTGCGGAGGATTCTGCAGCTGCCGAGCAAAGCTGCATCGGTCTCCAGGGAGTCTGGAGGAGGGGTGTAAGTGTCACTTCTGGAAAAGAAGTAATTTTGTTGAAATATCACTGCAACTCAGCTCCAGGCTTCAACAGCAGCAGCATTTTGTGTCCTCAAGTGCCTTTTGTTGTTGGCAGCGTGGTGGTTCCTGCTGGTGCTGATGGTACTGCTGCAGCTCAGGAGGGTCCTGGGCTGGGAACCCTCAATCTTGCACACAGACACACCTGGCTGGGCAACACAGGCAGGGGAATTCACCTCAAATGAGTGCCCTTGCCTTCACAGAAAATGGACTGGAAGTATTGTTTGAAGTATCATTTTGAATCTTCATGAAGGGCTTCACTGAAAGAGTGATTGCGCACCAGAATTGACTGTCCGGGGAGGTGATGGAGTCACCGTCTTCAACCCCAGAGGGGTTGAAAAAAAGACTGGATGTGGCTCTCAGTGCTATGGTCTGGTTGATGAGGAGGTGTTGGGTCATAGCTTGGACTTGATGATCTCAAAGGTCTTTTCCAACCTGGCTCATTCTGTGATTTTGTGATTCTCTAACTGGGGAAAGCTGAATATTCTGCTTTTCAGTACAAGTCTGTTTTGGAAAAAAAATAACCCAGAAGAATGGGTAGAAATTCAAAAGAATAGCATAGTTTTATTTCCATATCTACAACACAAATTACTCTTGCATCTTTTTGTCAGTGAACAGTCCATTGATACCTATTCATAGTACTGATTTTATTAACTTCCAGGCAATAATGAAGGTCTCATTTAAATAACTTTTTCTTTATAACCATAATTTTGAGAAAATCTTGTCTGGAAGTTATGTTCTAAATAATCCAAGAAGCAGCAGCTGAAAGGCAGGATGGAAATGCTGTCTTTTAATAGGAATTTGAAGTCCTTTTATTCACTGATAACAAAGCATTCCTCAAAATTAATTTATATTCCAACCCAGTAGCCAGTTTTCAGCACTGTAATGCAATTTCTCTGTCTCAGCTAAGCAGGATGAAATCCCCAGACTGGGCACTGGGATACAAACTGTGATCCCACTTCAAATATGGGGAAGTTTTGCTGGAGGGATGTGGGTCTGGGGGTAGAATTATTTCTTGGGGAAGAAGGATGGGTGAAGTCTCAATAGGCATCATCATCATCATCATCATCATCATCAGTAGGTCTACTCTTTCCTAACTGCTGGTGCAACCCTTTTGGTGTTTCCAAGAAAATTATTAAATATGGTTTTTTTTCATTTGCATTGATGGCATCGTTGTTTTTCATTATTGTTTATTACCCACAAATAAGGTGGAATGAAGAGAAATAACATACCAGAGTCCAGATGAAATCATAGGGAGCTAGGGCTGGAGGAAAACTGAGAAGTTGTAAGGAATGACCTTTCACAATTACACTTCTCAGACTTGTGCTGTCATGTGAATGCCTTCCTGTTACACAACAGAAATTAGGCAGTTTAGACAAATATATATCAGTGGAGCTATGCCAGGATTTAATTAGGTCTCATGATCCAGATCTTTCAAATTACCTGCCTCTTTCAGTGTGATGAATCCACCTTTTTAGGCATGACCTTCCAATCTGTGTTGAGTAAACCAAGGCTGCTCAGTCTAGGGGTTTTGGCTTCTTGGTGTACAGCCAAGTGTTCAAAGGCTTTGAAAAAGGCACAGAGACTTATTTAAAGTGTTGAGGAAGTTTTTTAAATGTTATTTATTTTGTTGTTCAGAGTGATGAGTAGTTTTATGCTCCATCTTAGAGAAAATGAGGAGGTTGCTAGTGGTTAATCATTGTAGTTCCTTTAATACTTCTTTATTTTTTAATATTTTTTAATATTTTTTAAAATAGGGAAGGTCTTTTACAGGAACCAGCTGATGTCTTAGAAACATTTGGTAAGTTACAAGTTGAAGTGTTTACAAAAGGAAATTTTGGTAATTTGTAAGGTACTGGTTGCAGTATGTCTGGCACTTCAAAGCTATCAATGAAATTAAACGTGTGGTAAATATGACTGGAAATAGTAATCATCCATTGCTTGTCTTTCCAGGAAAAAAAAAAAACAACCA
Organism: Acrocephalus scirpaceus scirpaceus; assembly: GCA_910950805.1. Taxonomy (NCBI): domain Eukaryota; kingdom Metazoa; phylum Chordata; class Aves; order Passeriformes; family Sylviidae; genus Acrocephalus; species Acrocephalus scirpaceus. Next base: position 68,075,626 of record OU383776.1, on the reverse strand, counting down.
ACAACTACATTTAAATTTCTTACTTCCCATAATGTTCTAATTAATGTACCAGGTATTTATCCCCTGTCCCTAGAAAAGAAAAGGAGGAAAAAAAAAAAAGGCAGCAGTTGTTTAAGTTTTGACATTTTCTGCTTTTCCTTCTGGCTGTGCCGCTCTCACCAGCATTTCAAACATGGTTGTACTTTCCTTGTATTGTCCTTCACATTCCACATTCACTGTTTAATTTGTTTCATTAACCCAAGACCATTCAATATAAAAATATCCTGAGATGTTGATCCTTTCTGCTCCAGTTCAGCTGATTGTGTCTGTACCATCCATGGCAGAATATCTTTGTCTGGAGATGGCATGCTTTGGTTGCTTGTATGAATATATGAAAACACTATATTCCTAAATGGTAAGAGTAGATTTAGGGCTGATGTGGAGGAGAATGAGGTGATGAGGGAATTGGGTGTTGAACACTTTTATTTGTTGGGTCCAACTCCTCCCCTCCATCATCCAGTAGATTGCATCATTTGCCATCAGTGAGACTTCTTAAAAACAGAACTTTCCCTTGAGTGGACAAATGTAGTAACACATGGTAAACTGCTTACTTTGGATAAAAATAAGGAAGTCTTACTGTAAGCAAAATACCTGAAATTTAATGTCCTGGTAAAAGAAAGAGCCAGGTGAGGATTTTTATAAAGTCAGGTCATTTCTTTGTAGCATTCTTTGGTTTCAAATGAAATTCTTCGTAAGCTTCCCTCATCAGCCACTTCTTGGGATATGAGCAAAAACTGAGCACAGCAGGTTTATCTCTGGATTTTTATATTCCAGATACTGTACTAGTGGAATAGCTAAATGATTTTACTTTACAATTTATTTACTTTGTGATTTCTTTATTGCAAAATTCATCCTAAACCATAGCTAGTTTTATTAGTTACTATAACAATCTATTTTTGGATTGCCAAGGATAGCTTGGGTAGAGAAGGAATGACCATAATAACTTTCACCCAAGTACACAGTTTTAATTAATAATTGTAAATTATTATAAGTTCATTAGTATAAATTCATTATTTTAGCTACAAAAGCAAATACAGATTTCCATTTTTAAGGAGGTAAGCTACTATACAAAGAGTTTATACCATCTAAATTTTTCGATTTCATCTTTTTATGAAAAGCAGGGAAAGCAATTTGCAAATATTTAAAATGTCAAACTAATGGAAGTATAAATGATGAACAACTTGTAAGGCATGCAGAAGGAGGCCATGGTTTGCTATGGGACTGTGGAAAAAGAATGAATAATTCATCAGGGTAGAATAAATAAGAATATTTCCAAGCAGCAGTTGCAGGTTTGTTTATTGATCTACCTGGTAGAAGTTCTTAAAAGATTCATTATTTAGCATAAGCTAGAAAATGTAATATACCCAAAACACTGAAAATGCTTTATTTCTGGCTGTGGGACTTCATTGCCCATCAGGGAAGAAAATCCCAAACAAACATGAAAACAGAAAAGAAACCCCAGTGCATTGCATAATGAAGGATAGAAATGGAGTTTTCTGTAACACCTGAGAGTGTTAGAGGATGCTAGCAACATGGAGTCCCTCCCTGCCAATTCCTGGTGATTCACCAGGGAAGAGGGGCTAGGTTCCTCTGGTATCAGTGCCAGGGGAGCTGCAGAAATAGGGGAAAAAAATCCACTTCTATGAGAAAATTATGAAAATGCTATTTTTAGGTATATTTCTTACAAAGCCTTTTTAGGACAGTAAGTGGCTAACAGTTAAAACTTTAATTCTTTTCTCCTTTCATTCTGGAATAGTCATTATTTCCCCTTCCATTTTTAAACTAAATTTGCTGGTTTATTTTTTAAAAAACAATTTTCAAAGTGGGAAAGAGCATGAACTGTCAACAGCAGGGCGCTGTATCCCTGTAGGAGCTCTTCATCCCAAGGGGCTGTTCCCTCCCCTATGACCCCAAGGACCTGGCAGGGGACAACATCCCATGGTCAGTGGCAAATCCCATGGCCAGTGAGGTGGCTCAGCCCAGGGCACTCAGGGATGATGGTGCTGTGGTAAAGCCCATCACTGCCCCTTTAATGGGATGCTCGTCCTCGGTCACCCACTGCAGTTCAGGCTCTTTGGGGCATTTGGAGATGCTTAGGCTTTTAACATCATCGATTTTCTCCATCCGTGGTGCTGCTGTTGTCATCCTTCATCCAGAAAACCTGTACCTGCAGAAGTGTGCTCCACTCAGACTGTGCCTGTCATGTGTTTATTGCACACTGATGCTTAAGGAGCTCATCTTTCCTTTAAAAACCCAAACAACAACAAACCAACAGCCTTTCCTCCTGTTTTCCTTTGGAAATGGAGATGATACTAAAATAATTATTTGACATCAGTGGCAGTGGCTGGCAGAGCACCACCTTTTTTGGCCACAGCTTCCCAGGCTGCTCTGGCTGCTTTGTGATGGCCTCCCTGCATGATTTGTGGTTATGATTCCAAAGTGTTTGCTGCATCCAGCTAACCTGGCTGGCTTTTCCTGTCAGCTGCAATTCTACAGTGTTTTAGCACTGGTCCTTGCTTAGATAATACCCTTTATTGGAGGATTTTTTTTGTGAACCAAAGCCTTGCACTCGTTTTGAAAGCCAGCACCTTTTGCAGACTTTATATTTCAGTGATACATTCCAGACTTTTCCAAAGAACATTGAGCTTGGATGCTAAATATGTTGCTGCTAGTTGTGCAGAAGTTTAATTCTAAAACACAGCTTAAGCCGTTGAGGGAATCTGTGGTGATTAACTGAATGTTTCCTTTCTGCTTGGTTGAAAAAGGTCATCCCTCCTTTTGTGCCAGTTTTCAGATCTTTCCAGCATTATCCTTTCCTTTCCTAGGTATTGTGGCAAACACCTGGAAATGCAATTTCCAGATCTGCATCTTTAGGGTATCGAGTCTGAGTGCACAATAAATAGAGTGATAATTTAATATCTGTGTGTTCTGCAGGGCAGGCTTTGGCAGGTCATTAGTAACCTGCCAGTGGCTCTGGGAGCATTCTGTGTGCTCCAGTACTTTCACACAAGATTTTGAGCATTTATAGGTGATTCAGCCTCATACACTACAGAAACACATTGCAGGAAGGAAGAATGCTAGAAATTAAAAGTAATTGAGGTTCCAACACATGACAACAGAAGCTATTTGGCTTCTCTTTTCTGTGACAATCTCCTGCGTGTAAATTGCCAGGAGCAATATTCTTTACTCGCTTATTCCAGCTGAAGGATTTGCAAAGGTAACTAATTTCATCCTCTGATTCACTCCTTAGAAATCCCTTTTTTCTTTTGCCTTCCAAAAATGTAACCTGAATTCTTCTAATTTGTCATGGTGGTTATTTTTGGGGTTGGTAAAATCTTGAGCATTACCAGCAGAATCATGAGCATCCCTTCTTGTACTGTTTATAACTGAGCCCTGTTTGGAAGCTTGTTGTTGTTCTGGAAAAATATTACAGGCTGCTGAAATTATCTTTAAAGTGCTTAGAAACTGCTGATAAAATGCATAAATTACTTTCTTTATCCTTGGTGTATATCCTTGTGCATGTGTGAGACTGTTCATAGGCATAAGACAAGAAGTATGCAAGTTACATTCACATTGGTGCGTACAGACACTCAGATACAACATTTTTTAAATTTAGTCAGGATTTATCTAATTGGCCTGTGCAATCTCTGGCACTTAACCTCAACATACATTTGTTATTTCAACAAATCATGGTACTTGTATAGATAAAAGGCTAAACAATTTTAATTTACCTTCAGATGAAACAATGGCATAATGACATATCCAGAGAATTACTTTCTGCACTTTGGTCAGGTTTGGGGTTTTTTGGGAGGGGGTTTAATGCCTACCATGCAATGACAAAGGTTTATTCTCCCTTTGTTCTTTTCAGAGTGCTGCAGCAGCTCCCAGCCCAGTGCTAGGAAACATTCCCCCAGGAGATGGCATGCCAGTAGGTCCAGTACCACCGGGGTTTTTTCAGGTATTCAGAAAAAAAAATTATGATTACAGGAATTTTAGAATAGAAAATCCTCTGTAATGCTGTTTGCAAGTTTGTAGAAAGATCCTGTTCTGAACTATGTCTCACTGTGTGGTGCAATATTTGAGAGTTTATTTTTAAACAGAAGTGGACAGGTGGGAAGGAAGGGACCAGACTGACCGGTATTTAACTTATGAAATAGTACAGCACAGAACAAGAAATGGTGCCAGGGTTTTAGCAGAGATGAAAAATGCTTGAGTACAATATTAAAATAATTTCTTATTATAATATACATAACATTTAATGGAAATTTTAAAGTCAGAATTTTGTTGATTGTGTTCAGCTCTGTGCTAAAGCCATGGGCCAGATTCCTGAGCTTCTGTGGGAATTCAGCCTAGGCAATGCAGAATGTCCCATTGAGCATTGCCCTGCACCTTGAAGAGCTCAATCCCAGGGCCTAAAAAAGTTACATCAGGGATTTAGACCACGTGCTGCTTCTGCTCAGTTTTGTCCTACATGGAGCTAAACATTAGCACTTTAAGCAGTAACAGCACAGGCTATGATGGTGGAAGAAATGACATTTTAGTGCAAGCCCAGTGAGGTGTTTGTGACCCAAGGCTGCACTGCTTGCAGGCTGGGCTTACACCTCCTCCTCACCAAAACTCAGTTGTTTTCTTCCACACTGGCAAACTGAGGCTTGATTTATAACACATGGATGAAAAAATATTTGGAATTGAAGTGGAAAATACCTGGCTGCTGCCAGTCACAAAATTCTCGGGAGCTGGCAGAACTCATTAATTAATTTATTTCTGCTTTTAGTGCTTTGAACAACTGGTTAGATAGGCTCTTTTGCACATAATTTTTGTCTTAATTTTTAGATTATATCAATATTTCACCTTTTTTTTTTACTTCAGCCTCCTACATCAGTTATGATGTCAGAGGAATTAACTTTTTTTGTTATTGTCTATGATGACTACTAGGATGGGGCACAGATAGGACAAGTGTGTGAAGTACAGAGGAGAGAGTAACTATTTTAAAGGTTTTGCAGAAGGAGGATGTGGGAGTTTTGTTTTTAGAAGCGTGAATAGACTTCTAGCCACTCCAGATCTCTGAAGATTTAAGAAAGACAAGCTGATAGAAAGTTGAGTGAGGGTAAAATCTCACTGTATGCCAGTATTTGGCTTGAGTCTGACTTGAAGCCGCAACATCATCCCGCTCTTTTTGCAAGGCCTGAGAGTGAAAAGGAACATTTTTCAAGACATTATTAATCCTTGCTGTAGTTGTGTGCTTAAGAATACATATAAGTTTGGAAATCAGGTGTGGTAGTGGGTGCATTGATGTGTTTAGGAGCAATCCCAGCAAAGGGAGCTAAGCCAAAATCCAGAGGGTTCCATCCCTGTGAGAGCTTGAGGTGCTTGAGGCTGTGAGTGCAGACAGACCTGCTGCTGCAGTGGGTATTGTCAGGCAGCACTTGGTGCCAGACTCTGAAACCTTCATCAGAGCTCAGCCTCACGAAGGTCAACTCACCCCAGGATAAGAAAATGTGCCAGCAGACAGAGGCTGCCTGTGTGAAACTTGAAAATGGAGGGGCATCATCTACTGCTGTGAAATGCAGGTGAAATCACAGGCAAGAAAGGGAAACTCATGGTGAAAACCTCCTTCCTTCCTTCATGGGTGCTACTGTTCTGGTAGACCTTTACCTGGACAGGCTGTTTCTCCACCCTCTCCTTCAATTCCTCTGATCCCAGAGTAAAACAAACCACAGAGAACAGGTTCTCTGTCTTGGTCTGAGAGCTGGCAACCCTCATTCTTCTCCCCCCAGCAGTTCGGAGCTGAGACCTGCCCCTTACTCCTGGGTAATGACAGCAAACAGTTTGTTCTCCAGAGTCACACACCACATGGGCAGAGCAGGAGAGAGGTGCTTGTGTCTATATTTAGTGCACTGAGATTTTGCTCCACAAAGGCATCATAACATTTTAATTCCTTCAGCCTGAAATTTATCTGGAAGGTCACCCTGGAATGATAAGGGTGCCTGTTGTTACTTTTAGGACTTGTTTAGGTTGAGCTGAGCTGAAGCTGCTGACAGCCAACACCTGCCAGCTCTTCTTGCAGAACTCAGGGGTCACAGATGATTTAAAGTAATTTCTTCCCTCTTGCTTTTGCACTTGTGTTTTGGGTGGGCACTGAGCACTCACAGGGACATAAGCAAAGTGGGGTCATTGCTGCTGCAGTGGGTTCTTATCAGAGCAGGGAAATGTCACAGGCCAGGGGAGGAAATGTGCTGGGAATGAAGAAACACCAACAGGCTTTGCTTTTGGTTGGCACTGCTGACCTCTTACATGATTTTTGAGACATTTCTTTTTTATGGAAGAAAAGAAATCTATTTTATTTTTAAAATATAATGCAGAGTGCTAGTATAGCACATGAAGGTAGAGAAATACAGGAGAATTGTTGTTTCTCAGACAGTATGTGATAAACTCTGCTCTTTGTAAAGATTTTTCATGCAGGTAGACCATTAGCACTGGTGTTAATTAGCAACCTATGGCATATCATGCCTGGTCCACAGAGGTAGAGGTTCTGAAGCCAGCAGCTGAATTTGTCTTGTATCTCTCTGTAGCTGTACTTTAGTACTTCAGTTCAGGTGAGGGATGATGATCACTGCAGTGGTGACTGTACAGAGAAATGGCACAGTGGAGTTGTACACAGCTATTGTCATCAAATAAATGAGGTTTTGGGGTTTTGTTTGTTTGTGGGTTTTTTTGTTTTTAAGAGAAACTGTTTGCATTGTCAAAAGTGAAATTTGAAAAGTCTGTATTTATGTGGAGTTAGGATGTGCCTCAGTTTCCTCCACTGGTGTGTTTGTGTTGGAATGTAAGTTTAAGTTCATAGACACATACTTTTTGTCCTCATCTTCTCTCAGTCTCAACACCAGTGGGACTCTGGAAATAACTCGGAGTGAAACATAAACTGAACCTGCTCTTGGTTCATTAGCAGCAGCACTCGAATGTGTGGGGCACCACAGTTTTGCCATACAGGACTCTTTAAGTCCAAATAGTATAACCCAAACAGCTGCTTTGGGCAACAGTAGTCATTAAACCATACTAGATTGCATAGAGGTGAAATGGTCTTATTTATACATGTCTGAAATGCCCAACCAGCCCCAGCCCGAGTCTGGAAATACCTTACCATTTTCCAGTTTTTGCATCGATAACATCCTGGACATGGAGCTAAGGTATGAGGAAGGCACTTAGCTACTGTGATAATAAAATCAAGTCATTTGGGACATTTTATGTGTCATTTTTAGACATTTTTTAATCCACATAATTTGTTAGTTTCTTCATATGGCCAGTCATGATAACAGCGTGACCTGCTCTTTGTCCCTGGTTCTGGAGACCTGTCTGATGGTGACACAGCAACAGAGCAACTGAAAGACTGAATAAGATTGTAATAAATAATTACCTTTGGGTCTAATGTTCATGGATGTATATAATGCAGCAGCTACAGCTTTACACAAGGCTCTTGCAAACTCATTTACAGTAAGTTAAGTCTTCCACTTGTGATCAAAGAGGTTCAGGTTGTAGAATTCAGAGACTTTCAGGTTTCCACATCCAGTCTTGCAGGGGCAACTGCTGCTCTTCAGGTACTGAGGACCATTTCCATCCCTCTCTTATGTTTTAAGGCAGCTAAACAATTTGAGAGCTGATAGATTTGTGGTTTTGCAGACCATTTATTTGATCCTTGTGGACAATGTTGGTGTTAGTAAGCAAATGAGCAGAGGCCAGAGGGAAGTTTGGGAGCATGTGTTCATTGAGGTGTTTGGAGTTTTTAAGCAGAATATATACTGTTGATTTCACAAGATTTTATTTGCCTTTTAGTTAAATTTCCATTTTTAGCACTCCTAAATGCAGAGTTTAAAACAAAGCAGCACAGAATTGTTTGGAAGGGACCTTAAGGCCCCTCTTTTTCCAATCCCAGCCATGGGCAGGCGCACCTTCCACTGGTTCTCCAAGTTACTGCCACCCAGCACTGCCCAGAGTGACTCTGGTTGCTGCTGCTTTTGCACTGCAATTAGGAGAAACACTTAAACATATGTTTAATGAAACCCCAGTTGTCCTCAGCTCCTCTATTCTGGGGCTGTCCAAAGGTTGGGCTATATGAGGAGCGTGACTGGCTTTAGAGGCACTCACCTGAGAGACCCTGCGGGGAGTTGTAGGGGAAGCAGGTTGTTTTACAATTGACAGTTCACTTTTTAATTTAGTAATTCTGTTAAAAGTCAAATTCTAACACTTGTCTGTACCTTTTCACACATAAGTGAAGTGCCCTTTCTTTTAAACACATTACTTTTTTCAGCACATTTGTTAAAATCTCTTTATGTTCAGCTTACCACTAAACATTATTTCTGTGGTGCCTGTGTGTTCTAAAGGGCTTTTCAAGTGGTTGGCTTCGTTCACCAACTTCAGATCACCAGATAAACTTGGAATGGCATGGGAGAGAAGTGTCGACACCATGTTTGAAATACAAATGTTACATATTCCTCTTATATAAAGGGGAAGAAAAAAAACCCAGCCCAAACCCAGCCCTGCAAAGTAATGTGAGCCTGCTTTGCCATCTAGTGGCAGCTGCCCGGGCTCATTTTAGTTCAATCCATATTCTCAAGTATTATTTTTAGCCTTTTTTGCCATAGTAGAGCTGACCTATTGCTTCAGGAGAGCATTATTACAGTAAGGCACATGAGCAAAAAAGACTTTATTTTCCTGCCTAGCATTACTATTTGAGCTATAAAGATATCTCAAATAGTAATGCTAGGCAGGAAAATAAACATATAGGTATATATAAATATATATGCATATATAAACATTTATATTGTTTATAGATTAATATATAAAAATATATATCTACCATATGTAAATAAATATAAATCGAAGATTATGATTTAGGTAAGTGAGAATAATCAAAGTCAGCAAATTAAAAATTAGTAACCTGCAGCTCCTGCATTTTGAAGCAGAAATGGTGAGCTACTTACACATGAAAAGAAAATGGGTTTGTAAGGTGCAGTGTAAGGCTGTAAAATATCTCCATAATGTACTATTTTAGTTCATAGTTAATATTGACTGTTTACAGTAAAGTCATAGCATGACACATTGTTAAAAAATAGTTTGTATTGAAGACCCAATAAATTCAGCATTTGGTTAAAGCAGTTAAAGGAAGGAAGATGAAGAGGGAGTAATCCCCCAACACCTCTTTAAAGCCATTTTGGAGTGAATTGTCCACTGGGGGTTTCTATTTGTGCAGGGAATGAGGAATCCCAGTCCCAGTTGTGGAATGGAACAGCTGGAGCCTGAGGATGTGCTGTGGCTCAGCCTGGTCTGTGCAGAACCAGCACCTGTACCTCTGTCAGTCTAAAACCACTTTATTTCTTTATAAACCCCTTTGAATTCTTTCAGCTCGCCCCTTAATGCTCACAACAGTCTCCTGGTTTTCCAGAGTTTTCTGCATAATTTATCTCCCTGCTTCCAGCAGCCACACCTCATTATCTGTCCCAGGATCTATCACCCTCCTCCTGTGTTCCCCGTTTTTGCAGCATTAACTTTTCTGTAGAACTGAGATAGTTACAAACTGTAACAGAATGGCAAAATTAGCTGGATTTGGCACATGTTCACACCCAGCCTCAATTCCAGTGCAGCAAGTGGGGCAATTGCAGGTGAAGGAGTGAAAAGTTAAAGAATCTGAGCAGGGCAGATACAGGGAAATGACAGAAGTTTGAGAACCACCTGGATTGTGAAAACATGGTTATGGAAAAATAAAACGTCGCCAGAGCTGCACATGCTGCTTGTGAGCAAAGATAGCAGCTTTAGTAGCCTTGAGAAACTTTGAAAATAAGATTTTAAAGGGGATTTTTTTCCCCTCTGAGTTTATATAATTTGTGTTGGTAGAACACAACAGAAGAACTTAATTGTATTTTTGGAGTCTCCATGGTTTGTCAATGCACCCACCTCAGTAGAGCAGTCTGGGAATACTCAAATTCATAAAATTGTAGATCTAATTCTTTGCAGAATTGGCATATGTGCATTTTTGTCCTCAGTAGTATCACACTGCACTTTTAAATATTCCATTTTAAAAAATAATTTGACTTGTTGCACTGTGTGAGAGGGTATTATCATCTAGAAAGATCTGTAAGTAGTTTGTTTTTCTGCTGTTTGGATTCCTTTCCCTAAATACTAGCAATAAAGACAACTTCTAAAAAGTAATGTTATCCAGGATCTGCTGGCCTCAATAATCCCACCCTGCAGTTGTGGCAATGCTTTTACCACTCGTAATTGTTGGAACAAATTAAAACTGCTCAGCTTGAGGAGTTAATCAGCTCTTCCAAAGAATCAGACATGTATCATAATCAGGTTTATCAATCTGGGGAAAATGCTTTCAGTCATTTGTCTGGATGATGTCTAAATTCTAAATATGCAATGATTTTTATTTTTGAGGGGTTTTAAGGTGATTCATCTTGGATGATTTGGCTTGTCATGTTGGAAATACTCACTTTTCCCTTCTATTTGCATTTAATAAAATTAATATAAAAGCTATTTACCTAGTTTAAGATTCATATAAGTAATAGTTCTTATAAAATTTGAATATCTTTCAAAAATTCGTTTTAAGTATCACGCACAGAACTTAGCAACTTTCTCTCCCAATTATGAAACCTTGAACTTCAGATAATGATGTTCCCCACAAAGTGACACAGATAAAATAACAGTGCAATTCCTACAGATCATCTAAAAGCAGACTTGGCTTTCAGCATCTCAGACAAATATTTAGCTGCGGACCAAAGGTTTTGTCTGGGGCTTTTCTGGTTGTTTCTATTTGTTTCTTTCTTTCTTTTAAGTACAGAAATCTTCATTTTTCTACACCGAAAAGAAAGCGTGTGTTGCAGTGTCCTTCCATATGGTGTTCCATGGGACAAGGATAAAACATTAAATTTATTTTAAAAGCTGGTATTGCTGTAACTTGGAATTCTAGATGTGGAAGGAGCTCTTCAATTTATGAAAAAAATTTTGCTCTGTATTCTGAATTAAATCAGACCTCTTACTGTTGCTATTTATAAGTTGTCAGTCTGCTTTCTGAAAACCATAAATACAGAGATTATTTTCTAGGGATATTTTTCTGAAGCACAGAGAATAACTTGCTCATGGAAATGGGTTTGGTCATCAGGAAAGGCCAGTGTAGAGAGAAATCCTCTGTCAGTGCTGAGAATAAGATGGTTTTATGTAAAATAACATAGATAAAATCAGCTGGTTTGGTTTGCACTGGTAGACTGCAACATGTGCAGTGTACAGCAAATTTCATCTCTGAAATACTTCAACAAAAAGTCATTTCAGATTTAGTCCTGGTTAAAACTAAAATGTGTTAATAAAGGCTGTCCTAAAACTTGGGTGACTTGTTACTGCTGAGGGAGATGCCACAAAAAAAATCACAGAGAAAATTCAAAAATGAAAAGCAATGAAATGAAAAATAAATTGCAGGGTAACTTGGATAAATTCAATTCACACATATTTAATGGTTCCCTGTGGTCCTCCTAGGAGGGCAAACCCCCTTTGGTTTGGGAATGGGAAATGTAGGTGTAAAATTTTACACCACTAGAGCATTTCCTTAAACACAAGAGTCTTAAAGAGATATATTAAAATATTATGTACCCTTACAGGAAAATGAAATAAAAATGGCCAGCAGTCTTATATTTTATCATTTGGATACCAATACTAATACTAGTAATCAGAACAGTAAGGGATGCCCTTTTGGCCCGGAGTAGAGTTTGAAAACAAAAAAGGTGAAGATGAATTGTATTTTACACAGAACATGTAACTTGGCAACTTATTTTTAAACAGCGAGGAGAGCAAAGATTTTTGGTTTGTTTCACTTAGATCATTTAGAACTTTTCGCTTGATCATTTTGAGCTTTTAAATGGATAGAAGGAAAGATTGGGTCATTTTCAGAATTACCAGAGGAAATGTGACCTTGTCTCTTGCAGGTTGAACTGTTCTCCAGTACTTGCACCTGAAGTAGCAGCACAATTAATTTAAGATCACTTGTAGTGTGTACAAATAAGGTCTGTGGTTCCATTTTCAGCTGCTAGGATAAGTGGTGTTTATGTTTGTGCTGTAAGTGGCTGAGTTATAAAAAATCAATTATTGCCATTTCAGTCCTTCTCCACACCAAGTGTGAAGCTATGTCTCACCATGTGATTTTTAATTTGTGATCAATATCTTTACGGTCAATTAAGTCTCAATAGGAACTGAAATATTCAGGATTACTTTTCTGGGCCGTGGATTATTGTAAATTTTGCAAATTTTTGTGAAACAAAATGTGATTGAAAAGTGTAAAGGCATGAGGAAGAACAGGATTAAAATGTCAGTGCAAGAAACCTGTATGTGGAAGGAAGTAAATTACACTCCCGGCTTTTGAAAGGGAAGCAAATTAAAGAAACAATAGATTTATTGAAGTATGCCGTGCTTAGTAGAACACCACCCTCTGATTTCTTTATTTCACCACTATTAGGTGGAAGTGAAAACTAATCCACACAATACTTTAGAGTCTCCTGAACAACTGAAAAAGAGAGTAAGAACTGCATGACTGGCAAAGAAACATCCCAGTCTCAGTGCCCTTATGGCATCAGCTTCCTGGTGGATACTTCCTGTAAAATCACATTTTCTGGCACCAAAATGTGGGCAGTGAGGCTGTTGTTCTTCAAAATTGCTCTCTCAGAGACTTTCCCACTGAGAAACTTATTTTCTGTTTGAAACAAAGTTTCTGTTGTGTTAAGAACTGAGAAAAACAGGATTTTTACAAGATTTTGATGTTGCACAGCAACACCTCTCAGATGTGCATTAAACACACAGGTTATGAGATACCCTTTGCTCTCTCTGTACACAGCTGGATTCTTGAGCAGAGAGATAACAAAAAAAGTGCTACAACTTCTGGCACCATCATTCAAGTTCTTGAACTTGCCTTTCTTTAAAGTACTTTTAACAGTTCAACTCAAAATGTTGCCGTAAGAGCAGGAAGCTTATAAAATCTAACATTTCATATCTTGATTTTATTTCGTGTAATCTCTATTATTTTAGTATTCTAATACTTTCCTCCTTGTAGGTTTTTGGGCTGGTTTTTTTAACCTTCACTGTAAGTTGGTAAATGCAAATATTCTGCTGTGACTACACAAAAGGTTTTTCCTTTCTGGCTTCTTTTTCACACAGTTTAGTAGAAGATTCTCCTTCCTTTGCTCTCAGCTGCAGGATGGCAGCCTTCAGAATACTTTTTGTGATGCCAAATTAGTGAATTTCTTACCTGTGAGTAGGAATTACAATATATTGCTGTCAACAGATGTTGGTGGCATCTCCATTTCAGCAGTGGCTTAGATCTGGCTTACTTGCCTGTTACTTTATTTTATTCATTTTGGGGAGTGATTTTTTTGTGGGGTTTTTGTTTTGTTTTGTTTGGGGGGTTGTGTGTGTATGTATGTGTGTGTGCATGTTTTTGGGGTTGTTTGTTGGTTCGTTTTGTTAGGGTTCTTGGTGGGTTGTTTGGGTTTGGTTGGGATTTGTTTTGAGTTCAGGGTTCTTCCCCTTTTTTGTGGTTGCTTCTTTGTTTTTGTTTTGGTTTGTTTTTTTTTTTTTGGTTTTAGTTTTGAGGGATTTTGGAGGAGTTTTGGTTTGGTTTGTGTGGGTATTTTTTTTAATTGGGTTGGGTCTTTTATGTGTCCTCTGGTTTGGTTTGGTTTTGGTTTGTTTGTTGTTATTGTTGGGGGGTGTTTGTTTTGGAGTGGTCTTTTTCTGTTTTTCCTAACACCTTATGGTGTCTGGCAGTTCTTGAACTCCGTTGGAGAAGTTGATTTTAGCCTCTCTGTCTTCTTCCTACCCCACAGCTAAAGTTGCCTGCTGCATTATTGAGCATTTTTCCAGCTTAACTCCAAGACAAATAAGGAGTCTGTCTTCGTGACAATTCATTGTAAGCGTCCATTTAAGGTGCATTTAAAATGCTGAATTTTAAATTACACTAGTTACACAAGGCTGAAGCAACAGGCAGAAATGTCCAAGTCTTCAGCATGCAAACATTTTATTTTCACCTTCAGAAACAAGATCTGAATGATCAGTTCAAGGTCTGTGGTCACTGGTTTTAATTTAGTACTAGTATTCTGAGCCCAGTAAGTTCAGGGGTGTTTGTGCTGCAAGAGAAGGGGAGGAAGAAGTTGCCAAGAAGTGGAGGAGATAAGGATGCCTGCTGTAAGAAATGGAAGCCCACAGTGGTTCCTCCCTAATGGACATTCCAGCAACTCCTAATAAAAAAGGAGTAGAAAATTAAAGTGAAACTAGTTCAGAGACTAAATGTTAGGTATTCTGGAAATGACAAGGGAAGTGGTAAATAAACACATGGCACAAAGTTTCTGCTGATTGAGTTTGTGTCTTCCAGAATCTGGTGCTCAATAATGTGTGTGGGGACTTTAAAACTATTCTCACTGTCATGAAAAGCTGAGAGTATTTAATATATTTTCATTAAAATGTTACACATCATTTCTTTATTGTCTTGCAACATCTTGGTGGAACCTTTTTGTGGACAAACAATATGTTGGTAGCGGGGAAGGAGAAGTTCAGTCACTGACACAAAAATGAGAATATTTAGATTTGTAATCGTAAAATTTTTGTGGTAAGCCACACCATAGGAGCTACTTGAAATCTGCTTGTCACTGACTGCAGTTCTACCTGGAATAAGGGGGATACATAGATACAGAAATATTTACATTGTATAAGCCTTGTAAGCTTGGAAGGAGCAGGGTTTTTATTACTTTTTAAATTATTATTACATAATATTAGTAGGCTGGTTCTGCTCTTAAGACATAGCTGAATTGAGAGACACTTCAGATTTCCCTTTTTTTGAGCTGCACAGCTGTAAACAAAGTTGAGTTTCATTTGCTGGAGGAGACAAGTCAAACCCGGGGTCCTCAGCCTGTAGTGGCTACACTCAGTTAACCTTTGTGGTCATGGTTGAAATTCTAATTTCCTGACACTTCTACTGTTTCATGATGGCCTCACCATATGCACAGCTCTTTCTCTTATCAGAGTTTCTCACCATCAGAGAGCACAAAGGAGCCTCCCTCTTCTACAGCACATCATTTCAAGTATCTTTTTATTAATCTATTCACAATTGTTATTGAAATTTCTTCTCCAGTTTGTAAACCCTCTGTACTTTAAATTGCTTTCTAGCACTACTTTGAGTGCGTCTTTATGTAGGTTATGTTGTTTCAGCTTTCATCTGATTCCAGGATGTGAAAGGTTTCATTAATTTATTGATGTAAGATCATAGGAAAAATTCCAGTAGTAATTATTGGTAAAATAATTGCAGTTTTTCTGCTAGCTATTGCTCGTCTAAATCAGTCTTTTTGTCCCTGTGCTCAGTCACATCATACTTTTATCTTCTCATTTTCTTCTGGAGCTCTAGGTGCTTCTGCTTGCCAAAGCCATCCTCTTCATCTTCTGTTTAGTCAGATATTTGTGCCTTTTTCCTGTAGATTTGCTACTCATCATTTTAGATTTCTAGGCTATTGCCACACTTTGGAGTGGAATGAGCAGAGAAGTTAAATGTTTTTGCTGCCAGTACCAGTACCACTTGATTATCTGTGGGCCTGGCTTTGTTTGTGGTCTGTGAGGTAGCTCAGGAGTAGCCAAGAGCCACCAGAACCTCGCAAGATGTGGATGGGGTACTAGATTTGGGTATAAGTTGATGTGTGAGAGAGGAGATCCAGTGCATGAGCAGGAAGGGATGGCAGGAGTGCAGCACTGAATTGACATGGTGACTGAAACCAGAAAAATTTTAAATATTTGCTTCGTGAACTGGGAATCTGTGCCCCCACAGGTTAAATTTTGTGTTGCTTTTTACTGTATTATGAAAAAGTGAAGGAAAAGTATTTGTGAATTATTGTGATCTTCCTTACCTCTGAACTCTTCCAGGAACACTTTTGTTTTCTGTTCCAAGGTTCCCATCTTTGCCCCTTCTCCAGTGGAAAGTACAGATGTCTGATAATGGTTTATTCTTCACTATTAATGCATTAAGTTTTTTATATTCTGCACTTACAAGTGCTGAAACAAATTGCTAAATAATTTTTCCTGATAGATGGGTTGGCTGCGAATCTCTGAATTTATGTAATACTGCTAAACATTGTGGAACAATGTCCAGAACTCTTTGTGGGAGTGTTCAGGCTGGATGGGTGTGACACAGGGTGGCATTTACAGGATGAATGGGATTATTCAGCAGTGTTTCTTTTTCTCCCTGCAGCCTTTCATGTCCCCGCGGTACCCTGGAGGTCCAAGGCCACCTCTCAGAATACCCAACCAGGTAAGGCTTGATCCCTGATGCTCTGCTGGCCCAGGGTGAGGGTTTCATTCCTGTGTTACTCAGTTCTGTGTCAAATGCATCAGTCCCTGCCCTCATCCCTGTTGGACATACAAATTATATTTATGTCACAATAAATATGTGGATTATTGGTGAGAAAAAGGTCTCATTAAGTGCTCTGTGGCTCCTACAGACATTCTGAGGACTTTCTAAAAGCACTGAATTCCCAATTTTGTCTCATCTCCATCAAAGGATGTGCAATGCCAGCAAGACAAGGATGAGTAATGAGCTGCCGTTCGTCAGCAGGGAACTTTTTTGGCCCATCTGTGAGAAGAAGGTTCTGGAAGTAAAGAACATTTGTGTTTTCAAGTTCTCCATAGTGCAGATAGAGGAGGAGAAAGAGTTGTCAGCAGATGAAAAGTTAAAGACAAGCAGACAGAAAAACATCAGTGGAGCTCTGAGATGAAAACTAGGTCATTTACAATATTGGGAAAGGTAGAAAGAATAAACGGAATAGGTATTTTGATTCACACTATACCCCAGCCTCATTTCTGGCTGTTTTTTAAATTTGTGCAACAGAGTTTCAACAAATTTATCCATACTTTTGACATACTATCACCAGAAGGTATAAAATCTAAATTTCATATCATTTCATATTTCATAAAATGTATCAGGTGGCAAGACTTCTCCAGGTGTTGCTTTACCTGATGATGTTTGGGATCAGGCTAAGTTACCTGTACCAGGGCTACTTTCTCACGAGGGCAGTGGGGGACTTAATTAACCTTGAAGAATTGATCATCTGTGCAGTGCCATTAGTACTGCACTTAATATTTGGTAACATTTTACTGCTGTCAATCAGTGCATTCCTGAGTTTTGTACTTCCCAATACTATCTTAGCCAGAGGTGTCTGAGCCCCTGAGCCAAGTGTTTGTGTTTCACACCCTCTGAGCCTGAGCTCAGTGAATCCTGGCAGGTGGGATGTGGTGGCTGGAAGCATTGCCAACCTGCAGGTTTGGTTTCAGGTGTGTTTTGGTCTGCACAGTGTGGTATTTTCAGTCCAGAGTGGAAGATAATCACATAATCCCAGTGAATTGCACCTCTTGCTATGTCCACATTATGCCAAGTTCATAAATTGCTGCTTTAGCAGCACTGACATTACTCAAGGTACGGCATGGATGGGCAGGATGTGGAAGCAATAAACTATTGAGGTGCAGCTTTAAGGCCCAAATTTTGATTAGGTGGTAGTGTAGTCCTGGGACTGTGGAAGGGGTCCCTGCCCGTGGCAGAGGGATTGGAAGGAGACAGGCTTCAAGGTCCCTTCAAACCCAAACCATTCTAAGATTCTGCTTGCTCAGGATACATTTTTACTGAAAATCTGATGGTGCTTTGAAATGCTAAATAGCACCTCATGGATCAGCTACAAAGATCCATTCATAAAAGTGTTTTTCTAGTTGACCCAGCTACAGGTAAAATCCTGTAAAAATGAGCTTTAAAGCTAATTCAGTAAACCCAGAGGGCAGATTAATGTGGGGATTTAAAAGCCCATTAGCTCTTAACTCAGAGGAAACATCCAGGAATTAGGAATGAAAAGTCTAAGTTGTGCCTTTAACATGAATTTCAAGGCATTCTGTGTTTTTATGCTGTGTTTTCCCTGCCTCAGGCCCTTGGAGGTGTCCCAGGGAGTCAGCCTCTCCTGCCCAGCGGGATGGACCCCACACGGCAGCAGGGTGAGTGTGGGACCTCTCCACAGTGCTGTTCCTCACAAACTGGCACCTTTCTGCACATCCTTAAGCTTTTCTGTTAATTAAAAAAGAGATGATTTGTTAAAAGTAGCTGTAGAAGGTGCTTGTGTCTTGCATAATTAAATCAGTTGTGTATTGCATATATAAATATAATGTATTTTATATTTTATTTGCAGGTCATCCAAACATGGGTGGGCCAATGCAGAGGATGACTCCTCCAAGGGGAATGGTGCCATTAGGACCACAGGTATTTTCTACAGATGGGTTATCCTTAGTGACAGGCCTATAGTCTGTATTCTCTGTCTTTGTATAGCTTGAAGACACCCAGGACTTGTTTTCATAATCCCCTTTTAAAATAAACCTCCTGTTTTACAGAAAAAATCCATTCTGAGTTGCAGCCATACAAAATTAAAATGAAAAATCTATCATTTTCATTAATATTTGGAATTAAAAGAGGAATCCCTTCACTTGCTTTCTTTAGGAAAGTGTATGTTGTAATCAAAGACTGACACTGGCAAGGGAGACCAGGAGTGGAGTAGGTGTTTCCTCCTCCTCCTCCTTGCTGATTATGCTATTAAGGAGGGAAAGATCAATTAATACCCTCTAACTTCAACAAAATACCTCCCCAAATTCTGTAAAGTTTCTTTTTCATCCACTGTTGATCTGAATTTTGGCATGTGCAGCAGAGATTATGGTGTCAAGTGAAATGTCCACATTGCCATTTGTCCCCATGTCCACCTCGAGCATCTCTGTGGCTCTGTCCCAGCAGAGCTCCAAATCAGGGGACAACCAGTCCTGGTGAACCCCTGGAACACAAATCCAGGAGGCTCCTCTGTGTTTTTACAGCACTGCCAGTAAGCAGCATGTGGGTGGTGGTGTTCCTCACTGGTGCTGCCAGTGTTTTGTTTCACAGTGTGCTTGTTGTGCCCACACTGTGCATTTTTGCTTCCCCATTTCAGATAATCTCTCTGGTGGCTTCTTGTTTGAATAACAACTAAATTTTAAATGATTGAGTGGCTTTCCCTTCCAAGTCTGTTCACAACTGTCTGTACAATTTTGGGTCTTCCTGCTGGAAACCAGTTGTGCAGTTCTTCACAACCTCTGCTGAATGACCAACAAAACATTATTAAATATATTTGCTAATTTTTTACGTAGCCCTGAAATGTATTTACCGTTTTTGGAGGTAGAAAGAGAAGCTCTGCTGTGCTGCTATATGAGATTGAGCTGATCCTTTATGCAGCATCATTAGTCACACAGCAGGCAAATCTCATGCCACTTTTTATGAGGATAATTTTTCCATTTTTGCTGTAGTTTAAGATCCAGTGTTTTTGTAAGCTTCTTCTTTGTGTTCTCAACATCCTAATCTACACAAAATTTAAGTCCACAAATTTAAGTTTAAAAATGACTCCATAATTGAATCACCTGAATTCCTGGGCCACCAGGCTCTGCAGAGAGCATCATTGCTTTGAAAGGACACCTGTATGGGTGGCCCTAATGGCAGTTATTTAGGGCAAAGGAGTACATCTGCTTAGGATTAGCAGTAATTACAGTTGGAAGTTAGATTGTCAGGTGAAATAGAGTGTTCTACTTCTATTCCACTGAATAAAAATAGATGTAATTCATTTTTTTGTGTAAGTAGTGCAGTCAAATTTTGGTCTTGATATCAGCGCATAAACTCAGATTTTACGGGCATTGGGAATTTAATTTGTTACATTGCTAGGACATTAATTACCATATTAAATACTCTTCATTTTGATTATCACAGACCTGGGATAGTGGAAGGTGTCCCTGTCCAGGGTGGAGGTGACACTGGATGGGCTTTAAGGTCCCATTTTGAGATTCTGTGATTTATTAGAATGAATACTGGAAAGATAAATGTAATGGTACATTAGAAAAGTTATATCATGTATTTTAATTTTATACAAACATAATGAAATCTAGGTAGAAATAATACCATTTGATATCTCAGAAACTTAGTAGGGGGTTCTGATTCTGAATTGCCTTGGTTTAGAAGTTGAATTCGTTATAAAACCTGACCCTTGCTGGCCATTAACTTGAGCTCAATATGTGTAAATAATATAATTCTCCGTGAAACCATGTTAATCATTCTTAGCCAATTTCTGTTGTTTGTATTGTTTCTTTGGGGTTAATGATCCGATTTTTTAAGTCAGCAGTCAGGGAATCCTGAAAGCATGAATGGCATGGCCTGTCCTGGCAGCAGTTGCACAGGAATGTCATTAACCTGCTATCCTTTCTTTCCCCCTCCTCTTTGGTTTTGTTTTTTTGTTTTGTGGTAGTCTGACCCTTGGTTGTCGTTGCAGAACTATGGAGGTGCCATGAGACCCCCTCTGAACGCTTTAGGTGGCCCGGGGATGCCTGGGATGAACATGTAAGCTCAACATAAATCCTACTGTACCTAGAAAATGCCATTATTGCATTGCAGAAGGAGCATTTGGGATAGATGAGGCAAGGAGAACATGCTTTGATGACCAATAAATGCAATTTTAAGAAGTGAACCCACAGTGCTACAGGAGCCTTGGCTTTCTTAATGAGTCTGTACAAATACTCAGTTTCTTTCATAGATGAAACTTCAAATACTGGGAATATTTTGTCAATATAATCACTGATATACCCTTGTATACATTTTAAAAAGTGACACTATTTATATTTCTACTTACTAAATATCTTGTGAGAAATGGTTTTTCTCTGCAAAATAAATCAGTACTTAATTAGCAAAATAGATCAGTAGCTAAATAGTCTTTATAGAACTATTTATAGGAAAAAGAAAGACAACACAACTCATTTGAAAGTCTTCCTCAACTGCAGTTCTTATTTCCTTGACTACATTTATGTCGAGTCTAAACAGTTAGAGGAACTTCACAGATATGAGAGTATTTTTGTCAGTGTTTCTGTGTATTTCTGGTCTGGGAAATTGTCTGGTAAAAATGAATATAGTCGGAGTTCAGATTTATATGTCCGGAGATAGATTTAGCCGTGGCAGGGTATTGCACCTTGTATCCCTGAAGACAACCCCCCTTTTAAGTGTGTAGAAATACTTCAGCTGTAACATTAAGAAAGCAGTAAAGATATCTATATGCCTTTCTCGTTATATCATAGATACCCATTTTTACTCTAGTTTTTATAGAAAACATAAATAAGAAATTATGGTTTTCATTTCAAGTAAAAAGTTACCAACCTGAAGAAGTCAAAGAGGTACCGAAATAGATAATGTATTTTAATTTTAAAAATCCACCATACCTCTCATTGGTTTGGATTTCCAGACACACACTGAATTCTTGAAGCAAATAAATTAAAATCTGAAGTTGTGTGTTGCTCTGTCATAGACATCACATATGTGACAATTCTAGGAACCTTCCTGATGATAGACATTTATATTTTTCAATTAAATTGATGTGGAAAAAATATTTAGACATTTGAAATTCAGTGTGAGTCAAGCACTGTAGAGGTTTTTCTCAGCAGAAAACTGAATTATAAAAAAAGGAAATTAACTTTCCAGAAGTAAAGTTTAGGGATAGATAAGATATTTTGAAACTCTTTATTCACATAAATGAGAGTTTGCACAGGAAAAATAAGAAAAGAGTTTCCTGGATGACAAAAAGTTTTCCTGGCCTACCAGAAAGAGAGAAGATGGATTGAAGTACTAATATTGCTGCTTTTTAGAAACACATTTTATTAAAGGGTTGTTCTGAATTGGGATTCTTTGAATTGTATATTCAGGACATGAGGGTATTTTCCTACTGTAAATTTACTGCTGTCTCTGAAATTGTAGTGAGGCCTCAGAATCAGGGCTGGCCTGGGGGCAGTGACAGAGGATGGACCCAAATGTCCTCCCTTGTTCCCTCATCCTGTATCCCAGTGTAGGAAGCAGCAGTGTGGGTCAGCTGGGGAATCACATTTCAACTGTACATAAGGTACAACTTCATACCTGAGTGTTTTCTGTACAGACAATTTTCCAGTGTTCTGTTCTTCTTTTTCTTGGATTTTTGGCAATGTCGAGTACAAAAATGTGTGCTCCACAGAAACAGCTGCCATTTAAAATCTAGCTTTTCCTCCTTGGAAGGTGCGAAGGGAAGCTGCTTTGGTTAAGCAGACTATCTGCCAAATAAAATGATACAACTTTTCTGGGTCAGAAAGTGTTCTTTGTGGTCAGAAATGGTAGCCTGAGGGCTCATAAGGCAGCATTTCAGTCCATGCAATTCACAAATGCAGCACTGCTGGGTAATTCCTTGCTTTGTCATCAATAACACCATCAGATTTCTGTTGGACACAGCTGATGCCCAACCCAAGTTCTTCCACAGAATAACTTCATTTTAGCTGTAAGTTTTTCGGGTTTTGGAACTTGACATAGCCGTTTTTAGGAAGATTTCATGTCTCTGGCAGTTTTTGGAACAAAAAGGCAGATTTCAGGGAGCAGTGTTATATTTCACTGGTGATTTTTAACACCCCATGTGACCTGCAGTGCTGTCTCAAGCACTAAGAATATCTCAGTCATGCCTCAGAATTATAAAAAAAAGAAAAAGGTGTGATTTTGTCTTTTAACTTCAATTCACAAACTTAAGTCTAGATGTTTCATTTTCTGATGGAATATATTTGCCTCTTGGAAAACTAAAATTTCAGACTTTTATTTTTTCAAGCCAGGATTGACACTTACAGGACAAACTCTAAAAAAATTGGTCACAGCAACAGATACTTTGTGAAGTATTTTGGAATAGGTACTTGTATGGTTGTGTTTTATGACCTTGTTGGTGCTTCCAAAATAAACATTTAGTAAAAGACAAAAAATCTGCTTGCATGGAATTGGAAAAAAAATGCAGTTTGGGGATTTGTGTGTTTTATAAGCATTTGGCTCCGCAAAATCTATGTGGCTTTTCAGCAGAATCTGATGCAGTGATTTCTAAGTCTATACTGCAATCTGTCCAATAAATCTGAAAATTCCAACAGCTTTTTAGATGAAAGGTGAGTTTCCATGTCTCAGTGTAAATTTCCAAGTTTCCATATTCCTGTAGCTTAACCCAGTTGTGTCTCTGAGTCAGTACATGTCACAGAAGTGAGTGCAAGGATTTGGGGTGAAAAGACTTTTAAGTGTTGTTACAAATATTCCTGATTTTTCTGAAAGATCGAAGATCCAATAAACCAATGAAAAATAAGAAAAAGAACAACAAGAGGGAAAAAAAACCCAGTTAATATTTTACCATATGATCATCAGCAGAGGAGAAATTGCAAATATTTGACCTAAGGAGCATTTCCTTGCTCAGTCTTTCATTGAATGAAGCAGAAAAGACCATACCAACATTCTTGATTTCCAGCATTCCAACAATAAAGGCAGTGGAAATAAATAAATTTTCTGTTGGTTGTTTTTTGAGAGAGAGTTCCTTTATAGTTTCATCAACAATGTAATAAAAAAAAAGATTCAATATTAAATCCCTCAGGCAATGTATGCACTTAATAGTTTTTATTTCTGCAAGACTTGAAAAACTTTCAGAAGTCATTCATAAAGGGTGATTCTTTCTCTCTCTGTAAGTCTCTCTCCCATGCCTGGTGAGCTGCAGCGGTTAATGTGGCTTTTCTACACCTAATGAGGCCAAAATGCCATTGCAAATGTGAAAGTTTTGTCATCTGTTCTGCCTCTCCATTGTCAGGGCCTTCAAAAGTGATTCAGACTTGTTGATAAACAAGCAGGAGCTCTTCATGCTCCCAGAAATAATTATAGGTTTGAAACATTGTAAACATGGAGATCTTACCTCTGGTGTGTCTGAGTTCCTTCTGGATTCTTAAGAGATGAAGCCTCACCCCCAAACTATTTTTCTCCATTTAGCTGAGAGAAACTTTAAATAACAGCGAAAGTTGTGAGAAAAACCCTCTGAGGGTTTTCTAGGTTGGATAATAAAAAATTTATTATCATGATTGTTGTTATCATCATGATCATCATGGTCATCATCATAATCCTCATCTCTATATAGGGATCATAGCAACATATTTTGTATGGCTTATTCTTTTATAAATTAGGTGTTCTCTAAACACTTATTAGCTAATTGCACAAGTTTTACTAATTAAACCTGACTATACTGCAGTATTCTAGATCCACAGTAAATGAATGCATCCTCAGTACTTCAGGCATGTGCTTAATTATGTGAGCAAGATTACTGGTTTTATGACTGAATGTTAATTTATTTTATGACTTAAATTTATTTTCTGAGTAGTAAATAAATTAATCAACTCACCAAATGATTGAATAGTAGTGCAACAATAAAAATTCAGCTCTTGCATTTTAACTTGGTGTAGTTATGGTTTGTAAACATGTTTTAGATTGAAAAAAGCGATTTCCTTCCTCTGGAAACAGGTTATTCAGATTTTTTTCCTCAGAGCTGTTCAGAGGGTGGGGATGGTTCTGTGTCTCATCATTCTTCTTCTGTTTCAGGGGTCCTGGGGGTGGTAGACCTTGGCCAAACCCAACCAATGCCAATTCTGTAAGTAAATATTACAAATATATTTGACATCTTCTTGTATTTAGGGAAGTATCTTCATGCCAGGCCCAACACTGCCATAACATAAAGGCTGTCCTGGGATCCTACATAAACAGCAGTGTCTGTATTTCTCCAGAAGGCAGAAAATCATATATCATTAGTTTAAAAAAGTCCATTTTTGACACTTGCAGATGGATAAGGTGGGTCTGGCTTGCCCTGCTAAGCGATTCTTCTCGGTTTTCTCACTTTTGACTTTTTAATTCTATTAGTGAAATTCTTCTTCAATTTTCTGTTGCATGTACTCGATTAAAATGGTTATTTTTAAACTGATAGTTAAAGTTTTTGCAATCTCTGAAATCAGTTGACAGGTTCAGTAATAGATTTATTTGTAACAATTATTTGGCTGACAAGTCGTCTGTAGAGAAGTTTGGGGTTCTCAGTACAGTTGCTGCTCCCACAACAGCACTGGCCTGTGTTCCTTTGGAGAGAATAACAGCAAAGGCAGTAACAGAGAAGAAAAACAGATTATCACAGGATTTCTTTAGGACACTTCCTAAAAAAACCCATAAATAAAAAGTGGAAATAAATACCAAAATCTTTTAAGGTGAGAGATGTGGTAGGTTCTTTTCCTTTTTTCGTCAAGATTGTAATTAAAAGTAGGTATCTCTGAGAGCATACAAAATCAGTTCATGCTTGGCTGTCTCTGAAGTCCGGCTGACTGAAATGCAAGTATGTGCTGCCTGAGTTCATAAACCTTATAAACTACATTGCCTTAATAATCTTGTACCTTAACTTTTTAATACTTTATTATTTTTATAGTCGGTATTTTAAAATTGCTGAAAAGAGATATTTATTTTGACAGCAGTGGCATTTTCCCCTATGATTTTAGCTGTGTCTTTAGTTACTCTAATTGCACTCACCTGCAGCTGCCTGGAGCCCATCCCAACGCAGAGGAAATCACTGTTTTTTCTGTTGATGTTACAGATACCTTATTCCTCAGCCTCTCCTGGGAACTACGTGGTGAGTGCCTTTGTGTGTGTTTATTGAACATCACATCTCGTTTAGGCAGAGAGACAGCATCTCAGATGTTCAGGGAAGGCCCCCATGTGCTGGCTGGGAGCTGAGCATCTGGCCTGCACTGAGGTTTCCCAGTCACCTCTAGAATCGTTGTCGACCTGGTCCAAATTGTCCTTAATGCTGCTTCACTTCAGAAAACACTTCTATACCTAATTCAATGTATTGTCTACCGTAATGGAGGACAAAAAGCCCCTTGGCATTCTCAGAAAAATAATGTTGTGTGAGAGTTTCTGAATTTCTGCAGGAAAAAGGTGTTTATGTGTAGTGCTGGATTTTATCTCTGTCAGTAGAGATTAACTTTGTTTATTATATTAGACTCTTTATTGTTGTTGTTGCTGTTGCTCTCAGGTTATTTGTATGTCTAAGGAGCTCTTCTAAGGCAGATTGTTTAGTCTGTTTTTATCATATGCACAGGGCTGGTGTTACAGGGTGATGAGGGAGGATTATATAATTAAAAGCAATTTATTTTGTCTTTTATTTAGACTATTAGCTGTGGAAAAAGTTATGATACTTGCAAGTGTCTGTAACTATAGGCCTCATTTTGTCTCAACTTAGTGGAAACAGCCAAGATTTGCTGTCTCCAAATCAATTCTTTCAATGCAGAATTTCACAGAACTCTCTTATGTTTGGAGATTTTGTAGGTTTGCCTCATTCTGTTTTTGAAGAATTTAAAGACATTTTGAGAATATTTGACTTCATAGACAGGAAGTGTTTGGGGATGAGGGATGGGCTGGAGAGCTCCTAAAAGGTTTTTAGTAAAAAGATTTGTAATCTAGAATTATTTGCTTTGAAAACTTAATAAGATTAATCTATATATAATATACTAATATATACCAATATATAAACTTACCTACTTATATATATGTATATATAATATGTATAAATATACAAATATATATTCTTCATACATAAACAAAATTATATTCTCAGAGTGAAAATAGTTGATATCAAGAAACCCTCTAAGAGAAAAAAAACCACAAACAATTAAAGTAAAAGCAAATTTAAAATGAGATGCAAAAGTTAATGAAGACAAGTAACTTTTCTCATAAATAATCAGTTAGTTGTTCCTACATCTCTTTATGTGATGTTGAAAAATATGCAGAGAGAGCCTTTAAAAAAATCAAGTATACAGGTATATGGTTAAAAAGTATATGGAGAGCCTGTGATGCTTAGGGATTCATATGAGTATGGATAAAATGTGGATATAAATTTACAGATAAAAGTTTATCGGTAAAAAGCATATGGATAGATATCCTGTTAGCAGACAGAACAACCAGACCCTTGTAATGACTGCCACTGAAAAGATGTCCCTGACTGAAACAGAATATCTGCTTTTCAAATTATAAAAAAAGAGAGATAAAGTACAGTAATAGTCATATGGCAGTGAAAATAATAATTATTACTAGCAATCTATGAATGTTTTATTGTGGAAAGTCAATATTTATTGACTTTAATTGATGTAGGCATTTTGACCAACGTGGAAGTTGTTAGTTTTTCATGTTACTTGATGGAGTTCAACAAACATAGGAAGCAAGATGTTATGTTTCTGTTCTTAGTAAATGATTAGGGTGATTAGAATAAAATTCCTGGAGAAATCCTAAAGAATCCTAAAACTCTTGTTTAAAGCCAGAGCATTTTGTGGTTCTTAAGCTTGATCAGATTTGCGGCATGGAAATAACCAAAACTTTAAAAATATATGTTCCTTGATGAGGGGTTTTTTTTGTGTGTCTGTTTTAGGTTTTTTCTAACCTTTTAATTCCTGCTAACTGACAATTTTTACTCTTCCCAGGGTCCTCCAGGAGGGGGAGGGCCACCAGGAACACCCATCATGCCTAGTCCTGCAGGTACTGAAATATACTTGGAAGTAACAAAACTATAAGGGATTTTAGGAAGTATACAGATTATTTTTTTAATATAGAATCAGATAACTGAATTATTTGGTCTATATTTTTTGTATCAGGTCTTTTTTTCCCTACTTGCTGACCTCTCCAGCACAGGAGACAAGGGAAGTTTCCCAACTGGCCATAAAAACTTACTGGACCAGTATAATAACTTCATTGAATATAATTCCAGGGATTTAAATAAATAAAAACGAAAACCAAAACAAATAAAATGCCTCAAAAATGAACAAACAAGAAAAGGCAAGCTAAGGTAAAGATATTTTGAAGTTCTATTTTCCAAAGCATGAAAACACTTAAAAATTGGTCACCTGTGAGTTTTGCCAAGGTATTTACTCACCTCTGAGACCAACAGCTCAAAGATTCCACAGCCCAGCCATACCCTCTGTGTTCTGACATGAGCCAGTAGAACTTGGGGACAGCTAGGGATGTGTGTTGCAAAAGGATCTGGTGGATAAAGAAATTTTTGCCTGCCTCATTGAATATTAAAAATACCTTTATAGGCTGATTTTACTTTAGGCTAAAAGCTTTTCTGTTCCCCCTTTTCCTCAGACAACATCTTTGAATGTTCTAATGATACATAGTGCTCTGTATATAATGGAATTATTTGCTTGGATTAATGCTTAGAAAATCATCTTGGAAATATTAATTAATAGAAAAAAATCCTTGATTTATCTTCCTGTTGCATATACAAGACCATTGGCTGTGGAATGGGCTTATGGAGGGTCTGGGTACAGAGTGTTGAGCTCTTTTTATTCTCTGTGCAGATACTGATTTTTCAGAGTTGCCAGTATTTTTTTAAATCACACTATCCCCTTAGGGATGTATACAGATTTTGTCAGGTCATTCTCCTTTCAGTTTTTTGTCATTTGGGGTTTTTTTTTTGCAAGGATTGCACCAGGCTGTACCGTGAAGATACACGTGCATACTCCTCAGGAGTGCAAGATCTTTGCACAGTGTTCCACTGAAGACTTAGATCCAAAATAAGATGGACTTGACAAGGATGAGAGCAAAAAACTAACTGTCAGTCTGCATAAGGAGAACCTTTTTATCATTTATTACAGATGGAAAATAAATTACAGGAAGTATTGATAAGAAGCAGGATGAAGATGAGTGAAGAAATTTAGAACTCCAGGAAACAGGGATTTAGGAATTAAATAGTTACAGATTCTTGGTGATTTATAAACCTTTTAACAGTCATGCATAAAACTCGAGCCCAGAAATAGTCACTTGGGGGCTATAACAATTATTTCTTTTCATTGCTCTGTTGTATGGCAGCAGTGGATGGAAAGGGAATAAAATCTGCCATTATATTGCCACTGTGTATGGGATTGAGGCACAGTAATAATATGAACAAAATGACAGGAAATGTATGAGGTAAGTAATATTATTGAAGAGTGCATTTTAGCATTTAAAATAATCTCTTATTACAGATTCAACCAACTCTGGAGACAACATGTACACTTTAATGAACGCTGTGCCACCTGGGCCCAACAGACCTAATGTAAGTATGAATCTACTTACATCTTTCTTTGAGTAGTGCAGCCTTTTGTTTACCCAAACACTGTGTTTCCAGCAGCTATCATTATTGCTAAGCCTTCCACTTTTATGGGTGGCTGTTCAGTTATGGGCCTCTGGGAAAAAAAACACCAGTAGAACTTGAAAAAAAAAAGATGTAAATATGCTAAGTCATTATGCAGTAAATTGCAGATTGTTTGGCTATAATGGTAATGTCTTTTAAATGTGTGAAGAGCTAAACTTAAGGTTAATTGTATAATTGGACAGAAACTGCTCAAGTTGTGAAGGTGATTAGGAGCTTTCCGACTTAGGTCAGGTGCGGTTTGAAAGCTGTTAATTAACCACTGATGGATTTAAGAGAGTTATAAAAGTTGCCTGTAACTTCGGTGGGGATAGGGCTGAGTTGCCAGCAGCAGCCTGAAAAGTCATACAAGAAGCATTGAAGTAAATAATAAATTATTACTGTGTTGGATTCCAGCCTACAGAGATGACAGTCTCCAAAAATCATGAAATTGACCAAAAAAATGCTGGTTTTCAGTCTTCACAAGAGACCTTCTCTTAAAAGTCTGAATGGGACTTGAGAGTCTCTTTTCATTCAAAGCTGAGGATTTGTCCTTACTTTTTTTTCCCCCCTTCTCCTGAGGAATGTTTTCTCTTTATTAGGTTGTGTGAAAAATAATTGTACAGTTTTTAATGCCTGCTCCTTTTGTAGTTTCCGCTGGGGCCAGGCTCAGATGGACCCATGAGCGGACTGGGTGGAATGGACTCACACCATATGAATGGATCATTAGGTAACAGTAAATATTGCCAATGTGGTGAATTTTCAGTGGCAGTGCTATTTTCTGTGACTAATTCTTGGAGTTCTGTGGATAACAGTTTGTCAAAATGTATGGAAAAAGTTGTATATACATCAGTAAGATAAAGGGAATGATTTGAAGAGGCTGTGGCAATGAAAAGAAAGTCATTGAAGCTCAGAGCAGACTTATTGTGAACATGACAATTCAGTATAGGCATCTATCTCCTAAGGAGAATTACTTTTTTTTTAGGAAAGCATGTCCCTGAAATTTTAGATTACTTTATATAAGGACACTTTTACAGCCTTTCTTTACCTATTGCAATCCTAACATGGATACTTGGTTTAAACTACTAATGATGCACATTGCATTCAAATCAATGAAAATCTGTGTAAGAGGCAGCCACACCTTTTTCTGGCACTTTCTACAGCCTGAGAATTTTATCTCCTTAGCTATAATGAAAAATTAAATTGCAACCATTATGGGAGGATTTTACATGTACCTAGCACGTAATTTATCCTTTTGGGCTATGACAAAATAACTCCTGATAACATCTAAGTATCTGATGTTTTTAGAGAGAAAAATCATATTCCTTCTCAGCCCTAATATGCCTAGCTGTATGAAATAGCTGTTCCAGTCTTCTCCCACAGCTCCATTTCTGATTGTTTTGCTGTAATATTCTTCTGGTTTTGTATTCAGTACTCTTCCAAAACTTTTGTTTCCTGAAAATATGTGTCTTTTGCTGCTAAAAAATGCTTTTCTTCATTCACGCATTCTAAAATTGCATTCTCTTTGTTCTCTGCATTACATGAGGTGAGAGCATGTGAAAAAACCCCTCATTTAGTTTTCAGCAGTTTTGCACTCATAGTATTTTATTTTATTTGGTTTCCATTACTCTGCTCATCAGGATCATCTGTTTTCTTCTAAGAGATACTCAGTACATGTGGTGCAGCAAAAGTTGATGGAACCTCAGATTGATTGAGTGGATTATTCTGTACCAACTGTAAACTTTTACTAAGTTAGTTATTTTTTAAAATGTTGATGTTGCACTATGTATTTTCTATGAAAAAAAATGTTGGATTAGCTTCAGCTCAAAGCAACTGAGCAATTGTCTGTTTTAATTTCAGGCTCAGGAGACATGGACAGTATTTCCAAAGTGAGTATCTAATCAAATACTTGGAAGTTTTAGAGTGTTTCACTAAATGCATTTCCTTTGTCTCTCTTATGAAACTTTTTGTTATGCACCTTTATTATATCAAATCTAAAATATATATAATTACTTCCACTTCATAATCTGATTGATCATGTTGTAGTCTTCGATACTCTGAAAATAAATGAAAGCAGTTCTAATAATCAGTTCTAGTCAAATGTAAATTTGGGACAATCTCCTTAGGGTGTTTCAGGATTGGTTTTGTCACCTCTGTAAGGTAATGTTAATATCTTAATCCTCAGGATAAATTTCCAAAAAATAGATTAAGTCGTTTCAGAAGAAGCACTGTTTTGATATCATAACCATTAGATAGCTGGAAAAGGATGTGAGTTTATTCTGCAGGGATATTGCATCTACAAAAATAATACTTGAATGCGTCACTTCTGTAAAAATAAAGTGCTATGGATGTGATCATCATTAACTTAGGAATTAATGAGCTGATGTGGTATTGCTAAAGGGGCATAAATAAAGAAGACCCTGTGTTCTTCAGTTTTATAACATGTATAGACGCTGCACAACATAAAGTGATGGATGGAAAAGACCATGTTGCCTCAGTTGTGCTATGATGGGTGTGCAGTGAGGGATTCAATAAAACCCTACTGCAAACTGCAGCAATTTTTAAGGGAAAAAAACCAAAACATTTCCATTCCCATGGGATAATTTTTAAAGCCAGTATTCCACTTAGAGCTGTTCAGTATGTGCTGGTACAGGTATCATCAGCTCTGAAAACTTAGATCCTAAACAATTTACCTGGAAGTCTCATATGTTAACCTGCAAGAATAACTCATAGAAATTACGTTTGATCTATGTGTTTTTTAAATAAGTAAAAGAAAAATGCTGTTAATTTTGCCTGTAAGACTATTGTCCATAGAAAATGGATCCAGTCATGGCAGAATCAGAATTCATAGCTTTCTAGAGAAGATTTTGACTAAATTGGCTGAATGGCAGAACATGAAGTTTCTTATGAAGTAAGTTCAGATGGGGGCAGAAAATGAACTGAAATCATGCATGTTAAATAAATGTTAATAACCTGCATTTATGGCAATGCACATGGAATTTGTGCAGGCATCTTTGCTTTGGAAAATCCCAGTTGGAGCTATAGTGCTGGAACCCCAAGTGGCTGCAAAATCCAAGTGGCAATCCCCACAATGGGATTTTTTCCAGGAATTTGGCCCTTTGGGTCTGGCATGCTGCAGCAGAGCCAGAACACCAAAGCTTAGTTCCACACAGAGCAACATAAAATAGGGGGAAATCCCCCAGGAATGAGCAAAAGTGCAGGAGCATCATATAAAATAAATGTGACAAGGCCTTTATATTCCTAGATGTTAAGGCCAGAAGGAGTGATGTGATTGTGTAGCCTGACCTCCTGTGTAACACAGGCAATGGGCTCCTTTGAATTAATGCCTGCTGAAGGTACAACAGCAGTGCAGAGCCAAGGCAATAGGTTCAACCTTCTCTGTGCTGTGGGTCCCTAAATATCTGGTGCACTGGCTTCACTGGAGAGCAAACTTGATTAACTGATGTCAATAACCTTGTTAGACTTCTAGTTGTCTTTGGTGGGCGGGTTGTCCAGTGGCCCTGAGGATCACAGTTTTGGAAGTAGTAAATTAGACTGAAGAAAGCAGAAAGCCTAAGGCAGGGCTTTTGACCAAACTCTCTGAGCTGCATTTCAGATGCTAGTAAAGAATTTCTGGTTTCATGTCATGTATGTAATTAGTTTGGTATTTCCATTTTTTGGGGGTTAAAAAAAAAAAGCCAAGGAAAGAACTATGTAGATATAAGGATTTCGTTACAAGGTCCATGGTTTCATTCTTCCATTCCCCTGACTACTCTTTTTCCACCATGAGTCTTCTGAGTAGGAGATGTAACAGTGATGGAAAAGGATTGCTCATGGTCCAGGCATGGCAGGGTACTGCAAAGCAGCTTTGTCAATAATTGCACAGCAATTTCTATGGCAATTGCCTTGTTTCACCCATTCTCCTTCCGAAGTTGCAGAGGTCGCTGTACACTTTTGTAAGAAAAAAAAAGAGTAACAATTAATTTTTGGAATGCTTTAGGTTGTTAGTATTTCATAAATTGTGACCATGAGGAGCAGCCTATGCAAAGACCTTTTCAGACCTGATCAGTCCTGCCCTTAAGTACATCTTTTGTCTATCTCTAAGTACATACCCATAACTCACGCATGTCAGGGCTCACAGACACGGCTGCATTCAACTACATGATTTAATGTGGTGGCAGAGCTTCCTCATATCCCTACTGCAGCCTTTTCTAGCTTTTCTTGACTTTAGCAGAAGCAGATGCTGGGTATAGCCTGAAAATGAGACACAGGTAAATAATCCTTGTTTCAGGGAAGAGAACATTACTTAACAGACTAAAATTAGTGACTGAATCATGCAGAATCCTGCTGGGGCTGATTTTTCATCCTTGAGAGGCCCAGTACACTGCACAGAGCACCTGAGTGCACCAGGTTTTGTGTGGAGTGTGCCCTGGGCACAGCTGCTGAGGCTGGGAAATGAACCAAAATCTTCAGCACTGAATCTGTATTTTGCAATCTTATTTAACAGAACTCTCCCAGTAACATGAGCATGAGCAACCAGCCTGGCACTCCCAGGGATGACAGTGAGATGGGTGGAAACTTCCTAAACCCTTTCCAGAGTGAGAGTGTAAGTATTTCATTACCTGAGTTGTTGGATTGCAAAGGTGAACCTGTATCTCTGGCCCTTTGTTTAGATAAAAGAAAATTTACAAGTTTTGTAGTGTGCTTGTAGTGCAGCACTGTGTCTTGCATGTTTTTTAATAGCTTTTGAAAGTACAGTATTGATTTTAATAAAAAATGCTGTGCAAAAGAGACCTGAAACTGGAATAGGTGGGAGGTGTAGATTTACTCCAGAAACTCTCTGGGCCACGAGGTCAATGAAAAAGCAGGGTCTACCCTGATATATGTGATGAGAGCACCAGTAAATTACATGTTGCAAGGATGCAGTGTGCTGTTACACCCATAAAAGACAGAGGTTCCCACTAGTGTTCATTGTGGGGCAAATTATGCTCTTTTTTAAAATATGGAATGCTCAAAGCAGTAAAATGTGATGTAAACATCTTACAGAGCAATATTGTGATATTGTCATACTCATGTGCCTGAAGCTGTGTTTTTAAATCCTTGTCTAGGTTAGGTCCCTAAATAGGAGTGTAACCTCATTACCTATGCCAAGGGTGACCTGCAGCTCAGTAAACAGCTTCTGTTAGATCACAGCATAGTTGAGTTCCATGGAAAATTTCCTGGGAATCAGATTTTGAGGAATTTTAGGAGGTTTTCTTTTTTAGCTATTGAAAAGGAAGAGTTTCTGCCAGTTAGCTGTTGGTGGGCACACATTCAGGTTGTGTGGAGTGTTGAAGAAAACTGTCATACACAACCTAAAAAGAGCAATGTTTAATATCTGCCAAAATGGCAGTAAGCACAGAATATCCATGAAATGTGGTCCGTGTTACTGGCAGCCCTTGGCTCCCAGTCTGGCACACTCTGCTGTCCTGAGGGCAGGCAGGGTCACTGAAATAGGGCCGTGGGAACAAGAGGACATATGAGGTACTCTGGAGAAAATCAGTGTTCTCAGAGACTGCCTGAGTTCTGAGTGGTATTGTGCTGCCTGGAAGAGCCAGGGACTCAGATTTCTCAAGGTTTTGTTGAGATGTGTGCCTGCAAGGCAGGAGTGACACATGCCAGGGGTGTCCCTGTCTGCTCCCAGGGACTGCTGCCTCTGTAACATGGCTTGTTCTGTCATCCTTGGGAACTGCTTTGCTTTCTGATCCATGGTTTGCTACTTGGCTGCTCAGAATAGGTGTTACCATGGAGTCTTTCCTCAGGGAGATTTGCTGTTCAGTTCACCAGGAATTTTGGTTAGGGGTAGATAGCAATGCAAGGCTTAGTAACAAGTTGAAAATCCTGAACACCTTGAGACCATGGTTTGATTCCTTTCCCAAAGTGATACTTTGGCTCAGATACAGGAAATTACTTGAGCAGGTGCTCTGCTTTAAGCTTCAGAGCTGGTAGTCAGACCTGTGTAATTTATATGACAGGGAAGAACCATCTAAAATACTTTTTCTTTAAGCATGGATACTTGGAAATGGCCAGCTTGGAACTCGAGACATGGATCTTCTTGCATTAGAACATTTTCCTCTACTTAGAGGATGTTAGAGCAAATTAAGTGTTTTTACAGTCCACAGTTTTCAATTTAAAACCAAATTAGGTATATATATGTACATTTCTCCTAGGCACTGTGGTGTCCCGTTGATTACTTTAATCTGCTAACTGCTAACCTGAGGGTAGCTGTAGCTTGGGTAAAGGCTCCAGTTCAGTTTATGTCACTACAATAGTATGATGTGTTGATTGGATTTTGGTTCACGTAAAGGAAAATGACCACTGGTCCCTGATTCAGCTTGCCCCCTAAAATTGTGAAGTATCACAAAATAATACAGACCAAAAGACTAATTTAATCACAGTCATACATATCTTTGTTCCTTTCTTCCTGTAAAGTAATCAAAACCTCCCCAAGATCTTACGTGGTTCAGGTACCCATGAATGCAGCCAGTCTACTTCAGACTAGACACCTGCCAGGTAAATTCCCCAGTAGCCAGCACTTGACAGGGAGGGGTATGGAAAGCCTCAGTGAGGTATTCATCACAGCACCCAGGTAACACCAAAACAGCCCTCAGGGGAGTTGCCATTTTCAGCAGCGGCTTTATTTTTCATGAGAGAAGCACAACAGAAGCTCTGGGGACACAAAATGAACTACAGCCCCAACAGAGGCTGCAGCACAAATTCAGGAGGGAGCTCAAGGAGCTCTGAAGCCATTGCTGCAGTCTAGGTGTGGATGTAGCTACCTGAGGATGGGGGGCATAAATGTTTGTTAAAGTGTGGATTCCTCTTTTCCAGTACTCCCCTAGCATGACAATGAGTGTGTGACCTGTTCACAAGTGTCGCCATGAAGACCACAGTGAGTTGGCCCTCTCCAGAGAGCTACTGCAGAAGAAAATTATTCGTCCCAGTGTACAGTTTAACTAAAGGATCTCAGACACAATCAGACCCACCTGGTTTGGTTTTGTTTTTTTTTCCTACCATCTCCCCTGTTTTGTAAAGAAAGTGGGTCCCAAACATGCTTGAGACAACTGTAAGGAGTGACATGAGAGAAGTGCCAGAGGTGGAGCTGCAAGCGCCTGTCTGTGTGTGTACATGTGTGGGTCGGCGTGGGGTGTGTGTGTGTGACACACCAAACACACACACACACACAGACCCCAGGACACTGTAAAATAGGATCACATGACATCTTATATAGAAATCAGAAGTAGGGACTTTTATTCCATTTTTTTTTTTTTTTCTTTCACGTTTACATTTTAATTATTAAAATTTGCTTTCCCTCTCCCCTCCTGAACTGTTTTATGTTGCATATATCACTGCTTTATAAGTTATTTTTTAAGTTGAACTCAAAGGATAAATTCTTTTGATTTTGCTAGTGTCTGCCATTAAGGATAGGAATAAAATTGCTTATACGAGCTTTCATTACCTTGTGTTTGATACCAGCTACCCTGTGAATCACAAATTGTACTATTGCAAGAAATAGAAGAAAGCTCATCTTAATTTTTTGGAGAAATGTAATAACTTCCACCTAGTTTGGGGATTTTTTTTGATACTTTGCCTTTAAAAGAAAAAAAAAAAAAGCACTGAAGGTTATTTTTCTTCTTTAATTGAAGCCTAATATCTGCAATATCTATTTTAAATGGAAGCCTGAATTTGATACAAGCTTCTCAGTTTATATAGAGTACTATAAGGTTACTGTAAGTGAGCTCCAATTGCTATAGAATCTAGCAATAAAGTGTCAGGGCTTCTCTTGCCCTTGGAATTGAGTTTTCTATTTAGCATGGTCTTCTGTAGGGGTGGTAGTTAGTGGAAATACAGTAGAGTCCTTATTACCAAAACATTTTCTAACAACTTACAATTATGTTTCCCATTTCCAGTGATGCTCAAACAAATATGAGCAATCTGTTCCTAATTATAAACAGTATTTCCCAAGCCCATTTAGAAAATCAGGTCACCCTGCTGTTTGGATGTGTGTTTTCTGCCATATCTGCCAGAATTAATTCCCACAAAACTTTCCAGTCAGCAGCCTTTTTTTTTTTCCTTTGAGCCAAAATGCCACAGTAAACTTTTTATGACTACTAGCCTTGTTGTGAGGGTGTTACCTTTTCCCATGAACAGAAGAGGAACAAAGGCCTGGGCCCTTTTATAAGGAGGACATACAGTTAGATATGAAAGCTGGGGACAGAATGCAGAAAAAGGCCTAAAGGAATCACTTCTGGAAGCATTCCCATTTCTCTTCAGGTAGAGCTCTGCAACAAAGATTATGATATATTTACTTAGTTCCTGATGATTTTCAGCTCCCCCAAGAAAACAAAGGTTTTTAGTTTGTAGTGATAGAAAGGCTGATGATCAGCAATGCAGGCACAAAGTGGCTCAGCAGAAATTCACACCACAAACAGCAAATTCCTCTCCTTGGACTTAAATCCAGAGGAGCCACATGCAGTGGGAGCAGTTGTGGGATGTGGTATGTCCATGTGCAAGGGGATTTTCTTTCATGAACTTGTGATAAAGGAACATATGTGCTGGGCTTGTGATGGAAGCTGAACATAACATGATGTGTAAGGAATACTACTAACTAATTTTTGTTTCCATATATTATATGTGTATAATATATGGAAATAAAAAGATTTAACACTTTACTCTCCTGTTAGGGCTATTCAAAAATGAAAGTCTCAGAGGATTAAAATTCTGTTGAAGTATCAAAGATTTTGGTAGCAGTACTTTTTAGTAAGAACTACTTGATTAGACATAAACATGACCTAGATAGTCATTAAATGGTTTTGTAGACTATATTCTTATTGATTATGAAGGTCACATTAATTTGCTTTTCTTTGGAAAACACTTTGTTGCTATCTCCAAAGATGCTGGAAGACCCTGCTATTAGCTTGAGTCACAAACACAAAATCAGGTGTAATTTCCTCAGACCCTTTGCTGTTGTCACTAACACCACTGGTGTGTCCGCATTACTCCTAGATTCCAGGTGTTCTTGCAGCCTGTGTTTGCCACCTGTATTATCTGTGGTAGCTTTCCAGGGACCTGAGGACTCTTTCTGGCCTGGTTTCAGTCAGATGATATCACTGCTGATGGACTAAGGTAGACGGGAACAGTGTATCAAGTGCCAAAGCCCATTCCCAGGTCAGTGAGTTATTAGGCACCTTGGAAGGATGGAAGTCTGACCATTAAACCTGTGTGTGGAACTGATGACACAGATTAGATATCATTATTAAAACACAATATCCTCACTTTTATACAAGAGTATAACATCCTTTCAGCACATAATTTAGTCACAGTGTCCTGCATTTCTCATACCCACATAGCCCCACAGGCAGCAGCTGATGTTCCTAACGCTTTGTCCAAGGCTTTACCCAGCCTCAGCCAGACTCCTGGAAAAGCCAGGTTCTGCAACTGAACCATTAGAAAATAATCTTATGTGCTAATTACTCAACTTCAAAATTACACCTTTGGATTATTTTTTTCTTAATATGCACAGGGCTTTTAACTTGTTCATTTTCCTTTTGCTTACAAATCCTTGTAGGATTTTCATGGTATCTGGAGTATCAATATGGGAAGAAAGACTATTCCCAAGAACTCAGTTTTTGTTCCCACTTACATTTTTTATGCTCCAGATACCAGGAGCAATGTTACTGCTGTTTGGTTCTGTCCTTATGCAACAGCACTGTTTATAATGTCAGAACTTGTACAGCTCTGGTAGGAATTTTATTTTAGGTAGTGCAGGGTTGATCTTCTCACACTGGGTTTTTAGATAGATCTTGCTCTTTAGTATAGAAATAAATAGGTGATTCTGTAAATGAGTCTTTCAGGAAAAGTTGAAGTAAGCCTTTTTAAAAACAGAAGTGATTAAATCTTAAGAGTAGGAGGACTGGAGAGTAAGGGATCTTACGCCATGAGAACTCTTGCAAATATTCCAGCTTTGTAGAAATCAGCTGAAACTGGATTCACATGTGAACTTCACAGTGAAACCAGGGTCCTGCCTGCTGCTTAAACCTGTGGAAAGGAGCGTTCAGATCCAGATGTATCCTCCATGTCATCCAGATTTTATTGCCATGTCTAAGTTTTGTGTAGGCAAGAACAGGGTTTGAGGCAAGGAAGAAGCTGTCTGAATGACAGGTAAAGCATGTGGCCTGGCGTGCATTAACAAAATACCTGGACATTTGCATGTAGAGATTAAATTATTTTCTTTACTGCCTGAGAATGAGGAAAAACTGCAGTTGCACTCCCATGCCCCAGAAATTCCATTTTTTATTTGGAAGCCCTCTGGTTGCAGACCCCTGGCCACCCAACATGTCACATGTTCAGAGACAGTAACAGCTTTCAGGCTTTCAGCCTGTTCCTCATAATGTAGGATTAAGTGTTCCATGTCCCAGGACATCCAGCTGTTCCTTTCCCTTCCAACACGAATACTCAGTAAGAAATATATAAGCTAATAATTTATTTTAAATAATTCCACCTGGGGAAAAAGTGAATAGAAGTTTGCTTCTTTAAGGATGCATCAAAGGAGAGCTTCTTGAACTGCCTAAAACCAATTGAATTTTCCTCTGTTCTGTGGCTAGCAAATGCAGTGCTGCATGTGCAAATGATTTGGAATTAGATTTAATGAGGGACCAGCTGTTACAATATTTAGTGTTGATCACTTTATTCAAAATGACTCTTCAGCTGATACATGTTGCACAGGTTTCTATTTCTGTATCAGTTAATTATTGTTTTCCCTGTTACTAGTCAGCTCTGATCCACTGTTGCTGTTGTGGCTAAGTATGGACTGGACTCTTCAGTATTTGACCCTACACATTTGCCTTTCAAGAATGTAAAATATACCTTAATGATGTAAAAAGTACAGGCAAATTTATTTATTCACTGTAAGTGGTGATGTAACATGGGTGCTGTCACAGACACACTTGGGTTTGCTCAGGCCTTAAGGATGGGAATCCTGACAAAGCACATCTTTCAAATAAACCTGTATAAACTATTTCAACACTGTTATCTCACACTGAGGATCCAATTCATGATTTAGTGATTCAAAACAACTGCAAAAATTCAGAAATAAATTTGTTAGGTTTGAATTTTTCTGTATGCAGCGCTCTCTACTTTTCAGATATTATTGGCACAGTTCTACACACTGCTGCTCGTGCCAATTCTGCTGAAACTTTGATGAAACCGTTCACATAAGGTCATTTTTTGGGTAGGACTTCACCCTAGTCTGGGACAAATATATAACTTACCTGTGGTGTAACATTATTTGGCAGATGTAAAAACTGAGTACATTGAGCAAAATACAGAGGGTCTGTTGAAATTACCAAAACGATGTTTCAACCTGAAAAATGAGAAAAGAGAGTTTAAAATACTGCTTCGAATGCACTCTTGTATAGTGTCTATATGTTGGAAACAAATTACAGTACCAATTCTAGAAAAAATATAATGGAATATAATAGAATAAAATAAATGGATCATCTGCTCAGCACATGAAAGTTCTGATCTTGCCAGTAGCTTCACCTTGATTTGAAACTGAGCCTGCACATAGTTAAACAAATCTAAGAACACAGGTAGTATCCTTCAGGAAATTAAAATTGTAGGACTGTAATAATCTTAACCCATGCCTGAATATGCATAGTCTAGAGCTCAAATTAAGTCTTTCCTAAGCAGACATTCTTTTACAGATTTTACCAGTGCAGGAGCATGTTTATGTACTGACATGCAGATAGTACTGACATGCAAAGCAGAATTGGCTTTCTTCTGTTTCTTACTTTCTTAGAGCTTTGTTCACTATTACATGAACTATTTCTGTGAATTTGTTCTTCCATCTTGTTTTCATTTGTGCAGCCATAGTTTCCCTCAACACAGCCAACAGCTTTGCAGTTTTAGTCCAAACTTTTGTTTGGTTGCTGTTCTTCATTTAAGCTTAAAATGTGTAAGAAAGCCTCTCATGTAATAGGAAAACTTGCCATAAAAATGTATAAAGGTTTTCTTGGGTACATGTTTTCAAATTTAATAAATGCAGTTTTCGGTTATAATTTTAAATGGTCACTTTCTAGCCACTATTTCAGTTTTGTGTGCAAAAGAAGTGGAGAGAGGTAAAGAAAATCACCCTTTTTTTCTTTGTTTTAGTTCAGCATTGTAAATATTTGCTGAAAGACATGGTTTTGGGGAAATCAGATCAAAAAGAGTTTTGCTGCCTAGTTGCTATAAATAATACAGCTGGACTTCATGTTGAAAGCTCCTTCCACATCCCCAAAAGTGTACTGCTTGACATCTGATTTGTGTGACCTTGTACAAAGCCTAATTCACAAATAGTGGTTTAATTTGCCTGGTCAGTGTTTTCAGTGTGTCTCATGGATGATTCAGGGTTCTGCGGTCTCAGAAGAGTGACGGAGTGGTTGAGCAGGCTTGTTCCCAGAGTCAGGTGGCTCAGGACTGGGCAATTATCCACCAGAAACAAGGTGTTCATTCGCTACCTCGCTGTTCTCTTGAGAACTTGCACAATTCTTCTTGCTGTTAGGTTCTGGGGATCCTTTAAGGATTTTACAATGCTGAGACAAGAGGCTGGATTTTGCTAAGAGAAAATTCTGGCAGTTTTAGCATCAGTTTTCATTGGGAAACAGCACAAAACATGGGGATTTTGAAAGGTGATGTGTTCTCAATAGCCTGGGTGAACTAGGAAATGGACTGTACAGTCTAGGAGTTCGGGCTGTTACAGAGATATTGAAATCATCAGTAATTGCTTTTGATGGGAAAAATTATTGTTGTGGTACAACTGCTCTGATCCCTGAGGAGTCAAATCGTCAGCTGGATGAACTGGATATTTTAGGCTTTATTTCTGTTTTAATCTTCATGTTTTACCCTCTCTCACTTGGACTTCACCATTAAATGTACTGTGCCAGATCTTTGCACAAAAATAAGAGCATTTTGCCCAAAAAACATGCAGGAAGTTATTCACACCTGTAACTAGAGTCCTGCTGTAGAGAGTTTATTTCATTAGAGAGAAATTGAGTGTAACACCAGATAAGGAGTGGCACTGCAGCATCCTGAGAGCTCTTGTTGCCCGAGATCAGGAAAGTTAGCATCCCATATACTTGC
Source organism: Acrocephalus scirpaceus scirpaceus (assembly GCA_910950805.1). Classification (NCBI taxonomy): domain Eukaryota; kingdom Metazoa; phylum Chordata; class Aves; order Passeriformes; family Sylviidae; genus Acrocephalus; species Acrocephalus scirpaceus. The sequence goes on along the minus strand of OU383776.1, from coordinate 68,033,321 downwards.
AAATTAGACAAGATGGTTCCTAACAATGACAGAAAATGGCTTAAAAGAAAAGTTGATTCTTGTCATGCAGATTGGAGGAAAATAAAATCCCAGATACAAGACATATTTAATGAGGTAGAAATTCACTAAAGCTGTCTGTAACAGAGGCACGGAGCACATCCAGTGGTCTAGTGGGAAAGCAAAGTGGTGTTACTAAATTGTTGTCAATAAACATAACATCCAAAAGCAGGTATAAGCTATTTTCATTTTCATTTTTCTAGTCTCTTTTAATTTTTCTGATTATGTTGTAGTTTTGATTTGATTTGCATTTACGTTAATGGATAAGGAAGAGAGCACAAGTTCCTAAAGTAGGGCTGGAATGAATTAGGGTTGGAATTAGAGACATGGAAGAGTGGTGCGAGTAAAGCTGGAGTTTCCTGTTAGTTAAAAATCAAGTGAATTTTTATATTATTATTTTTCCAGGACAAAAAGCATCCATACAATAAACTTTGGCTCTGTCATGGCTGTTTGAGAAGTGTGAATCCAATTGCTGTGTGTGCTTGACACCAGTTTTGAGGGATTTTTTTTTCCAAGTATCCCATTGGAGTGCATCTATTTTGTGCATGTTTGGCTAAAACCACAAAAACAAATCACTTTTTTTTTATGGATTGCTGTACACACATCTGGTTCTGTTGGGAAGAGGAGGAAGATTTGTTAGCTGATGGGATACCATATTTATGTGAATTACTTACAGCATTGGTAAACTACTGTCAACTTTGTTCACATTGCACAAGATACTCCGTGTTGTCTACTGCTGGTATTATAACCTTGGTGATCCACGCATATCCTGTAAATTTCTGTAGGTTTTGTGTAAGAAATCTTGCCACCACTGCTTGCTACTGTAAATTTTTGTTTTGAAGCAAGAGGTGGCATTTGACTGTACAGCCATGTGTATTATATACTGCAACAGTCCTTGTTCTGTCCTCTGAACTTACTGTCCACATAGAGTTGAAGATCTCTTAAGCACGCTTAGTGGTTTCAGAATTTATTTCAAACAGCAGATCTATAAGCCATTTACAGGAATATTAAATGTAATGTAAGAGAATTCAACCCAGTTCATATCCTTTTCAAAGAGCTTGGGGTTGGATTTGAGCAGGCAGCTGCAGGTTTTGTGGGGTCCCAGGTGCCTGTGCCTGCACACCTGAGAGGTGTCACACCTGTGCAGTGACCCCTGGCAAAGGGGGACCCCAGGCACAGCACCTGGGCAGGCTGCTGCCTTACACAGATGTGTGAGCTGCTGTCTTTTTTATTCCCCAAAAACTGCAGCAGTGCCAAGACAGAAGCCCATCTCTAAGGGCATACGGGAGGCACAGTACTGCCTCTGCATTGTGTCCTCATCCCCACCCACCACAGGCTTTATCTGAGGTGGTGTTTTAAGGAGATTTGAACTCTCTGTCTGGTTACTGAGAGAGAAAAGTAACCTGAATTCTGGGACTCTGCATTCTTTTTTACAGTATTTTATGATATACAACAAAGACCTGAAAATGTCTGTGTTCTTTGCTGGTTTCTGACATCAGAATATCAAGTCCTGTCTAGTCTGAAAGGCAATGATGGGAAAAGTGAAGAAGCTTGGAAAGTTGAAGGGGATTCTTGGATTATTTTAAATTCTGTGTTTCTATTGATAGTTTAATTAAATGAGTAGGCTAATCTTTAGAATCAAGGCAGTCTTAATGACTTTGCACCTTCACCCTTTCATGTAAGATTTTGAGAACTTGCAATAAGTGTTCCTCATGCTTACAGTCCAATTTGTAGATAAATTCCCTGCATTTCTAAGATCAAAAAATATTTCTACAGTTACTTCAGCCCTTTACAGAGAACAACAGGGCAATCCCAATCCCATAATCCCAAGTATTTGTAGGTGTATTTTAGACAAAGAATGACTTTCAACATCATAAATGAAACTACTGTTCAATGTTCCAGTCTCTGGAAGTAAAGGAAACCTCAGTAATTTTGCAAACCAGCAAGAATGAAACTTGTCTATATAAATATTAATGTAGAAAGTGCATGCAAAACTTGATACTGCCTCTGACCTTAATTGTTACTATTGATACTATTGGGGATCTCACAAATGTGTGTTTCAGAACGCTGTATTTCTCCTCAGTGTATGCTTCATCCTCATTACTGACAGCTCCTGCAAAGAGCCAGCCCATGCCATAGCCGAGGCGTGGGGATGCAGAACTCCCACAGCACCATGGGTACATGGACATGTGTGCGTGTTGTGTTAGGATGAGTAACCACTCCGGCTGCAAACCCCTCCAGACCTTGTATGTAATTCTCCAGGGCAGCCTCTGGGGTGTCTGGGAGGGCTGCAGCCTCTGTGCACCAGAGCTGCCTGGCAGTGCTCCCATCCCAAGTGGCTCTGGGTCTTGCTTTGGGGGATCGTCATGAACTCAAGCCTCACTGTTTAATGTGTGATGAGCTCCTTGCCAGACTATGAGCTGCAAAGGCACGGATGGTGTGGGTCACCGACCCAAAGCATGTCCGGCTTGGAGCCTCAGACAGGGCTGTGACAGACTGGATTGTCACGGTGATACTGTGCCACCACATCAGACTTGTTTCCGCTCCACGCTGTGGCCTGATTCATCCTGCCCTAATTTCAGCTGGCTAAAAATTACCAGCCTGGGGTCTCGTGTGTAAATCAGAGGAGGAACACAAGTGGAGATGCCTCTGGAAGATTGCATTATGGCATCATTTGCCCTCACCACTGATAAGCAGATGGAATTAGGTGGGATGAATCCAAGTGTGTACAATTGGCTTCTCACACTTCTACACAAAAGTGTATTTATTTGAGCTTGGAATGAGCAAGAATAATGCACCTCCTTTGAACCTGAATCCAAGTGACTTACAGATAACTTTCTGAATTCAGTCTCAAGCATGAGATTTCTGCCCTGTAGTGCTATTTTCTTTATTTTTACTTCGATTTTAATGAACAGCTGTAGCTTGAACTTGCAACTTGTTGGAACATTTCTAAAGGGATTACCCCTGCCTAGGAATCCTCACCTTTATTTGTTAATTGGGCTTCCTCGTTACCTGCACTGATTTTCATTGGAAGCAACACAGGGAGAAACCATTGCATAGATTAATCAACACCAGCAATAGCATATACAGCTTTTAAATTCGGCTGTGAGCTTGTAACTAAGGTATTAAATGTTCATACTTTCCAGGTGCGGCTAAAGATTCCTTTCCTGAGAGCTTTAAGGAATAAATTTAGGAGGTCCTGGTTGAGGATTGTGAGAATACAAGTAGTAATGGCAGTTTATGATAGGTTTTTGGGGGGGAAACTTGTGATAAACTTGTTGGGATTTGGCGTGCTGGTTTGGAGATGAGAGAATATCCCATGTCAGATAGAGCAGATTTGCAGGCAGTGTTACTGTGGGTTAGCAGACCCTGCTTCCAGCAGGTTCCTCCTCTAGCTCCCCCTGATACCTTCCTCCATTACCTGCCGGTACGAAATCCTGAACAGCAGTTGTGCCAGTTGTGGCAAGCTGAGGAACAGCTCAAAGTTAAAACTCAAATGTTGTAGCTGCACCTTTCACCTTCGTCAAGCATCCACGTTCTCAGAGCTAGGCTGAGACAGCAGTCGCCTCCACAGTTGCCCTGTAATTTCATCACACAAAAGTGAAGTCACTTCCTATGCATTTAACAGGAGCAGTATTGATCCATTCACTTTATTTCCTAAGTTGGGAGTCATCCACTGTTGGAAATGACACAGATCTTGTGTAGCTATGAATAGAAAAATTGATATTTGTTTCTTAGGATGAGCTGGTACAATTCCTGCTCTGCTGTTCCATAATTTTGAGTGCTGAAGTTAACCAAAATGCTACCTTCATGGATTATCTCAGCCTCAGCTCTGCATGAAAATGGGTATGAATTTCCAATTGCTGTTCCTGGTTTCTCTGTGAATTCTGAGCCAAAGGTAAAGCAGTGGGAAAGATTGTTGTGGCAGCCACTCACTGACAGCTTTTCAGATGCATAAAGATTGTCTGTCATCTGACAGTGTTCCAGTTTTCTCACTGGGTCACCATGTTGTTGTCAGCCAGTGGAGGAAAGATGGATAAGCTCACCACCCAGGAAGAGTAGAAATGTAGCAAGTAATGAGCTGTGTTCTCCAACAGTCCTTTATTTGTAGAGCTTCACTTTCAATTAACATTTGTACCTTCAGTTATTATTGTACCATTCACTATCTTGAGGTGGTATGAGCAGAAATTTATGAATATATGTAATTTACCAGAAATATAGGCTTGTATTGTGCCTTTGTAATTCTCTTCAGCTTCAGTATATATATGCTACAAGCAGATGAACTTCCTCCCCCTTTTGGGGTGTTCTTTACTACAACAGTAGCTGATGGCTTCATTAATATTGGCTCTTTTAGTCTTCTGGGGCTAACATTTCTGGTTTTCTGAGTGAAAATGCCATAGTGCCCTCAGCAGACATAAGCACAATGACATAACACTGCAGTGCATGCTGTCTTTTAGCTTCTCTCTACACGTGTTTGCATGTTGGAAAACCTGAAGAGCTGCTGTATAAATTGCAACATTATTTACCCAATACAAGTGGTTTTCTGCATCCCTTTTTTGCTCAAAACTCCCATTAACTCAGAAGTTGGTGATGGCTCAAAGGGGGGTTTTGGAAGCACAAAGGATGCAGGGAGCAACTCTTCAGTAGTTTACAGGCTGCTATAAATGTCTTTTCAGCAACGAAATGTAGCATTTTAGCAGTAATTTCCTAGTGAAAACACTGAGCGTGCTTATCACTTAAGATTTTAAGGAAAAAAAGTGTCAGACTGTGTAATTGTATCTCATATAATTTTGACACTTAACCAGTTTTATCTACGTGTTCATGCTATACCAACCAACACAGACCTGAAGGGTGACAGCCATGTTTTTGTTACACAAGAAGTCAGTTTTCCAAAGGTTCTGTTTTGATTTTTTTGTTTCTTTACCACATTTTCACTGCAGAGGTATTTTTCTATATAGTAGTTACCTGAGGCTTCCTTTCACCAACCAAAAGAGTCTGTAGCCCTCTGCACTGTGAAAGGCAAAGCCCTGTGGAGAGACACGGGCTTTGCACTTGCCCAGCAAATTAGCAGAAATTTCACCCAAGCCATAAAAGCTTCTTATGTTAATCTCTGTTTATGTAATTAAAGCAATTAGGGATAGGAGCTTCAGGAATAATGAGGTCTCTCTATCCTCCATTTACTCTCTCTGTGCTTCATAGGGATTTAAGGGTTCTTTTTTCAAGGCTCAGCTGTGTCTCTTCAAACCAGTGCAGTCTAAGCATCGTGTGAGATGCAGTTTATGGAGATAGCATTGGAGCGTGAAAGATTTACTTCTGGTAGCAAGGAAAAACGCATGTCCCTGTGGACATGGACTCTTGCAAACAAGTCTGACACCGAGAATTAAAACAAATGCATTCAAGATGGTACCAGTACATCAGACTCTGTTCTACAGTGGGGTTTTTAGCTTTTGTCATTTGTATTTTATTTTGTGAAAAAAGGAGTTGGGGGGATCTCAGATCACATGGGGAATATTAGAAGTATATCACTCAACAATCATTTTATAAAGTCTAACTTCAAAATGCACTATGATTTATTACAAAAGTATATTTTCTTCTGTTTGCCGACGACATGGTGGTTCCATTTTGTGATAAGTTAAACTCAGCAGTTAATTTGTTGCACTGCCTGGCTGCATGAATTCATCCAGTGTACATACGTACCTGTGCAGCATTACTTTTGGGGTTTGTATTTGAATTTGCAGTATTGATTATTATTTTTGTATTTTACTTTGCCTCTGTTATTGGAATTGTAGTAAACATAATTTATACATATGATTTTACAACTGTTTTGCAACTGAAAAGTCTCCTTTAAATTGTAAAGTTTTATTGATGGATACTCATTAAAATGGTATAAGAATTATATTAACAATTGTTTTGTGTTTTGATGCTCTCTGTACATAAATATATGTCTATTTATCTGTTTAATGGTGCTTGTGTCTTGCAATTTTGGATACATTTTAGAATAAAGTTTCATTTTACAAGAAGTAGTTGTATTTTCACAAGCTGTGTCCCAAAAAAAAACCCTGCAACCAAACACCTTTTTCCATAAATAACTAGGGTTATAAAGGAATCATACATAAAACATTTATAACTTCAGGCAGTAATACATTTGTTTCTAGAACATAAAAGTTTGCTGTCTATAGAAATGCACAGCTCTATACTGCAGTTGATTTACTGCAGTAGCTGACATCTGTATTTAAAATGTTCCCAAAATGGTGCATTTTGGAACACTTCTTGCTAGCTCTAATGGCTTTACTTTACAGAAGATTTATTCACATCTAAGGCTGAGCTCATCATTTATTAACTGGAAAAGATGCACAAAGGTGCTTCCACTAAGGCTGCCTTAGGTCCAGCTACCTCAGTGATGCCACAGGTGCTGCTGTAGCTGTGCCACAGAATGCAATTTTCAAGTGGGAAGCTATTGAAAAGCACAGATCTCCTCTCTGAACTGGGGCCAGCAGCTTAATTTCTCTTTTTCAGCAGTGAAAGGAGAACAGTACCGACTTGGCAGGTATTACCTGAGCACCAAAAGCTGTAAAACACTGTTTTAGTCCAATGGAGGCTGTGTAAGAAACTACAAGAGTCAGCTTCAGTGGTTCCTTTGCAGTCCATTTACAGTACTTTAGCTTCTATGTCCTGTAGCTGGAGGGCAGAGGAAATGCAGCTTGTGAAAGCAGAGAATCATTGGAGAAAGCTCATTTTAGAGTTCCTGGCCGTTCACTGTGCAGGTTTGTCTGCCATGGGCACTGCTTATTGGTATCCCTGTTCCCCAAAGGGCACCCCCTGAATGACATCCTTCCCTGAAGACCAAGGGCTACATGCAGATCAGAGGTGTGATTTTGGAACAACAGCTTCCCCTTGCTCCAGCTGCTTCTCTTTCCCCTCACCCCAAGCACATGCTCCCACCACACTGCAGGTTTTTTACATAAGCAGATTTCGATTTTACTTTGTCCCCCACCCCGTGATTCCAGCGGGTTTGTAGCTCCTCATCTCACAGCAAACGAGATCCACAACAGGCCAGGCACCTGATCATTGGGACTGTGCTCAACAGAGGTGCAGAAAGCCACCCATGGAAGAACAACAAACAGCATTATCTTGGAGAAAGCCTGAGCATGACAAGATAAACAGATATACAAATTTACAAATTACTGGCCTAGGCAGGCAAAATGTAAGCTGAAGGGGGTTTTTTAATAGGAAAATGTTCTGTTTAGCCCTTTTCTTCTAGCATCTATGATGCACAGTGTGAGAAACTCATAATTTTGAGGTTTTGTCATCTGGATTGAGCAGTTGAGGAAGGAGAAAACACCGGGTGCAAACCTTTTACAGACCCTCTTCAGGCAGCAAGGCCAAAGGTGTCTCTCTGCCATGACAGTCTGGTTTTTCCCTTCACAGAAGCCAGAGGAGAGAGATACCAGTAAATTTTAATTTTCTTTTTCTGAATCAACAGAACAAAAATAAATGTAGGGAATAGCACAACACGCTGATTTTCAGAGCCAGGATCTTCTGAAATGTAACAAGTGAGATTATAAAGCCATGGTGTTGCTTGATAAAAAGAGTATGTGCATAGAAACAGAGATAGTGCTGTAGCAATACAGTGATAGGAACAGACTGTGTGGGAAGAGAACCCCTACTGCCTGAGAAACTCCGTCTTGGTTAAAATTCAAATCTTCCTGGCTGTTATAGGTTAAAGCTGGATCTTTAACAATATTTAAATGAACAAGTGTTCACGATATAAACTCGTGGATGTGTGTTTCTGAGAAACATGGGAAGGTCTCTCTGGAACAGTAACTGTGAAGAGGAAAGGTTTTAAGGAAGGGCTACAGAAAACAGTCTTGCTGCTGCATTGAAATCGTGCAGCCAAATAGTCAAATACATACCTTGCATTCTTTCCCGAAAACCATTTACAGTTTTATACTCTCTGCTACATTGCAGTAACACATCTGCCTCATGAACAGCTGACAAGCCCAGGCACCAAGCATCCCCAAACCGGCTGAGCCTTCAGTATCAATAGCACTGTATCTCTGGCTGTTACAGGTTAACACAATTTAGTTTTTGGTTAGAGAGAAATGTGGAATATGGCCCTGTCAGGACTCAGAAAGGAGAAGAACCTATCAGAAGCCAATTCTTGGCTATTGCCGTATGGTTGACCACAGAGAGAGCTGAAGGCAACTTTTTGGGCAATACCCATATAAAGCTGAGACCTTGTCCGCACAGCCCTTTTCCTTCCAGCCTCGGAGGAGGTCAGAGGCCGGTCCTGGCTCCCTCCCTGCAGGGGGGCAGGATGGCCCAGCCTGCCGGGCTGAGCCTGGCCGGGTCTCTGGAGCCACGGCCACGGGAAGTGGCCTGGCCGGCTGAGCCCCTTCCCTCCCCAGCTGCCGGCAGGGGAGAGTGGCAGCCACGGCCATTAACACCCAGCCGGCCCTCACGGCCATTGACACCCAGCCGGCCCTCACGGCCATTAATACCCAGCCCCGGCCCTCACGGCCATTAATACCCAGCCCCGGCCCTCACGCCTGCCCCAGCCGCCGGCCGGGCCGAGGGAGATGCCCCCGTGCCCCAAGGAAGCAGCACCAAGCCCAGGCTGGGCCGGGCCCACGCCGTGAGACCGAGGGGTGGGGGGAAGGAAGCCCAGGCAGGCAGGGGAGCCTGGTTGCCCTTTCTGAGCCTTTTCCACCGCGTGGCTTTGGGATCTCTGCGGCTGCCGCCCGGCAGAGACACAGATCACACAACCACCGCAGGCCCGGGCAGGAATGTTAACTCTTTCCTGACACAGATTGAGACTTTTTAAACTCTTAACCCTTCTCAGAGAGAGAGAAAAGGCTAAATTAGAGATACATAAAGGGACAATATGGAGATATCAAAGCCAGTAAAAGAAGAGTCACTTCTTAAGTGGGAGAGATAACAAGTTGCCTTGGTTTTAGGCTGAACAAACCTCCTATGAGTTGTGGTAATACACTGTAATATGAATATGGTAGAGTATTCCTTTAAATCGTGGACAATATCAGCTGGGGAGATGCGTTGTGGATTTTAAGTGAAGGTATCTGTGATTTACTGAGTGAGTATTGAACTAGAATTAAAATTCAAAAATTGAATGAGAAACTGTAATCTGGTGATCCTATAAGATGTTTGAGCAGAGAGAGATGAGAAGAAGCCCTCTGCCTCTGTGAAGAATTGAGAAGATACCTCTGTTCTTTCGGATGAGAAATCCTTTGCTTGCAGAGTTGTGCATTTTTAAGCAGTGAAACCCCAGTGTGAATCTACGGCCCGTATGTAGTCACAGGAAAGGCTACATGACTGGGAGGACTACAGCTGCAGAAGTTCCAGGCGGGCTTTTGTGGGAGTTAGAAGCCACAAGCAGACTGTTCCTCTTGTGGAAAGTTACCAGAACATATCAGGAGAGACTTCTCTCTCTCAAAGACTGAATGAAAGACTATTTTATAAGTGGCACCGACCTGAAGCCCAGAGTTTTACCTCCTTACATTGTTTGTGGGAAAGTTAACATTTTGTGGTGGGACAAGGGGTTGTTTTAGAAGTTTCATTTTTTTTTTCTTTTCTCTTTTGTGTGTTAATAAATCTATCTGTTTTTTATCTTTAAGTTAGGCCTGTTTTGCCTCTTTCCTCATAATCGTATTTCACAGCAGAAAAATATTTAGACCAGTACACTATATTTAGCAAATAAAATTCAGCGAACACGAAACCACTACACTGGCAATAGTCAAACTTTGATCCTCCTGACAGCTCAGATTTCTCTGCTCTTCTTCAGCAGTGCTTGTTTTCACAGTGTGCAAGAGCAGCAATATCCTTACCAGTCGTGTGAGAAGGAGAAGGTAAGAGGAGTTCTCTGTGAGCTCTCAAGCTGTTGATTCCTGGAGGAATATGTGACTGGGGCCTTGGCTACAGAGGTGGGAATCAAAACATCCATGCTGGAAGTGCCAGTGGTTCCATTGCCTCTGGAGATGGAACGTGTCTGCCCCAGACACATCTGCTGAGCTGTCAAGTTGATTATAACATGAGAGGGCAAGGCTCCAAAAGAGAAATAAAAATTAAAATATGAGCCAGATTTGAGACATTTCAGTGACAGTGGACACATCAAACCTAGCAGTGGCTGGTGCCAGGCTGTGAGGTGATGTCAGGAGTCCTGGGGCATAAGTGGAGGGAACATCTGGTCCGTGGTGCCCTGTGCACAACCAGCACCCCCTTCATTGGAGCTGCTCAGCTTGGAGAGGTCAAGGCTGCAGAGAGACCTTAGAGCACTCTCCAGTACCTAAAGGGTCTAAAGAGAGCTGGAGAGAGAGTTTGTACCAGGGTATGCAGTGGCAGAATAAGGGGGAATGGCTTCATACTGAGATAGTAGATGAATATGGAATATTGGGAAGGAATTGTTCCCTGGGAGGGTGGGGAGGCCCTGGCACAGGGTGCCCAGAGAAGCTGTGGCTGCCCCTGGATCCCTGGCAGTGTCCAAGGCCAAGCTGGAACTGAGGCTTGGAGCAGCCTGGACAGTGGAAGGTGTCCCTGCCATGGCAGGCGTGGGGCTGAATGGGCTTTAAGGTCCTGTCCAACCCAAACCATTCTATGATTCCCCCAGCACTTGCACCCCACCCTCTCATCCCCAACACCCCCTTAACTCTCATCGGTTTTCCCTCACCCCTGCTGACTCTGTCCCCTCAGCCCCAGACTCTCCTTCACCCTCATCCCAGGCACCCTCTTCCCCTCAGCCCCTCACCCCTGGCGCCCACATCCTCACACGCCCGTTCTCCTCATCCCGGGCCTTCCTTTCCCACCAGCCTCGTCCCACTCTTTCCTTCATCCCAGGTACCCCTTAATCCCTCAGCCCGGGCTCCCCTTTCCCCTCATACCGAGCACTCCTTTCCCCTCAGCCCGTCCCGCCTCCGCAGGAGGCCGGCGGAGGCGATTCCGCCCCACGGCGGGGCGCCGGGCGGGCCGGTCCCGCCCATGGCCGCAGCGGAGGCGGCGGCCGGCGCTGGCCGCGGTGCCGGGCGGAGCGGGGTAGCGTTCCCCCATGGCTGTGTGCATGTGCCAGGCCGTGCTGCCTGCCCACGCCGGGCCCCGCGGGGAGCTGGGCGCGGGGCCCTTGCTGCGATGGATGGACGCCACCGCCTGCCTCGCAGGTACCGCCAGCGGGGCCCGGCCCTTGCTCGCCCGGCAGCGGGAGGGGACAGCCCCCACCTCGGGGCCGCGGGAGGCTTGAGGGAAGGTTTCATCCCGTGGAAGGGAGAGAGGGCTTTGGAGGTTGCACCGGGTCACAGGGTGGACGGGGGCCACAGTCGTCACCCTGTCCCGCCTCGGGGTCATCCCAGAGCACGGGACACGGGATCGCGTACAGACACTGCTGGGACGGGTCCGGTGAGCTCCGCTCCGCACCCTCTCTGGGCAATCTGTTCCAAGTGCTCACTGAAGAAGTTTTTCATCATAGAATCACAAAATATCCTGAGCTGGAATGAACCCCCAGGGATCACCCAGTCCCGGCGCTGCCCCTGCACAGACACCCCAACAATCCCACTGTGTGTGTCCAAACGCTCCTGGAGCTCTGGCAGCCTGGGGAGCCTGTTCAGCGCCCCACGACCCTCTGCGGGGAAGAACCTTTCCCCGATCTCCAGTCTGAACCTCCCCTGTCAGAGCTCCATGGTCAGGTGGAGCTTCCTGGGGATCATTTTCTGCCCCTTGCCTCATGTCGCATTGCTAGGCACCACAAGCAGAGCCCGATCCATGCTCTGACACCCTCTTTGGATATTTATATATACGTGGATGAGGTCCCCTCTCACCCGTCTCTTTCCGAGGCTGAGTAGACCCAAGTCCCTCAGCCTTCCTTCGTGAGGATGCTCCAGTCCCCCAGTCATTCTGGTACTCTCCACTGGAGCCGCTCCAGGAGCCCCACCTCTCTCTCGAGGAGCCCAGGAAATCTGGGGTCCAGTTAGGAACAGACACCACGAGGGTGAGGCGTCAGATGGTACGGGAGAGCGAGGAAGGGAATGTGAGGATTAGGAGAATTTAAAAAAGGAGCAGCAGAAGGGAAGAAAAGAGGTGGGAAAACAGAAGTAAGAGAAGGAGGAAAAGTACTAATTTAAGATTATTGGCACACGTGTGCCAAAAAGAAGGAAAGCTGCCACTGCCTTGGCAGGGGATTGTAAGTGGTCTCCGGAGGACCCTTCCAGCCCTAACTATTCTGGGATTTTGTGGTTCTATGAAACAACCACAAATCCAACCAGCGTGCAGAACACTCCATGTCTGACTGTATCTCAGCTTCGAAAGGTTCTAAAACCCCCTAGCTAACTTGCAGAAGTGACTTATGAGTGCCTGCTGTGAGCGCAGGCTGCAGGGGAAGCACGGCGAGAGCCTGACAGCGAGCTGCGTTCCCGGTGCATGCACTAGCAGCCCGTAACGAGCCTGGCGGCGTTCTGGAGCTCCTGCTGGGCTGCCGGGGTGCCGGGGCGCGGGGCTGGCTGTCCCCGGCGCGGTGACCGCCGAGTGCCACGTCTGGGTTCAGCGCCGTGCCCGAGCCGGGGTCGGACCCGCACCCAGGACTGCCTGGCGTGAGGCAGCTTCCCCAGACGAGCACGCCTTTTCTTTAAGGTTTATGAAGGAATTATTCCTTTTCAGCCCTTCAGTGTTTTAACTCTCAGTGGTGCTTTTTGAGGAGAGGCTGTGGTTTCCCCTCGTATTTTCAAAGGGAACTCTTCAGCTATTGGTATGAAACCTCTGATTTCTCTGAGCTCCTCTTGTGATGCTCACCAAAAATACGGGGCTGGTTGGGAGTGAGAACTCTTTCCTGCTGTGCAGTGCTATTTTCCAGGCTTCCTGCTGGTCCCCTCTTGCCTCTGTCACTCAGGACTTTGGAGCACTGGTTGTCTGTGTTTATACAGCTCCTAGTTCACTGGAGATCTAGTTTTTGACAGGAACCTCTAAATGCTGTGGTCAAATAAATAATAGATCATATTAACTTGTTATAAAAACTATCAGGTGATTAAATATTAACAGTAAATAAGATGTTTACCTTTTCCAGATAAGCTTTCATAATTAATACAAAAAGCGTGCATTTTTTTCTCACAGCCAAATGCATCCCAGGGAGATGAATTATGGCCCAAATTTAGGTAAAAATATTTCACAGCAGGTGAATTTAGAATTTGAATTTTCTAAATCTCTTTTGTTTCTGTTTTTATTTAATTCCTGCATTTTTGCTGCAGCACTAAGGACATGTATTTAGCTGCTTTCCACTGTTGTGACCGCACTAATAAACTAAGGTTTTTACCTACTAATAAGCAGGTTTTTCTCCTGTATCTCAGAATCCTCAGCTGACATAAGAGTTCCCCACTGGATTGCCCTAGGTGATGTTCATGACATAGTGTTTTGAGGAAGAATGATGAGACTTCTGTGAGCTTGGTAACACTTTGTGATTCTTTCTGTCTTTCAAAATGCTTGTCTTTCAGGGCTCTCTTACAAGAATGTTCATTTTTAGAAAAAGACCTTAGGTAGAGGTTTTCAAACTGAGTAAGACAGTTACTATCACCTAGTCTCATCTCCTGACGTTACCCATAGACAACCCTTTACAACAAAATCATGACAAAAAATGATGACTTTAATCTTATTTAGCTTCTCTTTTTCCCTAAGGAGGCTACTGCAGAGTTGCATTATGTTGTTCTCAGGAAGAAGAGGGATCTGCTGTGTGTGATCCCTGTCTGTCAGGCACGAGCCCACAGGTGAACAGCTCCCTGCAGGTGCAGAGTGGTAACTGTGTGCCCCTGTGTCTCTTTTGAAGCTGAGAAACATGCTGGGGTGTCCTGCGTGACAGCGTCCATGGATGACATTCAGTTTGAAGAGGCTGCCAGGTACAAACCAGCTGACAACAGTCAGATGTTTTCATTCTGGAGATTCTTATTTGGCAGAGATAAACCAAGGCATTATAAAATGGGAGATAGCAGACCCATGGACTCACCACAGTCCCAGGGCTAAGTCTCAAAATTGCTCTTTTCTATCTGTGATAGCCTGACCTATCCAGAGAGCAGATCCATTTCACAGGGCAGAAATAAACTCTTTTTAACTTTACTTGGCAGCTGAGGTGCCTGATGAGAAACTGATGGGCCAGTGGTCTCTGGCTCTAGTGAAAGGCTGCAGGCCATTGCTTATCTCTGTTAAATAAGGAATACATACCTATAAAACTTACTGTTACTAGTGTTTTTATTGTTGGAACTTCTCTTTTGGTTCATTTCTTAACATCTTTTTTTTTTCAGCTCTTTTAGAAAAAAGATAAATATTTTACCTTCAATGAGCACTGAATTGACTGAGTCTACAAGATAACACAGGACTAAACTTGTTTTAACCATTTTTCATGGTATTCAGTGGGATAAAAGACACTGTAAGAGGAAGCAGGACCTTTATTCCTAAACCGTGTCTTTACAGAAACCTAAAGCCCGTACTTTGTGGGTTTTGTGTGGTTTTACACGAAGCAATCTGGGAATTAATGAGTGGATAGATTGGATAGATCTGGTTGCACAGAGCAGTGTACATGCAGGTGTAAGTGTTCAGACTTAGTAACTTCAGAGCACTTTTCTGTCTTGTTTCTTGAGAGCAGAACACAGCTTCTGCAATATGATGAAAATAATTTTCCTTCCAAATTTGTTTCTAAATATTTCTACTTCTTCTTTCACTTGTAATACCAATGTTCCATTTGTAACAAAAATTTCGGGTACAAATCTTGTAACTGTAAAAGAAATTATTTAAGAAATTATTTGTCTCTGTTAGATCATTCCAAACATTCTTCTTGTAGCTTACTGTGCAACTTCCTAAAGTTTGCCAGATCTAGTTCATTATACAAACAACTTTCATAAATAAAAGAGTTCTTGCTGCTCTCTCTGGTAAATTAATAAGATGGTTTTTAAGTAAGTGACTTACTGTAAGGTTTATTTACCTAAACCAGGTTACTAAATCTTTTGCAAGGATTAAGTCTTCTGTGCTCATTTCAGCTGAGATGTAAACAGAAATTGTCGCAAATTCATATAGTTCAAAATGTAGTTTTATACCATGATAACCTCTTCCTTTTCTTGTAATACACAGCAGTTCAGTGGTACTGATTTTCAATTATATCTGATTTTAAATTAAATTTATTTAAATTTTATTAGTGTTCCATATGTGAATCAGTTCATTTTGGACAGTTTTAAGTGGAAGTGTGGTGTTGTGTGACTTCTGCCCCTGCATATCTGTAGTTCTGAACACTCTCCTTTCTGGAAGGGAGCTGGTGGCTCCCTTGGCTGTGCAGCTGGGAACAACTGCCTTAACAGTTCTGCTTTTTCTGTGCAATGAATAATGCAAAAACTGCTTCTGAGCATCTTCTGCAGAAGCTAATGAGGGCTTTGCACCTGCAGATGGTCTTAGTTCTTTCCACTCACCATTTTCCCTGCCCTATCCACCCAAAGGATTCCACCTGTGTTCTTGGTTGTGAACAAGAAAGAGAAAATTGCTGTGTAGTTTGTTGTTCCTGTCAGGTCCTGTGAAGGAGCACATTTCCTGTTTTCTATTTCCCATTCTAGTTCTGCAGTGGAATAGACAATTTAAGTAAGCCCTTATCTTTAAATGTCAAAACTTCATTAATTTAACTTAGGAAGCAACTATTATTATTATTATTATTACTGTTGTTGTTATTGTTATTGTTTTAAATAAACTGGGGTAATAACTGTGCAAAATCCTTTGCTGTGAATGTTTTGTCAGTACCCAAGTGCTCTGAGTTCTATTTTACTCCAGTCTTGGCTGTAATTAGCTTCACTTTGTCTGTCCCAGGACTGCTCTCTAGCATTTGTAACTCAGTTTGAATTCCCTGGAGGCAGTGGCCTGACACCCATCTGCGTTTTGGCTGTGGCTCTGGCTTACCCTGCACATTGTGTCCTTTTGCTTCCTGCTTAATGGAAAAACTTGAGGGCAAACTGCTTTCCTTCCACCCTCACAACACTACTTAGGGTTGGGATTTGAGGGCTTTGGAAACAAGGTTTGCTCCTGTTATCAACACGGAGCAGGTGCTTTAGGAATTCCAGAAGGAAAGAAAATATTTCCTCATTTAAATTTGTTTTGATGATATAATAAAGAGAATTTAAAAGATAATAAATAATAAAATAAATAATATAATAATAAATAATGTAATAAAAATACATAACATAAAGAAATCACACTAGATAGTAAAGTAAAAATTTTGTTTAGATATTTTATGTAGGTAAATGGGAAAGAGTAGTTTTCAGAAGGATGGCATTAGCACAGAAGGGACAAGCAGTAAGTTTCCAAGTCTTGGCCAAGACTTGGAACATGAACTCTTTCCCCATCCTTTAAAAATGTCCAAGAGCACTTTTTGTCCTGGAGTTACCTCCTCGCGTGAGCATACCTGTGTGTCAGAGGTGCATGTAGAGAGTATCCAGGTGCTTTTGCAGCTGGATGTACTCAGTGATTTGGTGCAGGATATGCTTTTGAGCAAAAGCCAAAGTTTCTGGGTGTACCTGGAGCACACCTGCCATCATACAGACACCAGCAGAGAGAAGAAATGTTGCCTTTAATGTTATGCAGATATCTGAGTGGCTGTAATTTTATTGACCAAGTCTGACTGGTGAACAGTGTTAAGTTGAAAACACTGAAAAATTCACTTTTTTCAGTGAATAATCAGTGCAGTGTGGAGGACACAGACTGATTAATGAGGTGTTCTTCACTACTTTTAGAGGCACACAGAGAGGCAGATACAAGCCCTTAAAAGGCTGTATGTTTGCATGCTCTGAGGTCTTACTCTTCTTAACAGGGTTGGACAAATTATTTCCATCAGAACAAAGGTGAACAGAGCATTCAAAACCAGCATGGAGGTAAGAGATCATCACTCTTTTTCCTAAAGATATTGAAGGTGGGAGCAGAGAGGTGGGAGCAGTAGAAGAACACAGCATGGGTCCAGGTTTATTGGTTCCAGATATTTGCAGATATCTGAACAATAACACTGCCTAATGGCACTGTTTTCAGAGTGTTACAGTTGTGTGTTTCTTGTAAAATAATCCATGTTAGAGTAGCAGCTGGGCCCTGAAGAATTAAAGGCTTTGGTAGGTGTAGTGGGCAGGATGGGATAGGTGATGTTGGTCCAAGCCAGATCCACTGAATAGGTGGAGTTCAAAGAATTTTGAAACTTCTGATACAAATGTATGTATCTCAAGTGTACACATGATCTTCATATTGTATTAAGTATGCAATGCCTTGCTCAATCTCTTTAAATCAGAGCTGAACTTCGGGGGTGCTTTTTGAGCATTGTGCCTGTGTCCAATTCCCATTATTATTATTGGGAGTGATGCATCTCACAGGTAATGTATTAAAAAAGTTTCTAAAAATTAGAAAAAATCAGAATTTTGAAGTATGTCATGCCTATGCTACAGGGTCAAATCCAGTGTTTCATATTCAAGTGTTTCAATGTGCTTTGCATCTCTAAACACTATTTTTTTTGCATGTACAGATCTTAGAAACTGATTTAGATGGGAACTCCAGATGCCACAGAAGTAAATGGAAGGAAATATCCATAAAACTGCATCTAAGTGTCTTTCCTGTTTTTGTAATTTTACTCTACAAGCGATGCTAAACAAACATGAAAGTTGTTTCACAGCTGAGTTAATATTGTGATGACCAGAGATGTATCAGTGATTAGAGCACTTTTACCTTTTTTAGAGGTAAAAGTGCTTAGATTAGAGCACAATTTTTACCTTTTTCCTTTTAGGTGTAAGGGACTGATAAAAATGGCACTGTTTTGTCTCAAATCAGTTCACAATGATGTAAATACCTTTTTTGTCTCCTTTCTCCACCACCTTCTTCCTTGTAGGTTGGCATCAAGGTAACAGTACAGGATGTTTTGACTAATGCTGAAAAGATTGTGAGTGTGGCATATGCAACATATGTGGCCAAACCAGTTGGTGCTGAAAAGGTATTTTTCCTGTTTTCTCTTAAGCTTGGAGTGACTGAGTTTCTGTGAAATAACCCAGCTTCTCTGGTTGTGAAACACAGCAGAAACACTATTTATTCTAATCAGTGATAGAAAAAAAGCATGAAGTCCACACTTAATAAGATAGACTGCTGGGGTTTTTTTGCCAATTCACTGGTCTGACATGGTTAGGTGGTGGTGGTTGTTGCTGTTATTATTTCCGTTTCCTTTTGCACGTTTGTTCATTCTAGAAGTGGGGTCTTTGTAAAGGCTACAGTATTGTCAGAGGTAAGCAGTGGAAGGGAGATCCTTGTGAGTCTCTCTCCTTTTCAGAAGCTAATTGCAGGGTGGGATTTTTTATCCTTCACTTCCCCTCTTGGGGAGGTTGTTCAGACATCACTGTTCAAACAGAAGACATTATTTTTAAGCTTGCTTCCAATCTAAATTGTTTCTTTGCCTTTTATGTTGATTAGTTTTCACGCCAGGGCTGTTTCTTCTCCCCAGTGTTTGCCTCTCTGGAGGTGTTTGGAAATCAGTCACAGTACCACTGGCCTTCACATCACTGTGCCAGACAGGCACAGCCCTTTTCAAGTTTTCTTGTGAAGAAGGCCAAACACTCCTTAGACTCTTATTAAACTCCCTTTGTATGTAAAATTATACTTTCTTGAATGTGACTAGCATCATGGGTCTGACTTTCCTGTCTCACTGAATGTGTCAGGACAGCACATCTGGTTGTTAAATATCCACTGGAGATTGGCAGAGTCATCCCATGAGCAATTAAGACATCTAGTCACTATGCTCTCTCTTCTGTGAGCATGTGGCACAGTTTGGAGAAGAAACAGACTGGAGCAGTTTTACTAAAGCAAAAGCCCAACTCTTGTCTCTGAAAGGCTAATGGCTAAATTGCTACCCTGATAGCACTAAAATATTACCAAGTAAGAATTGTTTGTTATTAGTTTGATATCATACTCCTAACATCAACCTGTTTACCTTTTGCCCAGATTTCTGGAGAGATTAATTCAGGATTAAATTGGTGATGATTAACTAAGATTAGGCTTAAGACAGGAATGTCCCAGAGGGAGTTTTAGAGTTCAGTTCAAATTCCATCACAAACTAAAGTCTCAGAGACATTGAAGAATACTTTTTTTTCAAATCCACTTTTCTGAAAAACTGTTTCTAAAGTTGTACAGAGAGAATTTCAGTATACCCACCATCTTAATTTTTTAATTGGGCCATCTGGGAAAATCTAAGAAGCTCTTGAGAAGAACTGGAAAGGAGGCAATGAATCTGCAGGGGGGTTAGAAGGAAGAGTCAAAAGCTGAGAAACATTAGTGGCAGCACTGCAAGACACAAAATGTTGAATTTGTCTGTTGTGCAGTGCTATATGCATTATTTTAACATTTCTTAGGCTAGGCCTTTTAGACAAATCTCACAAGTGATTGTTCAGTGATAGCTGTGCTGTCATTATCCAAATGTAGTAGTTTTCTTAAACCAGTACAGGTTTGGATGCAGTTTGTCACTGAATTGACATACACTGGAATTTGCACTGACACCACTGACCAGTGCAACTGAATTATTTTTCTGGTTCAAAAATTCCATCCTCAAACCTTCATATTAAGTTCATCTTTTCCTGTCTTTTTTTTTTTTTTTTTTTTTTAATGAGAACTGTCTTAAACACTTTGTGCTCTCATGGATGTTTATATTTAAAAGCTAAAAGCACTTTGTCATTGAGTTTTAATGAATGACTCTGAAAGGATAATGCAGAATCTCTTGAACTTTATACTCTGTGTTAGTTGTGTTATTAAACTTGTCATCTTGGACAGCTGATAGGAAAAAGTTGTAGAAAATGCTGATGCCATTTTAAGTTCAAAGTGCGCTTTGTTACGATTGTGAAATTCAGAACTGTTGTGGTTTTTCCTTTCCATTTGCACAGGTTGAGTTAAGACCTGTACAGCTTCTGTCTGCAGAAGACCACCTGGAGCACAGCCTGGCTATTGAGAGGAGAAGAATCCGTCTGGGCTATGTCCAGGTCTTTCAGAAGCTAATGCAGGAGAGCAATAAGGAAGGTGATTTCTGTACTCAGCACAGAAGGTGGAACAAACACTTATGGGCAGTTGGAAGGAAGGAAAAAGCAGACAAAATATCTCCTTGGGGTTGTGGTGTCAGGTAGAAAAGTCTATGCCAGATTTGTGGTTAGAGGTGCCAGAGGTGTGTTAGGCAGTTATTCTAAGAGAGGGATTTCTTTGTCTCTCAGAAATTCTAGATTTAAAAAGGCAGGGTTGAAGGCCAGGCGTGCATTAAATGTATGTGAAATGCAGATCTTCACATAGGTCCTGTATCTGAGGTTTCACAGGTCTCACAGAACTCTGCATTACAGCAATAAACTTCTGTGACACTAGTTGTGATGCAGAGAGAAGCATGAAATTCACTCAGGCTTATGGCCATGTCTTTGCCAGAAAGCAAAGTAAGAACTGTGTTTATGCCCCAAGATGATTCCCAACAAGCAGAAGTTTTATTACATGGAGGTCAAAACAGATAAAAAAGTTAGAAAAACTGAGCGAAGAAAGAGGTTCTTCTTTATTTATGGTAGTAATTTCTGTTCTTAAAGAAAGTTGTGCTCAAAAGTTGTTGTGTTCCCTCACAAAAGAAATTACTCAGAGCAGTTAAGAAAATATGCTGGTATTTGGAAAATCTGAGCTGTAGCTCCATGTATAAATAACACATAATTGTGGTTTTACTGAAGAGAGATTAAACCTGTTATAAACAAAGATCAAGCCTTAACGATTTAGTAAGACTTCATAGAACTGAAGAGTCTTGTTAGGTACAAGAAAACAAGGTGTTTGTCTTCATGGTAACTGTCTCACAGGGTACAGTTTAATAACCTGAGTGATAAATCAGAGGTCGATGGGTTTTGTCTCCACTGCCTTTCCTGGAAACTTCTTTGAAGGATATTATTGTAGCACTAATTCACTTCCTTAAGGAGACAGAACAAGCAGAGTGGGAGAAGAGAGGAGAGAACATTGTGTGTAAAGGCTGCTAGGTAGCAACATATGTACAAATCATACCCTGAAAGTGAGGTTTATTTGACAAGTGGATCTTAGGGAGCACCTTGAGTAGGTCCAAAGTACAAGTTAGTCATATGTTTCCACACACTTACATAATCACAAAGTTAGTTAATTATGGCTTAAGTCAAAAGTACCATTCAGGTCAAAGCAGCTCCTAGCACAGATAGGCACTTTTACAATTATTTGATGTAATCTCATGCCTAAATCTTTTCCTGCAAAACACCACTGAAAAGAATTGAGATTAGAGTGAGGATGCGTGGCTAAACACTTGAAAGTGACATCAGAAATGCTTAGGTTATACTAGGTGGCCACTAGTTCAGATCCTCATTTCTCTCATCCGGTGTTGTCTCAGGCAGTAACAAGATTTGTAACAAAATGAAATTATTGTGTCCTGCTCTAACCTTAATTAAACACATCTGTACAGGTGTCCATCACACACAGTGCAGAGTCTTTGACACACATTTGTGTCGGTGCTGAACTGCTCTGACAGCCCTGTCATGGCTGTGCTGGCAGCCCTGAACACCCCAGCACATGCTGGGGCTTTGGCTGCTGCTCCCCTAGCTGGGACAGGAACTTGCCCAGGGACACAGGAGCTGCTCCCATCCCCAGGACAGTAACTACTGACACAGGGACACAGGAACTGCTCCTGACACAGGGATGTGGGCATGCACTGAGGGCTCACAGCAGCAGCTCATGGGAGAACAGAGCAATTGTTCAGTCTCTTGTTGCTTCCCTTGCAAACCACAAGGCTCTTCTGTGCCTTTCTGTTTTTCTTCTTTTCACTGAGTCTGAAGCAAACTGCATGCCTCAGTGGGTGTGTTTTCTTCTGAAAGTGTTCATTGATACATTGCTATTATGTTTCAGATACTTGTGAAGAGAAAGATGCAGTTTCAACTGAACATACTCATGTACAGAGTACTGAGCTTGTCTTGCCTCCTCATGCAAACCATCACGGAAACACTTTTGGTGGGCAAATCATGGCCTGGATGCAGACAGTGGCAAGCATTTCAGCAAGGTACTTTCCTATAGCATTGTCTCTGCATGTGGTTCTAAATGGATGTGCTTTTAATGCTAAAGGTTTCACAGAGATCTGTTTTATGAAGAATACAGACCCAGGCCTTTGTAACTTCCTCCTCACATTACAGGAGGCCTTTG
The DNA here is from genome assembly GCA_910950805.1 of Acrocephalus scirpaceus scirpaceus. NCBI lineage: Eukaryota > Metazoa > Chordata > Aves > Passeriformes > Sylviidae > Acrocephalus > Acrocephalus scirpaceus. The sequence goes on along the minus strand of OU383776.1, from coordinate 68,011,070 downwards.
AACTATTTATGTGGTACATCTCCCACAGCATGCCATGCCACTGAGACTCAGACATTATTCGGTAACACATACGGACCCTAAGGCAAAAGAGGCTGTGTTACCTTCCTGGAAATCTTTGCAGAAAGCCAACACTGGATACAGGAACAGAAACCTGCCCCTCTTGTGCTTGGTGTGCAGTGTTTTAAAACGAAGTTAGTTGTTTAATCAGGATAAACCCAATACTGGCCCTGTATCAAGTGACATCCAAAAATGAACAGCCTTCTAGGACTTAGTCTGCAGATCTTCCTGATGCCAGGAGAAAAATAAGTCAGAGAAGAGGGATCCACATAAACAGGTTCCATTTTGTTGGTGTGTACACAGAATGGATGCATAACCCTCAGCAAGTCACTTGACCTTTCAGTCCCTCTGAGTTGCACATCCTATGGCTTGCAACAATTTTAGCAGTTTAAAGAGCTCGAGCATCTTTAGGTAAAAAGAACAAAGTATGTTTTGTGACACTGCTTGTCAGTGCAACCCAGAGACATAATCATTTAATTCCTCTTCCCTGGAGTCAAACCATTGTTTGTCTCCCTTCCTGTTCCTGGACACTGTACAAAGCTTCTTTGTAAGCAGCACTCAAGTTTCAGTCTGAATTCTCCTTGCATACCGAGTGACCTAATTCACTGCAGGGACGTTAGATATGTTTTCCCTTTTTATCTTTAATAATTAAATGACTTCTCCATTCATTATTCATACAGTTTTGATTTGTAGCCAGTGGTTGTACTGATAACAACAGATTTTCTGTAGTGGTTGGATAAACAACTTGTTTTAGTAACATCTGAGTGCACTGACCTTACCCCTGCATGCAGTTCCAGTGGCTTGAAGGGACTGTTGCAGATTTTTGCCATAATATGACTCAGAATATTTACCTGTTTTCATCTGATAAATTTTGCCTAGTGGGAGTCACATTTAGATTTAAAAAAGGAAAGGAAACATCATCAAATGGAGTATTGAACAAATTTTCTTTGAACTAATTAATGCCAAACATAATTACTCATGTTGAAAATTTCAGGAATAATAGCTGGTGTCAGAGGCTGGTTGAAAACAGAGATGTAGTTTTTGCTTGAGAAGTAACTACTCTCACTGTGAACCTTTTGTGAGGCCACTCACAGTTAGACCCCACATTTTAAGGTGCCAGGTAGGAGTTTCTCTGGCCCCAGACTGTGTTGGAGGAAGGGAAGAGGAGGGATAGCAGTGGAAAAATAAATCTCTAGGAGCATTTTAAAAGTTATTCACCCTCCTGACTTCTTGCCTCCCCATTACCTTTTTCTGGCTGGCCAATACATGAAAATCTTGCAGATAGCAATAAAATAATTTGAATATTAGTAATATTAGCTTGAACTTGAGGTATACTTTCTTATTCCTTACATTTGCAATAAAAGCACTCAGGGTGTACTTTTCTACAAAAAAGAAAGAATATTTAAGCCTGATTTCTGGTTTGTTCCTCTCCTCATCATTATTGTGTTTGCATCTTTAGAGTGAACATTGTAAATAAAATCAACACTTAGCATTTTAAATCAGAAGAGCAAATTATTTTAATTTAATTACAAAGTAATTAAAATGTATTAGACTATTGAAGAGATGTAGCAGTCAGTTAATTAGCTGCAGATAATTGTGTGCCTTTAACAATACCGGTACATTAGTTTTTAAAGTGCAGTTGAGTTAAAAGCTAGAAGGGCTACAAAACTGTATTTTCAAATTTAGAAAACTTCACCACGGAACAATCTATCCTGGATGTGCACATGGGCTTCTTACTGAGAGCAGTGTGTTGCTTCAGAGGCTAAAAATAAATGGCATGTGTTGTATATTGTCCCCTCTTCCTGTGATGCACAGACGTCCCAGTAGAAAGTGGGGCTTTGACTACATGCAGAACTGATGAAGAAACCTGATTTTTGCCTGGTCCAGAGAGCTTGGAAATGAGATTCTATTTACACAGACTGCATCTGATAGCAATCTGAGGGGTTTTTTGTTCTCATTTCATACCACACCAGCAGAAAGCATTTAAAAACAAGCAAAAAGTGAAAATATTAAGACTAGATAAACTGACATGGCATTGCTTGGACAATGTCCCTGGTGCTCGGCCTTTCTGCTCAGGTTTCCTTTAATTGTTTAAAGGCTTTAAGGTCTGGCATTTTTACACTGCTCGGGAGCCTGCTCCCCATGCAGTCCTACAGAAATTAATGAAACTGTGAAGTAAGGGGTTACTCTGTAGGTAAGGGATTCATGGTCTCGCTTTAAGAGAGGGCAGTCTCAAGCAGTGAGAATTAATTGGTGTTTGTAAAATGTGTTGGAAATGAAGCAGCACATAAGTGGTATTATGATGGTTGAAGCTCGAGTTACATGCTCTTTGAGCTGAACATGCTAACATGGAGTAGATCAGTGTAATTTTGTGACCTTCCAGGTCCTGCAAACCCTGTTTCTGTACTCAGTCACCCTGCCGTGCTTTTAGCACAACTGTGTGTTTTGATCGATCTCTCTGGCTTTCTGTTTCAGCCGCCTCTGTCGTTCACACCCCATCCTGAAGTCAGTTAACATGTTCAAATTCTGGGGGCCATCCTTTGTGGGTGACCGCCTTGTCTTCAATGCCATTGTCAACAACACTTTTCACAACAGGTAAAGCTCCTCATTTGTTATCTCCCTTGGCATCTCCAGCACCAGCCTACATTGCGTGTTTCAGGTTTCATCAGTAGGATTTTCATTAGTGAATTAATTATTTTTTCATGTGTGACTTTGAGGGATGTATCTATATCTGTAACTACCTATATGTGCCCTTTTTTAAATTTCACTTTTATCAGTGGAAGTTTTTTAAAAAAATATTCTCTGACTTTCAGTTTAAAGATCATTCATCACCAAACACCACTCCTGCAAATGCAAACAATAAATGTTCCTCTGAAATTCAGGGATTTTCAAGGGCTGAGTTGCTCCTAGAGATGTGATTCTTCAGAAGATGACAGCTTCTTACCAGGATCTTCCCATCTTGGCATTTGTTGACCCATCTGAGTTCTTTTTATTGCTTATTTTTGTTAATGCCATTTAGCTACTGCCATCTTTTATTTTATTTCAGAAGTGTGTCTGTCCAGATTGAATAATTGATTTGCTATACCACAGAAGGTATTTGAATCAGGCTTCCTGCACACCTGGAGGTACTGCAGTCCTTTTCGGCATGTCTCAGGACTGCTTCTGCATCACTTGTAGCAGTTCAGTAATTTATTTAAACTTTCCTTTCAGTGTGGAGGTTGGTGTTCGTGTTGAGGCTTACAACTGTGAGGAGTGGATCAAAGACCAGCCACGGCACATCAACAGTGCATTCCTCACCTTTAATGCTGTGAATGACAAAGGGGAGCTGCTCACCTTTCCTAGGGTCAAGCCCACGACACAGGTGAGCTCTCAGGAGCAGGGTGGTCACCACAGCCTTCCTAGGACCCAGCAGGGCTCTGCCGTGCATCTTCTTGCAGGAGAGAAAAGCTCCAAATGAAATGTTTGCCCTCGAGTGAGAGGTTTGTTTTTGATAGCTTTAGTCTTCCAAAACTGAGAGGCTCAGTGGAGGGTCCTCATGTCTAGAGATTCTGTGGTTGACGGGCAGAGAAGAAGAATCTGATGTGTTTGGAGATTTTTCCTCTTGTCTATGTCTTGTGCAAGGTCCAATGACTGTAGATGAAGTTGATAAGTATTCAGTGAATAGTTATTTTTATAAACCCTTAACAAAGATGAGAAATAGAGTGAATAAAGAAGTCTGTGGGAATCAAATGCCATGATGTGGCTTTTCAGTTGCTTTGACATGGAGATCTCAGTTCATGTTTCCCTGAAAGTGGTTCATGAAGCACTTGATGCAGTTTGAATGCTATTGAGTTATTTGCTGTGGTAACACCTGTCACTAACCTTCCTGCTCCAGTTACAAGAATTTTAGCAAGCCAGTGTAGGCAGAAATAATTTTTTTAACATCAGGGACCTTACTTTTTATAGGATGGGAACTGGACAAATGATTCAAGGTGCCTTATGTACTCACTGGGACAGTAATATGAAAAACGAGGTTCACTTCCTTAGAAAAATTTAGACGTTTAATAAAATGAAAAAGAAAATAGACAGTTAGGAGAGACAAAAGGAAAATATATTTTCTCAGCTGAGGATGCCTGGCATGGAGCCAGCCAGCACACCTGCTAACAAAAAGTTTGTTCCTTAAAAGTATCAGCCTGTTGCATATTTTAAAATTCACATGCATGATTCAAACATTCCTTTTGAATGTGAATTTCTTTGTTCGGTTTCAACTCCCCCCCACCATTTTATCTGGTAGATCCAACTGCAGTGGCTCCATTCTGTCTGATAGCACAAGTCCTCTAAATCCTTCTTCTGGGGTTTTGGTCATCTTCATTTGAATAAGATACTTGATAACAGAAGTTCAATAGCTTTTGGTCAGCAATCTTCATGCAGGAATGTGGGATGACACCCCCTACCTTCTGGTTTGCCAGTTTACAGAAAAAAAACCCAGTCTTCTACTTTTAACAGTATGTTACAATCATAAAGAATATACATTCATCACATTTCTAAACTCTGTTAATAAAAGAAAATACAGTACAATCTTCCCACATTATACATACAGTATTCATTTTAATATTTGTGAAAAGCCAACTATATACTATGCATTTATAACAGTAGGTTTCACTACTGCCCATTGCAGGTTGTCCCAAGAGGAGAAACTGACTTTGAAAAATAAAATTTTCCTTTGTGCTTTGAACAGCAGATGATGATAAATTGGGTTAATAGTTTATTTGGTGGGTAGCACATTGAGAAAGAGCGGAATGTGTGTGGTGCACTGCCCAGCTGCCACTGCTTTAGGACTAAAAAGCACTAGGAGGATGCTACAATGATACAACTCTTCTATCACATTAGTTTTTTTCCAAATTTCAGAGAATATTGCTAAGGCAAAAAGTAAACTACCAGTTTACTGGGGTTAGACTGTGGAAAGTCCATTGCACAAAGTATTATTCTTTATTTGTTTGTATTACTGCTTTGCCATTTGCTCATCTGTAATAAATAGTTTTTAGTTGTCTTTTTTCAGACTTTGTTCTAAAATAATGAGATGTGTTGCTCTCTGGTTCACTTTTCATGCAGGATGGTGTGAGGAGGTACCACGGAGCTATTGCCCGGAGGAGGATTCGACTCACCAGGTATAGCTGGGTCACTGGCAGATCTTGATTTTGAAAATTTAACTTTATAATCCTCTAAATAAGGTAATTGAACTCTCCTTAACATATGTATAACTGTTACATGGCTTACATTTACAAATAATTTTGTTTCAGTGGCACTGAAATTATTAGAGGCTATGTGTCTCAAAATTACTTTACTCTGGAGGTTATTTTGTTTCACTGTCTTTCTCATAAAGAAAAAGCAGTTATTGCAAACTAAAAATTGACAAAGCATCTGTATTTAGAAGACACTTAAGCCTAGAGAAAGTGCTTTTTCCTAGCATACACAGATGTGTAAAGAACCAATTTATGCTACTATGTCTCTGTTTAATTATGTTTTAGAAAATGCATGCTATCTGCTAAAGGAGACAAGCCCTCTGATGCCTGGGAGACAAGCAACCAGGTAATCTGCAGGTGCATAAAAAGCTGTGTTTGTGCACCTTTTGGGGTGTGTGAAACAGCTGTTCAGGCTGTGGCAGTACTGGTGGACCCTCTGAAGTGTTTTGGTAGTCATGAGGAATGGATGGATGTGTAACACAGTGAAATTTCTCTTCTAAAAGAAGAGAGTAGATGATTCACTACTGATCTAAGAGTAAGTTCAATGCAAAGGATAAAAAATGTCTTTAAATCAGATGCATACAAGTGGTTCCTTAAGGTCTCAAGCAGATTTATCCCTCAGTGTCCCCAGATGTTCTAAAAGCTGAATTCTCCTGCAGAGGAAGTAGTTTGGGGTTTTGGTTTTCTGTCTTTATCAAGCCACGGAATGTCTGAAAAAATTGCAATAAGGAAACCATTTAATAAGTGCAAAAAGTGCAGGGAGAGATAGCAACAGAGGGATGAGCGCTGGAATAGCATAAACTTTGTTTCTGTGGAAAGAGAGGTGAAATCATATTCATTCCCAGATACCCTGGACCAAGTGTCTCTGGTTTGGACATGCTGGGCCACTGACTGTGCCCATGTCTTGTAGTGAATGTAGTTGAACCTGAATTTAGGTGGATTTATAGATAATAAATCCTAAATGTTGTTTCAGTGTCCAGTTTTTGTGCCTAAAGCAGCTTTTTTTTTCTTTTTCTGCAGAACAACAAGTGTAAATATGCACACAGTGATAAAAATGGCTTGCTTAAGATTTATTTCCTATGAAATCAAAACCTGTCAGTAAAGACTCTAAGGCTGTATTCTCTTTGTAGAGTGGTTAAATGAGAACTCCATCCACTGTAGCCAAGCATAAAGAAAGGATGTATTTGCATTTTCTTTGCTGTGAGCCTGCTGTGTAAAGCAATTGCCAAGACGGACCCAGCTTGGTAGCAAAGAAGAGGTTAATTTTCAAGTAGATTATAATTACTTAAGAGGAAGATGGACAAAACCATTAATTCAATGGTCTGAGAGGTTATCTATATTGTCTCCCTGGTGGTCAAAATTGTTCGTCACAGCTTTAAAACTGGAGAAGCTGAAAATAGTGTTTTGTTGTCCTTTAATTGATTGTTTTGCCAGCAGCCATGTGAGTGCATCAGGAAGCCACTGTAAGTGCTTTAATTCAGAAACTACTGAAGTGTGTTTTCACTTACAAGGAAAATAAGCATTTGTTTGCAGTTGAAGCATAATGATAGAAAAAAACAACACCTAATTTCTGCAATGTTCAGTGAAATGTACCTTTACCCCTCTATTTCCCGACATGTGTCTTGTGTTTCAGGCATATTTGAGTTACAGCAACATAGCTGCACTGACACATCTGGCAAGAAAACCAGGCTGGGACATAACCAAGACTCTGGATAATGTAAGTGCAGAAAAGAAATTACAGAGATCTGAAAGCAAAGCACTTCCCTGTTCTTGATTTGGTCTTACAAACCCAAAATCAGTGAGGAAACTTGTGTAAAGCAGTTCTAGCAGAGGAAGATGCTGCTAGGAAAAGCAGAATAAAGTCAAGGGAAAGCCTGGTGTTAACCCTGTTGCAGTGCATGTTTTCCAGACGATGGGGGGACATTAGGCATTGGCCAAGGCTGGGTTTCTGGAATGTGGGTAGTGACTGGCAGTTTACTTCAAGATCATGTCAATCCAGGGGTGTTTTGGGACAAAAAATGACTTTTGCAGTATTTTAGTCTGACCTCCTGTGCGTCACAGGCTATGAAACATTGCTTAGTGACTCTTGCATGTAGACAGTAAGATACTTGAATAAAAGCAGATACAAATTGTAAGGAGTTCCAGTGATGGCAAAACTGCCAGTGCCATTTGTAGGTTGTTCCAGTGGTTAAAGACTTTCAGAAAACACTACAGTGCCAAATAAACAGCAGATAACATTCATGCTGGGAAAAGCAAGCTTGAACCAGCTCATGGAGACAGGCAGAGAGAACAAATGGGGTTGTTCATCCTGGAGAAGAGAAGGCTTTGTGGAGACCTTGAAGCACCTCCCAGTATCTAAAGGGGGCTTACAAGAAGTCTGGACAGGGACAGCACAAGGGGGAATGACCCTAAAGTTCAGAGGATTTGTTCCCTTTTCCCTGCACATGGAATGACCCCAAGCTGACTGACAGTTTTTGAAGGTAGAAAATGGCGCTCTGATGTCTCTGGGGAGAGGAGTGGTCAAAACCACAAGACTTGTAAGCCTGTAGAGATAATCCAGTCTTGACAGTGTTGACTTAGCAGAGAGGTGTTTTGACAGCTGCACCTCCTGCTTTGTTTCATATTTCTCAAGTCTAGAAGACTCCTAGAACAACACAAGGCTCCTAGAAACCAAACTTTACTTCAGCAAGGTGCCTGCTGGATTATGTTGGGGTTAATTTCCTCTTCCAAGATAGGAAAATCCAGAGAAATACAAAGTCTGTGTTGTTGCAGAAATGCAGCATAACCAAAAGATGGTTCATTTTTGACACAGAAAAAAACCATAGAAACAACAAAACCTCAACAGTGGTGATCAACTTTTATGAATTTTGTATCACTTGGAAATGAAAATCTGTTAAACTTCTCAGGATTTGAAAAGCAATAAAGCACATGAATTTGGGAATAAAATCTTCTAATTCTAGACATTCTGTTGTACCCATCTTCTTCCATTATATGTGGTTTATGGGAGGTGCCAAACCCTTCTTTGTGTGTGCATTGTTATGTACAGGTTGTTCCTTTTGAATTCTCTGAGTTGAGATTTAGGCCTATAAATAGAAATAGATCCAAAAAAATCACGGGAATATAGTACAGGTGTGGGACAAGAGATGGTAAACTATGATTTTAAGTAGTTATTCAGAGTATCATTAGTTCTGGGTGCTCTGGTTCACAGATGAGAGTAAGGGAGAAGAAGGAGGGTATTTTGGAAAGGGAAGTGCTGGGTTCCTCTAAGGGCAGGGGGACCAGGTTAAGGTGTGGCCAATTTGCTTGGACAAGGGAATGTGGCATTTCCCAGGAAATCCTGAGAAAATCTTCTCAAGTCCCAAATGTGTAACATTCATGCATCTAAATGTGTACATTAATCATTCTTTGTTTTTAATACATGCTGGCTGTTTTTTTTCCCCCCAGGTAAGAATCTGGACCCACGAGGAGGGTGCTGTGGTGTCATTCAAGGTGGAAATGCAGGTGAAGGTCCCATCCCATGTCGCCTTCTCCCTCTTGTCCGACTTCAGCCTCCGCCAGCGCTGGGACAGACACTTCCTGTGAGACCCTGCCCCTCTCTGGGCTCTGAACCCCCTGATCACTCCTCTTTCCTGACATAGACACTTCTGAAGTGCTGGCACTTCACTGCCCCATTAGGAAAGGAGTGCTGTAAGAATTTGACATCAAACATTCATTAGTCAAAGTACGGGTTTTGGTGTTTTACCATAGTAGTAAAACTTGGTTTGTGCTTAGTCTGGTTCCAAAATACAGAGTGCTCTGTCAAAAGAGAGGGATAGGACAGAGGTCATCTTTTTCTTAAATGAGCACAGTTCCAATCCTAGACATGTGTATGTTAAAAGTGACAAAAACCCAAAACAAGTAAAAAAAGAAAAAGTCAAAAGTAAGAAAGGAGGTGGATATATTGTGCATGCTAGCTTTAAAAATTAAGGAAAACATGGGTTCCTTTATGTTTGTGCTGTTGGGGACACTGATTCTCAGTTTCGCTGTACAGTCAAAGTGAGAAATCAAGAAATGGGGTCCTTCAAAATGCATATTTTCAGAAAAATGACATGTTTCCATGTTTGGAAATGGGTTTTAGAATAGCTCTAAAAGGTGTTTGAGGTCTTTTATTTACCTTTTATGGTGTAGAATAGTGTTTAGAGACAGCTGAATTGAAATTATACTAATTTGATTTGGTAAAGCATTTTCAGTTAGTTTTTCCATCCTGAAAGGTTTTTACCAGAGGGTGGAAGTGGAACCTTAGGGATATTTGAAAATCTACAAACTCTGCTGAATTTACAGCTTGTAACAAACAAAACCTAAAGGAATACTGTTGATGAGGTGTTGCAGGAAACCTAAATTTTTCACTCTCTGTGCCTTGCTGCTGGGACATGAAAATCAAACGTTCAGTGTCAGGATGGAGCCTGTTTGCACTGGGTTTGTTGGAGGAGATGCTGTTGCACATACACGTGTGTTAAATGTATTCACAGGACGTGCAAGGTCTTGCAGGAGGTGAGTGAAGAGGAGAAAATCTACCACATTACATCTGCCCCCATGACAGGCCACCAACCCAGAGACTTTGTGATTCTGGTGTCCCAAAGGCAGCCCTGCAGGCCACAGTGAGTATGGCTCTGATTTTAACTCTGAGCACTTCAGGGCCACAGTCTGGAGTCCTGTGACCTTGATCTGTCACCGGGTGACAAAGATGACATTTTACTTTTTAAGGAGTGAGATTCCTTTGTTGATGCCCAAGTTTGTACAACCAGATTTGCTTTGCAATGTGAAGGTGCAATGAAATAAATCCAGATAATCACAAATTTTTAGCATAGTCCAGTATTGATTCTTTAATAGTGACTCTTTGGGAGTGGTCTACCAGGAGGGCAAATAGGCCAGAATTTAAAATGGGCAAACTGGGAGAAAATTTGTGTCCCAGAGAGCCTGTCAGTAGGCTGAAGCACCTAGCTGGGAGTTTGTTTTTTGTTTGCTTGAAGTGACTTTGTACTCCCATTCCATGTAATGACAGTTTTTATTTAGTCAAGGAAGTGCTTGAAACCTTACACATTTATTGTATCTGTAAATTCTGCCTAGTCCCTTGCTCAGTTTAACATACCCTGCTTTTTAAAGTTTTATTATTTTTTATTAGATTTCTTTTTGTTCTTACATAGTGAAACATTGGCAAATGGAACCTTTTGGTGTATCTTACCCTTCTTTATTCTGTTTTTCTCACATTCAGTAATTCTTCAAGTTAACACTAAAAGGCAGTATTCTGTACAGTGCTTGTTTTCCCCCTCCATGAGGGGATTGAATGAGTTTGGATACCTGTTGGATTATACCTTTTTTTGACCCAGAGATGGGGCAGCTGAGAGGCATTTTAAAAACTTTTACTCCATTTTCAGTCTCATGTGAAGGGTGAGACAGTACAGATGTTACAATTCATGCCATCACAATCAGAAGCCAAACTATTTCCTAATTACAATACATTATAAGCGTTTCTTGGCCTATCAGTCCATTTCCCACATACACCTTTACTGTGGCCACACTGTGAAGCCTCTGGGTAAAGGGTGCTCCCTGATGCTGTAAATGTGGGCCGAGGAGAGCAGGGTAAATTAAAAAGAAAGGCTGGGGAATTCTCTTCTGTCTGCCACAGAGGTCTCCTGGACTGGAGTCTGTGCTGAAGCCTCACTGAGACTCAGCAGGGCCCAGCTTTGAACCAGGATCATTGAACTCACCCGAGCTCCTCTGCTCTCCTGTGAGAATGACATGTTGTAGTCACTTCTGTGAACCTGTGAACGTTTTTAACAAGAGGAAGGGTGTGATGCTTGTCCCTGCCCTGCAGGGAGCCCTACACGGTGGCTGTGAGGTCGGTGACACTCAGGGGGGTGCCCCCAAGCCCGGAGTTCTGCAGGAGTGAAATCCTCTGTGCTGGGTTCCAGATCCACAGCAACAGCAGCAGCTCCTGCACCGTGAGTAGCCCTGCAGAGCCCATCTGTGCCCCCTGCCCTGTCCCCCCTGTCCTGGGGCTGTCACCTCACCTGAGCCGACAGTCTGCAAAGGGAACAGCAAAATACCTCAAAAAAGAGTTCAGTCGGGGTGTGTGGTGTCTGTCTTGCCCAATCTGACTGTTAGAAATGAGCTCTAAACCAAGCACTGAAGGCTGCCCTGCCCCTCCAGAGTCATTCACTGAGTCCTAAAATACACCTCTAGAGGATGTGGATTGCACTGGTCTCTGGTTGTGTGTCTCTCTTTTCACTGACTACAAAGGCCAAGGAATTAGTTCAAATTAAATTCCTTGCTTGAACTTTCATATACCAAGAATGACACAATCTGATTCCCATTTCTGGACCCATGCCAATCTTCTTTGCCATGGGAAGGCCAAAACTCTTCCATTTAAGAAAAGACATTTCTGAAAACTTCCAGCAGCTCTTGGTGGCTGCAGTTCCTTTTTTGAGGCAACAGCTTTGTTTGCAAAGCACACATATTCCACATGTTATACACAGTGTTTCTTGCTGCACTGCTCTTTAAATTTACCTGCAGATGCTGGATGATCTGAGAGCAGTGAGATCACTGGAGTGCTGTAAAAAAGGCATGCTTTTGCAAATTACTGCCTTCAGTTTCAGACACACTGTGTGCTTCTATTCACATCCATAAAAACTGTGGTACTCATCCAGGCTCTGCAAAAAAAAATGGCTAACTTGCAATCCATTGGCTTTCTTGTTTCATTTACTTTTGTTCAAACAGGTGTGTTACTTCAATCAAGTGACATCAGGAGTTATGCCTTACTTAGCTGCAAATCTTACTGGCTCATCAAAATCCATTGAAGACACTGCTTTGGAATGTATAAAGTTCTTAGAGCTGAAAGACAGCAAGTGCTGAAGTTAAAAACAGATTTCTGAAGGGACATCTGAAGATTATCAAGCAGTTCTAGTTTCAATTCCTGCAAGGGTGTCGATCATTCTTAGGTTACTTGCTTCAGATCATGTTGGGCTTCAGCCTGAAAATACCTGGTACAAGCATTTTCTATCAAACCAAGCTTAGGCCTTAGGCTCTAAATTCAATCTTTAATTTAAAAAAGATTAAGGAACAGATTCTGCTTTTGATTGCATTAATGAATTTTATATAAATGGAGGCAGAACTTGGCTCAGTAGAGCTGTGGTTCATAAGACTATTTCACTATTTTTATGTTACATTGAACAGAGTGGCATCTAGGCAGTTTTAAAATGCCATCCCTTGTAATCAGCAAAAATCAGTGCTACCAAGTAGCTTTGCCAGTGCTCTGACCTGGCCATGCAGATCCTTGCACACTCATTATTTATAAACTGATTACGGCCGATGTAAATTAGTGTTCACTAATGTCTGCACTTTAGTACTTACCTGTGACTCCAAATAAATTATTGTTTCTGAGGTTACAGACTCCTCACAGTATTTGGAGGGGCAGAAGGCTGCCCTGCAGTGGTGGTGGGTTCTGCAGGAGAGCCGTGAGCTCCAGCCTCTGTGCCAGCTGTGCCAGGCTGGAGCAAACGCACAGCAGCAACTCCTGCATCCAACTAACACGGGGATGGCCCCAGGGGCTGTGCTGTGGTGTGTTTGCTTTGTTTGCTGCTCCTGTTTGAGCTGTTCAGAGCACCAAGCACCATGCTCATCAGCATTTGGACCCTGGAGGATCTGGGGACGAGGGCGGCAAAGCACCTGAGCTGCAGCACTGCCACTCGATGTCACTGCAGTGTCACCAGTGCCAAGGTGAGGATTCCCAGGGCTGGCACAGTTCCCACTGAACACACCTTCAGTTGGCCCTGCAGCCAGAGCAGAGCCTGCTGCAAGGATTTACAGGTCGCAGAACCTGCCAGTAGAATCTGCATGTGAGAAGAGTGGCAGGGGAGGCACCAAGGGGGGCCCTGGGGGTGTCACCTCTCCGGTGTCCCCTGGCCTGTGGCTCAGTTTGGGCACAGTTCTGCCTGCCAAGCCCCACCACTGGGCTGTGCTTCACCAGGGATGCAGGGAGAGACACCTCCTGGCCTCTGGCTCAGCAACAGGAACCATAGATCCAAATCTGATTCTGGATCAGCATTTCCTTCACGAGGACAAAGTGCAGCATCTCATCCTGGGAGCATGGGCAGCCCTCTCCAGAGCGTGAAAGCCACCAAGGTCGTGTTTGCCACCTCCCAGCTCAGGAGGGTCCAGCTCCCTCCTGGCAGAGCGCTCTCTCCCCAAGCCCTGCGGTGTGCAGGTGATGGCACAGCAGTCCTGGGCTGCACAGGTAAACCGAGATCCCAGAGCTGGGGAAGAGAGACCCCTAATGTTGGCTTTGGACACAGGCACCGGGGAGAGCCAGCCCAGATGCTGCCTGCACCAGGCACCATAAATGAATGGGTTTACACCTTTACAGGCAGCACCTTTTGCGGGTGCTTTCCAAAACCCTTCCTGCAGCCACACATCCCTCTGTGAAATATCAGTGGGTGCATCTGACGAGTGGTTTTGTCCAGCAGTTACAGCTCAGATTGCTCTGCAGGAGCTCCTTGGGAGCTCCACAACCACAGCACATCCCACTGCCTGCACCAGCCCTCACAGAGCAGCACTGGTACCACTAGGACAGGCCAAGTCCATGGCCCCAAGGCTGCAAGAACACAACGCCAAGGAGCAGGGAAATTATCTAAAAAGATGCTTTTTAAACAATACACTTAATTCATAGAATAGAAAGAGAAATGCTTCTTAAGCTGGGATAAACGTCTGTTGCCAAAATGTCCACATTAAACTGATAGCTTTGAGCTTTTATCCAAGTTACTTAAAACTCCATAATGAAACTTTGGTTTCATTCACATCCACTCCCTCTTCCCATTTAAACATGTGCTCTGATTGATACAAACTGTACACCCCCTATCTCAGTCTCCACAGCAGCACTACGAAACCTAAAATATGACATCTAACCACTGTATTCTTTAGCAGCATTTTATTAAAAATAATTACCTGTACAAATATAAAATACCTCCACACAATTTCATTCCCCATATTTGTTTTTTGCTGCAAGAAAAGCATGTGAGGGGAGCTCAGGATGCACTTCTCCTGCAACACTGGTGGCTGCAGGAACTCTGGAGTTGTTTTCCTAATCTTTAATTATCCACCAGTTTTTATAAGGTTGCAGTCTCAATTTAAAAATAGTAAGTCTGCCATGAAGCAGGCAGGTGCAGTGCAAAGGAAAGTTTACTCTCAGCTCACCAAGGCATGGAAACACTGCGTATTTTTGAGCATTTTCTTTGAAAAAGAAATAAACTAAGAAAGCTGCTCACTTGCTCTCCAATTCTTTACGGGTGTGTTTCACCACAGGCTTCAGAGGAAGGGCTTGATTCTGTTAGTGAACACACTCAAATGACCCAGTGTGCATGACCAATGAAGTTAATGGCTGATAGGAAAAACTGCAGCCATCAGGAGCTGCACCCCAAGCTCGGCAGCCCCCAGGGTTGATCTGTAACTTCACCACAAGACTGCTCAAGATGGAGCATACAGAGGAATAATTTCATTATTCCTAAAAGAAAAAGGCAAAACCAAACCGTAATCCAACAAGAACCTTTAAAAAACACCCACAATTCCTTTAATACAATAGCCACTTGCTGTGTTCCTGTTGTTCCCAACTTTACAGTGAGCCAGGCAAGTTTGGGAGGCAAACTGGGAAAATGATGGGAGACAAAAAACCAGCAATTCCTCTGCAGCCTGCTTGATCTTCTGGATCCACTCTCTGTCGTCACCACTCTGGAGTGCAGCAGCACAGGAGAACTGTTGGAGGGCTGGGAGGCCTTCAGAAAGTGACAACTTTGGGTCGCTTGGGCTGTGCTCTCTGCAGCACCGGCGCGGCCGCAACGTCCTCGTGGTCAGCGCTCAGGCCAGGGGTCCAGCGCCCGACTGTCACCTGCTCTGCAGGGACACAACACAGCAGTGCCAGTGCCAGGGCCAGCTCTGCCACCTGCACAGCCTGGGGTCTGCCCCAGCAAGGCAGCAAACCCAGCACTGCACACGGGGAATGCCACGGGTACCCACACCAGCCTCTAGACACTAAAGCTGGCCCAATCTGCCTGAGGAAACTGGAAACTGCAGTGCCTGAACTCCTTTTGACAGCTCTCACCTGCCTTCCTGTACCTGAACATACTCTGCACAGTGCACACTTCATCTCAAAGAATATCACAATTCTTGCCAATGGTGTCACAGTTCCAATTAACTCGACTGTTTTTAACCAGCAGTGCTAGTTTTGAAAGAAGTCCCTTGGGAAAATAAACAGCACTTAAAGTCCTCATTATGGATGTTAAACTTACCAGAAAAAGGTAGAAAAAATCTAGTTACAAGCTTCTAAAACATCAGTCACCCAAGTGGGCACAGCCTCACTACCTGCAGATGAGTTTGGGGAAATTTCAGAGTCTTTTGGTGTCATAAACTTTTGTCATACCAATTCAGACTGAGTCTGACCTATTCTAAACTGGCAAAGCAGCACACACCTAGAATCCTACATATTGTCTCAGACCTAAAAATATCATAAATATAGGATCAGATACAGAAAATGCCATAAAATTTCTTACACAAATGTCACCAAATTGGCTTATCATGAAGTGGCACATTAACTGTGTTAATAGAAACTAAGTAGAAAAATGCACAGGTGTGTCACCACTCCAGTAAAAGGATCATTCTTCAAGCCCTTGTTTGATGCTTTACCTCCTGTAGTGCAGTGGGGGTTTGGGGTATCTAATTTAATTTTCCCACCCAGATGGAAAGCTGAAGAACACGTAAGAAAGCAGTTCATTAGCTGTGAATCCAGCTGGACAGATCTTTGTTATTGTTCTGGGAGCCTGCACACACCACCACCCTGCACCTGGCATTGGGCTCAGCTCCACCACTTCACACTGAAATCGGCAAAAAGCAGCAGCCAGTTCTGCTGTACAGCAGCCAAACTGTGAACAGCAGCACAAATACTGGCCAAAAAAACCCCAGATTATTTCATAAGGCCTTCAGATACACACAAGATGAACTTCCTTTTTTAAAAAATAATTATCTTAGTTTTGCATTGCAACTTACTGCCTCCTCCACACCCTCCCTGAGTGTCCCAACAAAAGGCCACCTCTGCTGCTTCCAAGCTCTCTTCCCAAAGCCTTTTCCCTGACCACACCCACCCCACACCCCCTGCAGCTCACCTGCGTTCTGCTTCTCCGGACAGTCTTTTTTGAAGTGTTCCACAGAACCACAAAGTTTGCAGCCCCCACCTGTTCACACAGAAAGCTGTTACTCATCTGAGGGGAAAAAACACAAAGCACCCAAAAAGCACCCAGCAAAACACCCTTCCTGTGTCTGTGAGGGATAGAGCTGTTTGGGATCCCACTGTTCTGTACAGCACCACACACCACAAATTCCAGCCACTGTTTACTGGGTTCTTTTGATTTGCTGGAAGCTTTTTTTTTTGAGAAACAGGCTGAATTCTGCTGAAATCCGTACTCAAATGAACTTTCAAAATTGACAGGGTCTCCTGAGGGGCAGGTAATCCAACTGCAGGTACTGAGATGTGAAATTCTACACAATACAAAATTCCACAATACAAACACTTGAAAGCAAGGTCATTTTTGTTCCACTTTAATTGGGCTGCAAGATCACTTTCTGGAGTTTGCCAAGACCCCACATTTGTGGTAGGAAACATCAGGAGACAGAATGCTGGTTGTTGGAGCCAATGGAGAAGTGAAACCTTCACAGTTAGACCCCAATTCTCATTAAAGTTACTCAGACTGAAGATGCTCTCCTTTTACTGAGAGCCTGTGCTTTGCTACCTCCCAGCATCTTAAGTTACTGTGTGAGAATGTTCTTACCACCTACTTGGGTGCATGTACATGTAAATATACACACTGCCTACATTCACACAGCACTTTGTTCCTTTGTGCATTTCCTGATACTGAGGAAAAAGCAAAGTCTCACACTTTGCACATCATCCTCATTTAACACTAAACCTACACTTGTAACAGAAATCCCCAGGTAATTATTTGACAACCAGTTCCCTGGAATTACTCTGCTTTTTCTGAAAGATACACAGGAATTCCTTTCAGTAACACTGCCAGTGTTACTTGCAGTGTTACTTTTTTCTGTATCAGGTAAGAAGGACACTGAAGTTTAATTTTACTAAATTTAGTGAATCAGTACACTCACCTTCAGCATACAGCCCCTTGGGATTATCCGGACACGACCTTGACAAGTGTCCCATCTCACCACAGATGAAACATTTTGCATAAGGAAATGGCCCTGCAAAATCCCACAGAGTTCATGGTCCACATCAAACCCTTTGTGAAGCCACATACCCAAACAGTGCAATGACAATATTTTAATCACTTCATGCCATCAATTACTGTCAGGTTCCTCATTATCATACTGCAAAAGTTAAATTTCTAACATGCAAAACTCCAGGGTCAGCAGTCAGACAATTTAGACCCAGACATCTCACAGCAGCACAAATTCCTGAGACCCACCAGCAGCTGGATCCACCTTGGCTCTGCACTTGCTGAGGTCGTGCTCCGTGGATCCGCAGCGATAGCAGATCCCCGTCCCCATGTCTTGGCTCTCCAGCACTGCAGGACAGTCAGCCACGCCGTGGCCAGGTTCTCTGCAGTGGAAACACACCTTGGAAGAGGAAAATCCAGTGATTCTGTGAGTGGTACTCAAAACCTGGAAATCCCAGCTTCACAGAGCCTAAAGAGTAAACACAATTTTGTCCCCAGGAAAAAGCAGCCAGGAAGAGTCTTCGTGCTCTGCCATCAAGCTGTGCTCTGTGCCATCAAACCACATTATTATGGGCACTTTTCTCCTTTAACCAGCAAGACACAGTCTGCTGAATTACACAGGAAAACTACCTGAGTTAGTTTCACCCAGGAACCAAGAGGGGCTGGGGACTCCTGAAAGGGGCAGGGGGAACAGTGCTGAGCCAGGAGAGCCATGGTAAAGGCTGTGGCTGGAGCTGAAAGGCATCTTCTGTTCCAAACTTCACGTCTTTCATCTGAAACATGCTGTGCCTGCAGCAGGGGAGGGCTGAGCTCTTGCTGAGCCCCGAAGCAGCACCACCACAGGGAGAGAGACCTGTGCCTCCCACATGGGGCTCTCCTTTAACAACATTGTGGGAACGTGACTGGGGGTTAAAAGGGGAAATTTCAGGGGAAAATACAGTGGCTGCTCGCTGGATGGGACCCCCCCCCCCACACCACAATCCAGGCTGGACTAACAGGAGGTTGGAGCGGGGCAGAGACCCTGCAGCTCTGCCAAAATCCTTGCAGAGGAAGGAACCTGGTGGAACCTTGCAGCTGATCAGCCACACAGCAGCCGAAAGCCAAGGGAGATAAAGGAGAATGTTCTGTTGGATCAGCAGCTGTGGTGAAATCCCTCTCTTTGCACTGACCACATCCCACCACAGGGTTACCTCAGGTACTGTCCTGAGTGACCCACTCCCAAGGCACAACCACCCCTAACTAAGATGTATGACTAAAGTCATTAAACCTCCACCTAAATGTAAAAAGAACAATATAAAAGTGAGTTAGGAATGGGGAGAAGCTTCGGAAGACTACATCATAACCTGTAGGATCAGCTGAACCTATTGTCTCTTCCCCATAGGGCCCCAACAGGTGAAGACTGTGCTCAGTGTGAGCTTTACAAGGAATTAGAGTTAGTCCGTGTGTTGCTTTGATTAAATTGCTTTGGACACACTTTCGCAGTCAGATGCTGTCACCAACATCTCTCGAGCCTTAACCCGTCACATTTTATTACACAAGGTGTAACTGTGCGCACTGTTCATGCGAGCCCTTCAAGGGCGCTGACACATTCCCCAAACGTGAGGGGTTTGAGCAAAACGGGAGGGGAGAACCCTCCCTTTTTCTTTTCCCGTGGCTGCTGGGCAGGACTCACCATGGCGTTCTTCTTCCTCTCCTGCCTCTTGAGCCTCCTGCTCTCCCGCCGCCTGTCCTTCCTCCGCGCCTCCTCCTCCTCTTGCTGCTGCTCCCCGCGGTGCGCCGCGAACCCGTTCACGTCCTGGTTCTCGTACTCCTTCTTCCTCCTCCTCCCCTTCACCGCCCGCGCCGGCTCCGGCTCCGGCTCCCCGCCCGGCGCCAGCTGCTCCCAGGGGGTGGCGGCCAGGGCGCGGGCCCCGGGCGGGGCGCTCCGCCGGGCCCAGCGGGTCATGGCCCCGGCACCGAGACCGCCACAGCCACCGGCACCGCCACAGCCACGGGCACGGCCACAGCCACCGGCACCGCCACAGCCACCGGCACCGCCACAGCCACGGGCACGGCCACAGCCACGGGCACCGCCACAGCCACGGGCACCGCCACAGCCACGGGCCGCAGCACGGCCGCACGGTGATGACGGACGGGAAGAGGAGGAGGAAGAGGAGGAGGAAGAGGAGGAGCGGGAGCCAGGGCGGGCAGAGTGGGAGGTGTTGGGAGTGGGATTGCGGGGAAGGGCAGAATCGGGACCCCAGAGGAGGCGGTTCGTGAGGGAGCTGCGGGGACGCTCCCCTCCCCGCTATGGCAGGGACACCCTGTACTGTCCCAGGCTGCTCCAGCCTGGCCTTGGACACTGCCAGGGATCCAGGGGCAGCCCCAGCTTCTCTGGGCACCCTGTGCCCCGGCCTCCCCACCCTCCCAGGGAACAATTCCTTCCCAAGATCCCATCCAGCCCTGCCCTCTGGCACTGGGAAGCCATGCCCTGTGTCCCGTCCCTGCAGCCCTTGGCAATTGTCTCTCTCCATCTTTGCTGCAGCTCCTTCAGGCACTGCAAGGCCACAGTGAGGTCAGCCCAAAGCTTCTCCTGTCCAGGCTGAACAATGGCAGCTGTGCCAGCCTTTCCTCCCAGCAGAGCTGCTCCATCCCTCTGCTCCTCCTGGAGCCTCCTCTGGCCTGGCCCCAGCAGCTCCAGCTCCTTCCTGTGCTGGGCCCCAGGGCTGGGGCAGCTCTGCAGGTGGGGTCTCAGCTGGGGACAGTGAGGGGTGATCGAGTGAATCCCCGGGGCTGTGTTATCGGAGGAGGCCACAAATAATGAGCCCCTCCCTACCTCCCCCCTAAGTCAGCCTGCTGCATCTTGTCTTTTTGGCATTTCCCTAGATCCCCATGACGCTTCCCGGTTGATGTTATTAAGGTATATGCATTATACATACACTATATAAAAAATATAACGAACGTTACACTTTCTCTAGTAGTTATCCCTAACACTTGCGCCTCCCTAGAGGAATTCGCGAATTTGGCCGATTTTCCGGGGTTTTGAGTCCACTAGAGGGAGGTGTGCACAAAGTGTTCAAACCGCGCTGCTGCCAGGCAGGACGAACACGCGTTTAAGAACAATTAGCGCTGACTGCGGATAAAAATAACTGATGAACGCCGTTTAAAACCCAGGGGGAAGAAACAAAAACAAAAAACCCAATAACAAAAAACACCATAACACACCCCAGAACGGGCCAGTATGTATTTTTAAAATTAAAAACACCTCCTTTGCTGATGTAGTTACTTACAATTCAACCACAGTGTGTGGTCCCACTTGTTCCTGCAACTTGCTTTCCCAGCCTGGAATTTTATGTGTATGTGTGTCTAGGCAGGATCAGCCACCCTTAAGATCCAGCTTTGCAGGCAGTGGAAGAGAGTGTTTAATACTAAATCAATCAGACAGCATTTACCTCAAGTATCACTAATCTGGCAGAGGCCATACCTGTTTAAATTTGCACTGGTTTGTGATTTGTTCCAGGTTGACATTAGTGGGCTGGGAGCTACCCTGTACCTGGGCACCAGGTGAATTATGAGCAAGACAGCAGCAGTGCAAATAATTGTAACAGTTTTTGCCTATTTTTTCCCAATATTTACCTAATAAACAGTAAATTGTCTGAACACAGCACAGTGTTCATATGTTCATAATCCTCATACCCCAAAAAGGAGGTTTTGTCTGCTGAAGGGATACCAGAAACTTTGGTTGTACACACACACACACACAACTGATGTATCTTTGTTCATTCTTTTTTGCCTATATGGTTAGGGTAGTTAATACTATTTGTCAGAGTCAGGGTGACATTCTCCTGGCTGTTTTAATTTGAATGTAAGTCTGGGGAGAGAAAGGAAAAATAGACCCTGTTCCCTCTTAAATTCTGTTATGTGTGCCATATTCTGAGGCTCCTGTGCAAGGGTGGTTCGCTTTGATTTATTCTCCATAAGATGAAGAGATTGCTTAACATTTACTGCTCTGCTTTCTTGTCAGTGTTAAATGATTGCCTGTGCTATATTTACTCTTAATATTTGTGGATTTTGATTGCTACAACTGGGGAAGCATCCCCTTCAGTGAGCCTGCTCAGCTGACCAGCATGGGATGTCATTTCCACCAGGCTGTGTTGCTCACAGCTGTGATTCTTTCAGGATGTTTAACAAGAGCTTAAATAAGTTGTTCCATCAACTTTTGTTGCTGGATCAACTCAGATATTTATTGGTTTATATTCAGCCAAATGTTTAAGTGCCTGGATGAAGTGAAGCCTTTGAAGATTAAGGTCTGTGGTCAGTTATTTTATTTGGCAGGTTTACACTGCAAAGCTGCTGTTTGCTATTCTTGTATCAAAATGACAATCTGAGAAATGTGGCTCAAGTAGGAATGTTAGACATGCACTGTCATGATGGCACAAGAATCTTCCCTGGTTTTAGATTTGGTGGCTGCGTGCTAAACAGAAAACACTGTTTTCTCCCAGGAGAATGTAATTTTTTTTTTTTTTCAGAAACCCACAGTGAGGAAATTAATGAATTTAAACTTGATTTGCAGAGCACTTCACTTAAGTCTGTGTCTTCAGATCACAAAGTTGTAATTTCCAGGGTTGAAGGTATGAAAGAACAAAGGAAGAATGAGTTATCCCCCTGTGTTTGGATACGCTGCCCTTTTCTGCAGTATTGACTGTACTTCGAAAACCTGCTGCATTTCACAAAGAAAAGGAGACCAGGCTGAGACTGCACACAGCAGCAGAGGTACAGATTCCTTGGGCAGAGGGATCAGCAAGGGAGAGTTCTCTAATCTTTTCAGTCTTACTAATTTCTTATATTCCTCTCCATCAAGAAAATGATAAATTCCTCATTTCCACAGGGAAAAAAAAAAGGAGATGCCAGTGGTTCATGCAATTATGGCTGAGTACTAGGTAGATTATCAGTCATTTCAAAGCCCAAATGCTGGTTCAGAAAGCAGAGCACAAAACTGGAATGAGAGCTAAGACAGATACTTCTTAAAGGTGTACACTGAAAACTTACAGCCTTCTCAAACCAGAATACACATAAAATGAGCTGAAAATTAACTGGCATAATTCATCCACTTCTTTTCCTTTCTGCTGGGTCCATCTGAGTTCCCTGAACAGTGGGTAGATAAAAAAATACTTTCATTACCTTTGTTTACTGATAGACTTATTACTGTAATATAATTGACATTTTCTCATTAGGAGCCCAATATTTTTCTATAATAATTTAGAGTGAAGTAAAAATGTGATACCAGTCATCATCAGTAGGCTGGGCAGTAGTTAACAGTGCCCTCTTAGAAGATTTGGCTTGGTAGGACTTCTGTACCGTATGCATTGCATTTTGGTGTTCCCCACAGGCATTTTTGCAGGCAAAAAAAGTGACTGTTTAAGTCTTTAATCTGTTAATTAAACCTTAGGCTGAAGGCGAACTGTATGAGGCATTGCTGGAGAAAGATTAGCATGCAGGTCTTAAATTGCCTTCCAGCGGATCTTATTAGTAAAGTAATTCTGCATAGAAATATTAGCTGTAACTCATTCCTCATGTTATCTGCTCCCTTTTGGTTTTGATGTATCCAGAGAAACATTATGTCAGGTGTGCACTGATCCTGTAGGAGTTGACAGAGTCATGAACCTCCAGAGCCTATTGCCAGTTTTTGTTGGGGTAGCCAAGGATTTCAGATGTGCAGTGTCACATGTGAAATCAGTTACCACTGTTGTAGCTACAGACTTCACAGACTGGTTTGGGTTGGGAGGGACCCTAAATCCCATCCAGTCCCACCTCTGCCTTGGCAGGGACACCTTCACTGTCCCAGGCTGCTCCAAGCCCCAATGTCCAGCCTGGCCTTGGACAATTCCAGGGATCCAGGAGCAGCGACAGCTTCTCTGGGCACCCTGTGCCAGGGCCTCTGCACCCCCACTGGGGACAATTTCTTCATAATATCTAATCTAAAGTGCCCATTTCCTCTTGTCTTGTAATAGGAAATTCCTGTCCAGGTCTCACCCTGCATGAACTGCCTAACGGAGCACAGGTAGGCTTTGATGGATTTGGGCTTTGATGGAGCTTGACCTGAGAGATTATTTCTGCTTATCCCTAGTTGCTTTGTCAAGAGCATTAGAGAAGTGCTTGAGGCACGGCATATAGCTCCTGGGGCACTTAATCAAATAAATTTCAAAGATTTATAGAGAATCAGTGTCTATCAGGAAAGAGTTTTGTTGGCAGAAAAGGGTCTTGGCAGTGCAGGACTTGTGGCATTGGAAAAATAAGTATGAGAAACAAGAAGTAGCATTTTATGTCAAGAGTTAGTGCACTCTGCCAGCTTTTGAATCTTTAATATTTTCTTGTTGAGTCCTTATCTGTTTGTTTTTCTTTCTTTGTGTGGGCACACAAACTTTCAGGTTGTTTCCTGCTGCAGCCATTCTGAACCTATCCTCAGGGAGCAGTGCAGCCACCTTCTAGCTGCCCCTGAAGGCACTGAGGTGCACAGACCCTGCTCCCCACACCTCAGCCCCAGAGTGGGCTCCATTCAGAGGAGAATGGGCTCAAAGCAAACAGAAAACTGTTGTGAGCATTGTTGTGAGGCAGTAGGACTGAGCAAAGACATCCTGCATTGACTTAATTGTCACTGTCCAAGTTTAATTTAAAATATTAATTAGTGATGTGCAAGGAAGAATGAAAATACACCTTTCATGTGAAGCAACTGAGTTGCACTTGCTGGCTGTATAGAGGTCATAGAGAAAGGTCACAGAAGTGGAAAATGTGACAATAAGCCTTTGCAAAATAATCCATGTGAGGAGGAGTATCTTAGTTGTGAAGCCAGCAATACAGAGAATGCCACAGTTGGAGCAGAGCAGGCAGTAGGTCATACCTGGGTGTCCCTGTTTTGTGCAGACTTACAATTCCCTGTCTGGTCAGAGTACAGGGTGGCCAGGATATTGCTCTAGGTTATTCGCTCATCTCAGGCATTTAGCAGTGATTGGTTCAGCCAGGGATCACACCTTTGTGTAGGCTAGGGGTCTGGAGGTGTTCTGTCCCAAAACACCCACTAATCTCACCCTAGCCCCAGTGTGGATCAGATTTTTCACAACCTGGTTCCCGGAGTTTTGGGTCTGTTCCAATCTTTGACCACCCTCGTAGAGCAAAAGGCCTTTTAAGTAAGTAACAGGAATTCCCAGTGTCCCATCCTGAGTCTGTTGCCTCCTGTCCTGTCACTCTGCACCTCCAGGGATATCTTGAGCCTAGTTTCCCCTGATGCAGGCAGTGGTGGACATAATTAAGATATCCTCTTAGCCACCTTCTCCCAGGCTCTGCTTCTGATGACCCCCATGAGGTTTCCAGCAGCCCATTTCCACTGTGAAATGCACTCTAAGGAGTAGCCCCACTCTCCAGCTTTTATGTAGTACCATCAGTGGACCTCGTCTTCCAGGTTGTTGTTAAAGGCACAGAACCAGAGTAATCAGCTCCTTACCAGCTCCTCAGGAATGCTGTTAGCCAGTGGCAGCCTGCTGGACAGCGTGCTGCTGCCCATCAGCAGGAGAAAGGCAAAATACAGGTTAAAATTTGAGGACACTTGGCCCACAGTTGGATTTTGTGTTGAGCTTAGAGTTTTGGAGAGCTAACAGTGAAGCCCTTCCCATTTTGCTTATTCGCCTTCTATGTAAAATCAGCTAAGTCTGTTTCCCTCCCCCAGAATTACTATTATTAACTACCATTTGGAAAGCCAGCAGCAAAAGGCTAGGGAATGTGCCCAGCATAGATGAGGAAGTAACAGTAATCACATGGAAGCTCCAGCCTGCTTTACACTCAGCAGCTCTCCTTTTGATCCAGCACACCATGCTGCTGATTTTCAAGAGCAGCTAATTCACCATCTAGCTCCCAATTAGCCTCCAATTGTGACTTTTAAAGTCTGTAGCCAGTTATGGGCCAGCTATCCAGCCACAGCTCTGCAGATATGACTCACCCAGGGACCTTCCTGAGAACTGGTGTTCTGTCTGTGAAACACTGTGTTTCCATATGCAAAAGGAAGCAATCAGTGGGATTGTCAGAACCTGCTGGGTTTTTTTTCTTTCCACTGTGCTGCTGCTCACATGGGACCATGAGATGTCCCTCAGAGTGGCAGTACATCCTCAGGTACTTTGGGGAGTGGCAGCTGAGCCAGACCCCATTGCCTTTGAGGCTGAGAGCTGCAGGAGCGAACTGGAGCAGACTGTGCTGGTTTAGGTGGGATGCAGAATAACAGCAAACTGATTTGCCTGCCAGGTTTTGGGCTAGTTTGCTGCAGCCCAAGGGCACAGGGCAGAAGTGAGCAGGGTGCTTATAGGAGACATTGTAAATATGTCCAGAAGTGCAAGTGCTGCTTAGAATTAGAGATCTGTGCTTTTTGCACAGCTGAAGTGGTAGTTTTCTTATCACCGACCAAGAAAGGGAAGCAGTCCCCCCAAAAAGAGTGTCCCACGGTGGTTGTATGGGTGCACCCCAGTAAAGCTGCACCCAGACCAGTTTGTGCCAGTGCAGCCAGGCATGGGGGAGACATCAGGTATCAGGTAGTGTTTTATTACACAATGCATTTATACAGAGATGTACAGGGCTGCCTTTCCATCAGAACGGCAGCCACATATCCCCTTAGCTGCGGCCATCAGCAGCAACTTCATCTCCTGCTAAACTGAGGCAGGGGGGGTGGAATCTTGATGTCTTGACCTCTTTCCAGTTTCTTCTCACAGTCGACGAGGTAATTGACCCCATCAATGACAATCTGGACTAACTCCACCTACAACAACAAGAAGAAAATTGTAGTAACAGAAGGTTTAGCTCTTAATAGAAGAGTAGGAAGTTGCCTTGTGCTGTCACAACAGCAGATAAAGCTGTAAGGGAGGTGGGTCACAGACATCACACCTCCTCTGGAGCAGGGACTACAGGTTGTGCAAAGCCACAATAATTCCCTTCTCCTGTTTGCCCTGAGTTTGGACCATCAGCAGCAGAAACTTTCGATTAGGGCCCTAAAGTTATTTCCAGCAAACTGTGCTCCCACAGGAACAAACCAACCAGGCAAAAGTCCCTATATAAAGTGTTCAGGCAGGAGCTGAGGGACCTGTTTCAAACATGACCGCTGAGAGGATGCAGGGTGTTCCCCAGGTGTTGCTGAGCAGGGATGCCTGGCCCAGAGTGTTCCCCACACTGCACAAGGGTGAGCACATAGAGCAGCCGTGCTGAGTGTTCAGCCCTGCCAGGCAGTGCTTGATGAAACACTAAAGTACTTGCTGGGTCTCTCCAGCTCCCAAGCCCATGCTTGCATGAACCTTTGTGTGAGCACAGAGACATGGGAATGAATTGGGAGGGATGCAGGTGTAAGGAGAGCCAGAAGGAGGCTTGTTGTCGTGGTTCACACCACCCCTGAATGCTGCTGGAGGCTCAGGGTGCGTGCCCTGGATATGGCTGGGACTGGGAGGAGGGCAGGACTACCAGGGACATTCCAATGCCCGAGGAGGCTCATCAAAGCAGAGCTGTGTCCTTCCCCTTCAGATGGCCATGGCCCTGCTGGGGTGGTCCCTCAGCCGTGGGGAGGGCCCTGCCCATCCTGCCAGGCTGTGCTGCCAAGATCAGCATGCACAGCTTAGGACTCATGCTGCCTCTGCAGCATCCAGCAGTCCTTTGCTCCCAGCTCTTGAGTTGATGCCTTAGGATTTTAGCTTTTACATTTTTCAGATCCTGTACTGTTTTAATGTATAACTCTAAACTCCATACCCTGTAAGCTACTGTTTCCCCATTTTATTCAGACAAAACAATTCCTCTCTGGGCCTGAAACTGCAAGACACCTTATGGTTTCAGGCCCCAAAAGATGTAAACAATGGTGAATTGAAGGGGGCAAACTGGGAGAAAATTACTTCATTACCTGAAGCTGTAGTTGGAGGATTAACCCCTGATACACAAATAGACCAAAATTATAATTGTGTGAAAAAACTCATGAGCATCATCCATCTTGGGTGCAGTCTCTGGGAGGCTTTTGACTGCCCAAGGTGTATCTGTTGAAGGCCTTTAATAAATACCCACTTTATTCTTTCAATCTTGTCTAGCCTCTGTTCTAGGTAGCCATTCCAAGGCATCAGAGTGACACTTCCAGGGGTGGGATTCACTCCAGGCCCAGAGCAGCACCAAAATTCATAATTCTGTATGGCAGGGGGTGGTGGTGACTTCATAACCTGTTTCAAAATTGGTGGAGAATACTAGGGGCCTTGTCCCCAGCAGACAGGTGACATGTAGGGACCACAGACCCTGTGGCACTGTGAGACAGCAAGATAAAACTGATATTTCCTAATCTCCATGAAATGGTTCATTAGCAACCTTTTACGACTGGCTTATTAAAACCAAGTGTGAAGACTAAATCCCATTGTCTCTTTATTGTGACAGTTGCTGATTTTCAAGGGATTTGTTTTTACTAATAAAGCATTTCAGTGGCTTAGCAGTTCATTTTATTGTCTTCTACAGACTAGCTGTGCTGGGAATTCAGAGGTCTGAATTTGCAGCCTCTATAAGAAAACAAATTTCATATTAACTTTGCATTGACCAATAACTGAAACAGAGCAAAAATACAAACAGTTTTATCTTGCACCTTTGGGAACATAATTCAGTTCTGCAAACACATTTACCACATAATGGAATTTATTTAATTATGTACTGGAAAAAAATTATCTTAAAACAAAACTTTTCTTATCCCCTTGAGTATGCCTTGTCTTATTTAGATTTCAGAATCTGCAAGGTAGGGCTTGTGTCTTATCTGTTGCCTTAATCCTTTGGGTCTTTGCTGTAGGAGGCATCACTGACTTCAGTGGAACTCTTCATAAGCAAAAATTTGTAGGCTTAGGCTGTCTGTCAGCAGGACTCAATCATGCTGTGTAATCCTTTTTTTATTATTAATGTTACTTTAATATAAAACACACATGATGATGTGTCAGGTATTCATAGATGTCTTTGTCACAGGCTGTTTTGGCAAATAATACAGCTTAATAGTATTTCACTCTTAATTATTTTGTTCCCTATTACTTATTTCATTCTAGATTCAAAGGAACACCGGTGCCTACATCAAACGTCAATATTTGAAGTTTCAGACATCTGTCTGTGGCTGTGGGAACATTCAAAGGCATGTGTGGATCAGAATGCACAGGTCACCTGGCTGGGCTCTGCTGCTGTGGCAGGTGAGCCAAGAAGGGAAGGCACTGTGAGTTGCATTAATATTGTTGTCACCCAGGTGCATTATCCCAGACTTATATTTCTCTGATGAAAACCAACCTAGAATGAGGCTGGCCCCGGGTCTTGAGCTGCAACACCAGGACCAGACTGCATCCATATCCAACTTGCTATGGCCTCGGGGTTTGGCTCAGTCAGAGCTGTGGGGAGGAGGCTCCTGGGCATGGCTGTTTCTCTCCATCCTCACTAGCTTTGCTCTTAGGAACTGCTCTGCCTTATAAACATGAGGCTGGAATGAGGTGTGGGACCCAAACTACCAGGAGGGCAGCAGCTGCTCCAGGCTGCAGGGTCATTTCCATGCTCCGGCACAACAAATGCTCCTTCTCACTGAAATGGCTTTGCAGCAAATGCCTGATGTGCAAATGTGTACCCCTCTTGCTGCAGTCTGTGCCCTACAAGGAAGCTCAGGGCTCACTATTAAATCTTTGCCCTGATTTAAATCTCTGATTTAAACGCAGCTGTCTTTTGTCCTCTGCTCAGAGCCACACAGGCTCTGTGAAAACAGTCCAAGCTCCTCAGTCACTGTGGAGTGGAAGCCTTATGCTGCTGTGTAACCATGGACTAAGTGTGTGACTCAGTAGTGAAAGGAACACAACCCTCCACCAAGTCTTGCTGTAGTGCCTGAGTCCCTGGGTGGCATAGGATTCTGTGCCTGCTTCCTTCCAGCACTTGCATACCCTCATGGAGATCCTCAGCACATGGTCAGCTTGCTCAAGGTTGGGTTTTTTCACTGCCATAACAGGAGCGTTCATCAAACACTTCATGCATGTTAACAGTTTTTCTTTCAGTGAGCATTTCCACTGGACTATATTCACAAGGAGTAAAAACTGCCATGGATCCACTGAGATCAGCAGAGGAAAACTGATCCATGTCAGTACAGACCTCAGCTAAAAAGCAAGGGGAGAACACAGAAAGAAACCCCAAAAGGAGCCGTTTACCTCTGAGCGACCAAGGCGGTCCAGGTTGGAGATGTCGTAGATGTCAGCCACAGCTGCCGTGTCCACCCCGCCAGTGCCACGCTTCTGCAGGCGCAGGTTCTCCAGGATTTTGGAGAACCTGGGGTCCTGTCAGGAGAAACAGCTTTGAGCTTACTTCCTTCCACTGCCTGTATTGAGCAGAGCCATTGCGATGCTGTGATCCTTACAGCACTGCCAGAAGGACAGGAAGAGGGGAAGAGTTTTCTCACTCTTTTGATTGCAGCCTATCTTTGTAGCTTCCCGCTAAGCAGATTGATTTCCATAACAAATACAGCAATTTGCAGAATTACAGCATGCTGGTTTAGCCATGCACTATCCCCAGGACCTTGTTACACACATCCTTTTAACGTGCAGTTGCCATAAGCTGTCATTTCTCCTCCGTTCCTTTACACACCAGGAGAGCTGGCTTTTGTCATTTATGTCATATTTAAATGCCACGTACCTTGCTGAGCCTGGGCAGCTTGACG
This sequence comes from Acrocephalus scirpaceus scirpaceus, assembly GCA_910950805.1. Taxonomy (NCBI): domain Eukaryota; kingdom Metazoa; phylum Chordata; class Aves; order Passeriformes; family Sylviidae; genus Acrocephalus; species Acrocephalus scirpaceus. The sequence goes on along the minus strand of OU383776.1, from coordinate 67,980,846 downwards.
TGGACTCCTGCTCGCAGCCCCGTGCCCAGGTTGGAGGGACAGGTCAGCACGTACCCGAGACGCTCGTTCCACATGAACTCCCAGCCCCGCTCCTTGATCAGCCTTTCCACCTGCAGTGGCAGCACAGAAACAAAACAAAAAGGGCAGCATATACAAGTGTCTCATTTTAAGATACCAGTGGAGTGGCAGGAATTTACACCTAGGCACCGTCTTATCTAGGTGTGGTGCAAATGTTTGCACTCCTCAGGTACCAGAAGGATTTCTTCACCACCTTCTCATGACCACTATCTTCCAGACTTTTGGTCACTTCATCAGAAAACTCCCTGTCGGAGTGTTTTGGTGAAGCCTTGGCCCATGGAGCCACGTCTTCACTTAAGAGTTGTGGCTTTTGCCATCTGTTTATAACTTGGTAATTTTGAAGCAGGTTTGCAACACAGGACCCCAAAGGACTCAAACACTACTAAGTAAACAGAAGGGGGTGAACCTGAGTTTTGTGTAGTTTTCTATCTGATGTCATGACTCCTTGAAGAGGACGTTGGGCCTCTAAATGCCACACTTCCATTATAAGGAGACAACACAGCTTGTAGATAAGATTTCTCATTAGTAGGTCTCTGACCAGAATTGACAGGAGAGAGAAATAATTTCCTGCAGGAAAACCACAAGGGTCTATTGCCCTTTGAGTAACCTGGTACTCTGTTCACTCATCTGTGGTTGTGCAAACCAATACAATTTCAGTTCAGTTCTCATCTGCCCCTGAGAATTGGATACATAAACCAGCTGACGCTCACAAGACTCCTACGAATATAGCTGAATACTTCAGGTCTACAGAAGGATAAAGAACAAATTACTATCCTAACATCATTTCTGTATTTTGTGAAGATAACACAACTGATGGTGGGAAACTAGACCTGATTTGCTGCCCCAGACACCTGCTGAGGGCACAGCTCCCAAAGCTGCCCCACCATTTTCCATGTCCATGTCCACAGGTTGGCATGAGCTCAGCTCATCAGCAGAGGCAAAGCAGGGAACAACACTGGGGAGCTGTGTCACTTGGGCCACCACCTGTGCACTGCTCAGTCTCACAGGTGTACCTGGAAACTCACCCTGGAAACTCTCTGTAACCACTTTGATTGGCACCAGCAAACAGAGCATAAATCAGATGGCTTTGTTTTTCTGTGCCCCAAAATCCACTGCAAACCCTAACCCAAACCATTCCAGTGTTCCCTGATATTACCTGTGGGGCACAGTAAAGTTCTATTTCTCTGGCAAATCCACGTTTTTGTGGCAGAGCAGGTCAGAGGGCTGCACTGGGCATACCTGGACTGTCTGGGCAAAACTCTTTTAAACCACACCCTGACCCCAGAAGCCTCTCTTATCATTGTAATTAGCTAGACCAAAATAATACCCAGGAGCCCTGACTATCAGTTCTTAGTATTTGAATCAGAAATGGCCATATCTCCTCAAAAGAGTGGGTCCTAAACCCTGAATCCTGTGCATGACCTCAGCAGCCTCTACTCTGCTCCCAGCCTCAGAAATGAGAACCAGGAGGATGGGCCAAATAAAGTCTTCAATGAAGAAAATCAAACAATCCAAATAAAATGTTTCATTTTCATTTTTCATTTTTTTCCATTTTGTGCCTGCAGACTGCAGGCACAAAATGAAAAAAAAAAAAAATTTATTTTTCCCTAAACCCAGCTAGCAATCTGCCCATGTTTCCTGCTTTAGCTGTGTTGATGTGAGTTGTTGTGTGGACTGATGTGACTTCATTTCATTGCTCCTGGAGATGTCAGCTCAGTGTGAACCACAGTAAGCAGGGGTGACAGCAGTGAACAAATGAGTAATAAACTCATTCAGACATTACCTCTTTTAATCCACGGCAGAATCTTTCAAAGACACGTTTCATGTTGCCACCCTTCTCCATGGAGATCACCCTGGTGTGGTCCTCTTCATTAATCCAAATGAGAAATGTCTTCTCATTGTTGTGCCTAGTCAAGAAGGGAGAAAAAGAATAATATCTTTAAAAAGGCAAACCCTGAGAAATAATTCTCATCATCTTAGTTTTATCACAGTCCTTCCAAGCAGTGGAGATGTTGAACGTGTCATAATAACACTGTTGTCTGGAGTGAGGGATTGGAGCTGGTTCCACCACAGGAGCCCTCATGCCTATGGGGTCTCTTGGGCACAGTGTGAGGAGTTTTCTGGTCACATCATGCTACTGTGGTGCTGGGCAAGGAAAACATGTGGTCCTCCATCTGCAGCATAGCTGGGGATGCAGCCAAGGGAGAAGTCAAGCTCTGCACTGTCTGTACTCAGGGAAGAGTTCTATTGCTCTTGGAAAACCCAAACACCTACATGCTGCTGGGAGCCAAGCAATGTGTGCTTAGTTAATTTTGTTCTCCCCCTCCTCAAACTCCAGCGTCCCTGGCAGCACTGGATATCTGCATCCCTCAAGGGATGTGTCTGGGATCTATCAGTGACCCTGCTCTTCCAGAAAGGACAGAACTTCTGAAAACCCACTCCTGCCTCAAACAGGCAGTCAGGGCTGGCTTTTTGAAGTGCTGGGTCACTTCTCCTGGCTTTTTTCTGCTTGGCCAGTCTCCTACTACTGCCTTCCTACAGCAAGTAGAAGGTGACTGATGGGATCAGACTCATTTGTGGCAGCAGTGAAATATCACCAGGTTTAAGACACATGAAAGTGAAAGTTCAAGATCACTGAGAGCCTGACTTTCAGCTGGTCTTTTGCTGCATGTCCTTTTTCTTTTTGCAGTTGGAGCTGGCCAGTGCAATGCTCAGCAGGTGTAAACATCCTCTGCCCTGACACTGGGTCAGGCCAGGTCCAGTCACCTCCTCCTCAGTCACGCACAAATGCTGAGGGAGGGTTTTATAAATAGTCTTGAGTTTGGCCTAACTCACCTCCCCCTTTTAGTTAAACAAGTGTCCCCATTGCTTTCAGGGCCATGCATTTAAACGGTGCCATTGCTGACACTGCTGTTGGTGGAAATGGTCCTGCAGCCCATAACAAGGACAGGACTGAAATCATCAAAAGCAAAATAATTTTCACAATGTGCACACTTTTTGACAACATTTTTTTGCAAGAGAAAAGCAGATTTCCAAGATGTGGCTTACAGAAGTACTTTCCAATCAGACTAATTTTTTTTTCCATTCTTCCTGATATTTCACATCTAAAAGAAGCCAAAACCCAAGTCCGTTTTATTCAGGAAATCTCTGAATAATAATTATGCTGTTGGTACTTCTGTTTGTTTGTAGAGACAATGAATGAGGAATTCTCTGCTGTTGGTTTGGGTAACATCTCGGAGCTGTTACCCCTTTATCTCCACAGCAGACAGTGTATTTGGGCCCAATATCAAGTGTGATGTGACAGCAGAAACCAACCTAGAATGGAGCAGGAAATCCAACTTCCCTGTCTCCTTTTCATCCAGCTCATTTGGAAGGAAAAGGTTGCTTTCAGCCCCAGGAAGTAAAACATTTCTCTTTTTAAAGCAAAGTGGACATGCTGTGAGTGTGGGGCCCGAGTGCATGCAGGGTTAGGACAAGCAAGGAGGTTCGTAAGACAATCTTTAAGCAGGACACAGGACTCAGCAGCTCACACAACATACCAGATTCCTCTGGCATCCGGCCAGTCACGGGCCATCCCAGCACATGTTAGCAAAGGGGACACTGGCTTGTCAAAGAGAAAGTGATCCTGGGCACCAAGACAGGGCCAAAGGGAGACAGAGAGACAGGGAAAACAAAACAAAACTCGAGTTTATACAGGAAGCACTGTAACGCTGTCCAATACATTTTTGGTGAAGGCAGTGGAAGCACAAGCAAATCACACAGTACAGCCTGGGAACCTGGTTCCTTTGCCTGGAAACTAAAATCTCTTTACCCAGGTGATGTTCTTAAGTCTTGCAGATGCTTGCTGACATGTTTTGCCAAAAACTTTTCAAAGGTAGGGAGGGATGGGAGGTGGGGCCTAAATCCACATGGACACACTAAAGGATGCTCTGGAGGACCTGGCTCCAGGGATCTTGCCTGCATTCAGACACATTTCAGCACAGGAGAAGACAGTGAATTCTTAAAGATTGGAAAAAAAGAGACCAAACAAAAACCAAACAATAAAAGGTGCTAGTTCTGCAAAGATATATCTCCATCATGGATATTTAGATATTTATTCTGAGCATGAACTAAAAGTTGAAATTAAATCAGTGCTAATCTCAACCTTTTGGAATCACAGGCTTGTTATGCTCCTTAACAGAGATGTTATTTGTGACTTAATAAATGTAGCACCTTGCCCCATGCCTAATAGTTTAGATTTTTTTTAAAATTAATTGTCTGGGGGGAGGGTTCTCCCCAAAGAAAATAAGTATTTTATTATTGATTTTTTTGTGTGTGCTAAAAAACTGGTATTTCATAATTCCTTGAACACTGCCATATCAAATGTTGGTTTGTTTTTTTTTTCTGGCGATGTTGTTGGTTTTATTCTTTTTTTAAAAAAACCCTACAGCTTAACCAGAAAGAGTGAGGCAATCTATTCAGGAGGCATATGACATTGTAGACACATTGATGTGCTTTACTTTGTTTTTCCCTTAATGAAGAATGTAATAATAATTATTATATTCTTCATGTCACTTAGGTTTTCATCTTTGAATGCTTTGTAATGGACGTGGTGCAGCCAGAACTCCAACCATGCAGGAAGAAAAGGTGTAGAGTTCTCTGCTCTTCAAAGGGACACAAAATTTCCTTCTTCATCTTGCTCCACTTGACACTTTGCTCGAAACAAAAATTTCCCTTTTTGCAAGAAAAGTGCTGTTAGTTTTCCTCATGAGCATATGGCCCAAATATGCAAAACACCAAATGCCTTCTGTGCTGAGTGCAATTCAAGTAGCAGTGATTTATCTCACTGAAATAAACTTTGATCTTACTGAGCTCAAATGGTGCCTTTTAAAAGCTGGCAGGAAGGCTGATCCCACAGAGATGCCAGGTCCTGAAGTGCTGGAGGGGGTAAGCAGTGTTGTGAGGTAAGGAATGAATTTCAGGTTACAGCATCAATGTCTGATCTCTATAAATTTGCATTATCAATCAGGAAACCAAACAAAATGAGATAAAATGCTAAATCAGTGAAGCCTATTCCACTTCCGATAGGATTTAGCCTTAAACCATGAAGGAATTACGTTTTCCACACTCCTGTTTCAACCTCTGCTTCCTGAGGATCTGTCTCCTGCTGAAAATAAAACGTGCAATAGGTTGTCAACATCTTGTCAATAAACATATTACCAGGGACATTCAATTTAAAAAGTTACTGACCTTACATAAATTCTTAACTCCTGGTTAATCCAGACACCTAGTTCCAGGGTTATAAATAGTTACGTTACTTCATCAGCTCCCCTTTGGTTGATGTTATGGAATAATGTGCCATGAATATAGCTAAGAGGGTACAGCCATTCCTTTGGACACTTAAAATGCACATTCAAGCTTTGTTTGACATGTCACATGCTGTGACAAAATCCATGATGAAAATCCTTGTGTTTGCATCTGTGTGACAATGAAAACTCTTGTTATGGGCCTAATCCTTCAATTCCTTACACACAATGACAGGACTGGGAAAAGGTCACCTGGGTGTAATAGGCTATGGCCACTTTTGGGAAATTAGAATTAGTGTAGTGTTCGCTTATGAAATTACAGCCAAATTTGGGGAAATTAGGATTAGTGTCATTTTGATGTAGAAAACTTACAGGCAAAGCCCCCCACCCCCCCAGTATAGAATACAGATACCACGTAATACCTATCTCAGTGTAATACTTTTAGTTAGAATGGTTAGTTATTTTTATAGAAAGTATCAATCTTTGCTCAAGGAAATTACCAAGGGAAGGTCCTGAATTTACCTCGCTACTTGTTCAGAGCACTGGCAGCAGCCACGTGTGCTTGATTTGACACAGGCTTCACTCTCTGGAATATAAATCCACGCTTCAGACCCTGGGTGATGTACTTAACAGAAATACAGACCCTGGGTGGCTCGCTATCCCATTAAAAACATTGACAGGCCATTAAGTACAGGTTAGTGATGTGGTTATCCTGCTGGGCTCTGCAGGGAAGCGTGTGCCCCCGAGGAAGGTGGAGATTAAGCTAAAGCAGTCGGTGAAGGCGCTGCTGGCGCCGGAGCGGGACTCACATCGATCAGCTGCTGCTGCTCCCGCTCGGTCATGCTGGTCAGGCTGTAGTACTTGCCGGACAGGTCACCCCGCAGGCCGGACAGCGCGGTGACCACGACGTTCTCCACCTCCCTGCGCTCGGCGCGGGTGCAGGCGGGCGGCAGGCTGAGCCCGCGGATGCTGCGCCCGGTGCGCACCCGGGACGAGAGCACGTAGCGCTCGTCGAACTGCCCGTGGGTGATCTGCGGGGGAAGCAGCGCTCAAGGCACGCCCGGCACGGCCCTCGGGAGAACCCAAACCCCGTGGTGCAGAACGAGGGGCGGCTCTCTGCCCAGGCCTGCATCCTCGCCACCAGTCACAATCACCCAGGACACCGGGAGCTATTTGACAGCTTTGGGCACCACCTGTTGTTTTTAAGAGCAACACCTTTCTCTGGCTGTATAAATATGTTGGGGTAACCAGCTAGTCCTTAGATGTGAAGGAGTCCACATGGCTTTTGGAAAATACGGATATGGGCAGAGGCAGAGGGCCAGGTAAGGAAGAGGGAAGCTCAAAATGAGCTAAACCACACTGTAGCTGAACTATGAAGGAAATACTGATCTGCACATAAGGTTTGATCATGTGTATGGGGGGGTACTGGATTCAACTCCGGCTTTCACTCCATGCTTTAGACCCATGTTAATCTGAGGAATTCCAGCCCAAGGAATTCAATGCACACCAACAGATGGCTTGATCTGAGGCCCAGCTGAAATCTCAGTACAAACCACTGTAGCACAGAGAATAAGCAGGAGGGGTCAGATGTGTGCACGGCAGCAGGGCTGCCATCTCACTGCCATCACAGGGACATGGAGGGACACTCCTGTGACTGGAGAGCTGGAGTGGAAGGATACAGGTTCCCTGGGAAGGCAGGCAGGGGAGATGAGGAAGGGGTGTCAACCTTTAAAGTGGTGATCAGCTGGAATGCAAGATCACTGACTGGACTGCAGGAGAGTAGACCTCAGCCTCTCCAGGGATCTGCTCCACCAACACCATGGGATAAACCCCTGGAGGGAACAGGGGCATAAGGAATCTGGGTAATATTCATGGATCAACTCCTCCAAGCTCAGGAGTGATGCATCCCAAGAAATAGGGCATCAAGAAAAAACATCAGGAGGCCTGTGTGGATGGGCAAGGAGCTCCTGAACAAGCTCAGTCACAAAAAGGAAATCTACAGAGGGTGAAAGCAAGGACAGGCATCCTGGGATGGAGGATCACTGGGAGCTGTGGCTGCTCCTGGATCTCTGGAAGTGTCCAAGTGCCCAACCCCAGGTTGGATGGGGCTTGGAGCAACCTGGGATAGTGGAAGGTGTCCTTGCCCATGGCAGGGGGTGGGAATGAGATGGGCTTTAGGGTCCCTTCCAACCCAACCCATTTTCTGATGAGTCTTATCCATAAGCTCATAAACAGACCCACAGTGCCCAGTGAGGCTGTGTCCCAAATGTTTGGTACAGATGGGACTTCTTCCCTGCTGAGAACAAGGGATGCAGCTGACAGGGCCATTAGTGGCATACCATTTTCCTTAAACATAAAAAATTGGGTCTTCAATGCTCAAAATCAATAAAAATGAAAGTATTGTTGCATACAGCATCATCACTGGAATAAGCAGCTCAGAGCCTTTCTTGTCTCATTGTTTTATTTCAGTCCTACCTTGGATGCATCCAGGTCCGTGTGATGCCTCATTGTCCGTGGATCGTAGCCATTATGTCTCGCTTTAATGACAGGGTCAAAAATCTCAGCAAACACCTGTGGAGTCAAAAGAATCTAGATAGAGTCTGCAGCATCACAGAAAGGTGTCCTCACAGCAGCTCCAGGCAGAAGTTTCTGTCTGCAGTTATCACAGACTGGAACCAGACAACCGGGCTGGGGTTAGGGGTGTATTGCCAACCAGAACACACCCCCAGAGCCCCCCAGCCACTTGCCTCTTGGTTCTAGGTCATGCAGGAATACCCTGAGTGTTCCCTGCTGTGGGGAGAGTCCTGGTTAGAGCTACTTGGCTCAGGTGTGCCCACACCGAGCCCCAGCACAGCTCCCGGCAGGTGAGCAGTGGTGGCACATCTGCACAGGCACACCAAGCCCAGGAGCAGAGAGTCTGGAGTGGCAGATGTCCCAGCCCACCCTCACTGGGACACTGTGGGGAGGCTGCAGAGGAACAAGCACCACTGCAGGTGCATGAAGGAAGCAGACCACAGGGTCAGTTACAGTGAGGTCCTTCTTCTGTTTTCCTCTTCTCATTGCAGAGCTATATGAACAGTCCACCCTCATGCTGTTTTTCTTCAGTTTTCATCATGATCCAAAGGCTGTGGCTTATTGATGTCTAGCACTGCCCAGAAGACATTTCTGCTTCACTTCTGCCTCTGCTGCTTTACAATGTGATTTCCACATTATGTTCATTTGGTGTGTCTCAGAGTTGGATAGTTTTTCCATAAATTAGGTTTAGTTGCAGGAAGGAGGGCAGCTGCTGGAGGCAGGTAGCAGCTGCTGCCAAGAAGGTACATTTTATTACCTTCAGCTGCAGCAGAGGGGGCACCTGTGGTAATACCACATGTTCCTGCTTTTCCTAATGTGGAAATGTAAGGAGAAGTAGGGAGAACACCAGCCTTCCCCCAATGTACCCTCTGGGACACAATTTGTCTCAGGAACATGCACCCTGCTAGGAATCTGTCTTCATCTCATGGGAACGACACCACAAGCACAGTCCTGTGGAATCCTCTTACCTCGTAGGATTCTTCATCCCCAGCCACCATGCCCACCGTCTTGATGAAGGGGTGGCCAGGGTTGTCCACCCCGGTCTGGATGCACTGGTCCAGGGTGTACCCGTTGGGGGTCATCTTGTCCCTGAGGCGGGAGTAGATGCCCGGCGTCAGGCACTCGGCCATGCAGTTGTTGTGCTTGCGCAGGTCAGGGTAGTCAGCACTGCAGGGAGAGGAACCCAAGGCATTACTGTGTCCCCTAGACAGTCATCCCAGACAGTCTGTGAAGCTAAAAGTGTAATTATTCTTGGTTTATGTGCTGCATTGAATTTTAGGAGGGAAGGAAGGCTCTAGTGCTGGACATACCCCATGTTGCACGGTGCTTTGTGCTGCTTGGGGCCATCAGGGAAATAGGGCCCAAAGAGATCTGAAAGGGCACTGAGCCCCACTGAGATATCTTAGGCAGGCAGGAAAGAGCCCCAGCACTGATTTGTCCAGTTAGACAGAGATTTAAGTTTAGATGAAGAAGTGCTCTGTAGTTTGGTGCCCCGGGTGCTCTCACAGCTTTGTGGACATCAGAGGGACTGTCTGACCTGCCAGCTGGGCAGTGCTTCTTCTGAAATGCCAGTGTTTGTTTTAATGGCATTATTATTTGCAGAAAGTGGCAGGGTGTATGAAGCCATGGAAAATAAAGATGTTAGGCTTCAGAAAGGGATTTTTCAACTCTGTCAGTCCCAAACTATCTTGTACTGGTAATGATTTGCTTTATGTACAACTGCAGTATTTTTGTAAGAATATATTTTAGATAGGATTGTACAAATTACTTAAATAATAAAATGAGTCTGTCAGAGCCTGATCCACAGCCTGACATTACCTTTTGCAAAGTCAATCTACAGAGAAAAAGGCCTGTAATTAATCAGCCTAACCATCAGTCAGACAGTTTGTAACAGAATTAGGAGAATTTTCAGTACAGCCGTAATACAGGAGATTATTACTACTTGCACGGAGAAAATATTTTCACATTTCCCTGTAGCAGAGTCCACACAATCAACAGGTCCAATAGGTGGACCTGCAAAGCTGGTTGGTCAGTGATGAGTTAAATATAATGATATAGTACTAAACTTGAGGCATATATTGGGCGTGTTGTTGTTCAGCAGTGTTGGTTTTGGTTGGTTTGGGGGCATTTTTTGAGAGCTAGTACTATCTCACTGATGCCTTAGGATTTTAGCTTTTATATTTTTCAAATTCTGTACTACATTAGTGCATAACTCTAAACTCCATACAGAGTGCTAGCTACTGTCTTCACATTTTGGTCAGAAGAAAACAATCCCTCTGGCCCTGAAATTCAAAGACACTCTACAGCTTCAGGCACCAAAAAGTATTTAAAAAGTGAGTTCAGGGGGGAAAACTAGGGGTAAATTACTTCATTACCTGAGGATTAACCCCTGATATGTAAATGGACCAAACTTACAATTGTCTGAAAAACTCATGACCACCATCCATCTTGGGTGCAGCCTCTGGGAGGCTTCTGACTGCCCAAGGTGTATCTATTAAAGGCCTTTAATAAATACCCACTTTTATTCTCTCAGTCTTGTACAGCCTCTGTTCTAGGTAGCCACTCCAAGGCACCATCATATCCCTTGCAGGCTGTTACTGGCAGTGCCTAGAGCTGGAGATGCTGGCAGCCCTGCTGCGTTCTGTGTCACACAGACCAAGGATGGGGGTGTGCTGCTGTAATGGCAGCACCTCCCTCCCCACCCTGCCCCTGCCCTGTGCTTACCTGGGGGGGAAGAGCTTCCTCTTCTCCTGCACAGCAGCGCTGACATTGTTCTGGCCCAGCAGGTAGCCCGTGGCCAGCACCCCCGTGCCCGCGGCAGCGAACAGCGCGGGGGCCGCGCGCCCGGCCAGGAGACGGCAGAAGGTGCCAGCCATTCCTCTCTGCAAGGAGCACAGCCAGGGTCAGTGATGCCTTAAGTTTTAGCTTTCGTGTTTTCCAGATTCTGTACTGCATTGGTATATAACTCTGAATTTCATATGAAGTGTTAGCAAGTTCTCCTCACAGCTTAGTTGGACCAAACAATCCTTTTCCAGCTCAGAACCAAGGACACCATTGCAGCCTCAGGCCCAAAAGGTATAAAAACCAGCAAATTGAGGAGAGAAAACTGGGAGGATGGGACTTTATAACCTGAAGCTGTAATTGGACAGTTAACCCCAATATGTAAATGGACCAAAACTTATATAGGTGTGAAAACTCGTGACCAATTGTCCATCTTGAGTCCATCTTGGGTGGTGCCACGGCCGGGCTCTTGTAGTGCCCAAGGTGTATCCTGTGAAGGCCTTTTAATAAATACTCCCTTTATTCCTTTAACTCTGTCTAGCCTCTGTTCCAGGTAGCCTCTCAAGGCATCAGCAGCTCCAGCTCCAGCATTGCAGCAGCACCCCCACCTCACCCCACAGCTCAGCAAATTCATCTCCATTAGCTCCTCGTGCTCCTCGGGGATGCTCAGAGAAATTCACATTTACATGTGTGCCGTATAACATATATTTGTCCTGTTTAGTTCTGCTTTTGTGGACATCTTTCCATAACTGCCCCTGAAGGCCTTCAAAGAAAGATCCACTCTTATATCATCTTCTTACTAAAATTATCTCAAGTTTCATTTCCAGGTTAAGAAAAAGGCAATAGGACTGTGTCTGAGGTCTAAGGCTGGCCAAGAAACTGGCATGTTCTGTGGGAGTCTGAAGGAAGCAATGCATGTTTTTCACTACAAGAATCAGATCTGGATTAGGATTGCTGTGACTGTGAGTTCCTTAGGAAGACACAGCTCCTGTCCAAATAAAGGACAATTCTATGAACCTAAATTCCAATTTGTGTAATGGATAGAAGGTTTTTCTTCAAACTGGACTCTGATAAATCACCTTTGGGAAATGAGCATGCAAGAGTTACAAAAAACCCATGACATTTCTTTCAGGATCTACTGTTTCAGTTGTTTTACTAAAAGGTTTTTTCAAGTGTGATTTTTTATGCAACCTCTTCACCATTCTTTTTGAGGTTATACTAAACTCCTCAAAGCATTTATTTTTAGTGAGCAAATTCCCAATAATTTTCATGTAGATCTGGGTTAGTTAGACCAAATCATTTAGTTAGACCAAAATCATTTTTCTCGCTCTTGCCCAAAGACAGATGCAATGTTACACCTGTATCTTCTCACTTGGTAAAAAGTTCTTCTGTGCTTCCATGTTTTTATGTTGCAACCCAGTATCTTCTTTCTGTGTCAGTCACATCTGTGAGATAAGGAACACAATGTGTTCCATGTTTGGTGTCCTCTATTTAGTTCATGTCCTCTATTGTGCTGAAGCAATTTTTTACCAGAATCTTTTCCTTCTGACTCCTCCATGCCTTTGAAACACAATATCCAATTAATATACAAGAGAAAGGTGCTGACCGTTTGACACAAATTTCAGTATTTTTTCACTGAAAAGATTCTCCCTGAATCTATGAATTTATTTAAGTGAGCTGCAGGACAGGGTCTTGTGACTGCAACAAGATTTCTCCCTCCCAAAATGCAGTATGAGTGTGCTCGACTGTAAATAAAAATCAAGTCAGAGGTTTCTGATGGAGATTTTTCTGATTATTTCTTTTCTGTGTTTATAGCAGATGGTTCTTGTGCCTTTTCACTGTATAGCACCCTCATCCTCATCCTGAGGAAATATTTCCTCAACCTGGAAATATTTCCTTATGACTAATCTGTGCAAAGCTATTGTTGTCATACCTAAATGTCTATGAAACACCATATGTATTTTCACAACAGCTCTGTGTATTTATAGTTTGTGTCACCATTGCAAGGAATTGGCTGGCAGTCAAAAACCTGTCCTGCAAACTATCAGCCATATCACAATCCCGCTGCAATGATGATTTTATGACTTAAACAACCCCCGGCACTCATCAGCACCTGCACCAGTGTTTTTTGGGAATCTCTGAACCCTGTGTAGTTTAAGGGACAAATATGATCTGTACATCTGAATAAATTACAGGAATCATGTGCAGAGTGTGTTTAGGAAGAAGTGTGAGGCACAGCAGGGTAATTATGACCTGTCAGGAATCCCTAGAGCAGTGGCCTCAAGGGCTCTGTGTGTGTCTGCCACGGTAGAGGCTCAGCCTGTGCTTCCTGAGCTGCACCATGGGGCACAGGGTGCAAACAGAAATCAGAACCTCTGAGCAGAGAAATAAAACACCTGGGAACAGAAAGAGATGAGCCCTAGAGGAAAGGGTCCAGTTTGGAAAGGCTAAGAGACCTTCTTGGTGACCCACAGTGTGCAGGCTTTGTGCCATGGCTCATGTGGGAGGTTGTGGCTTTGCTGCTGAGTGAGCCTGAGAACTCCTCCTTACTCTTATTTCTGCCTGTCCGTGCCTAGATGTGCTGGACTTTAATCCCCACAGCATGGGGAGCTTTATCACCAGCTTTGTAATGTCCCAGACCCCAACTATTTTCCCTGTGGGCAGTGTTATCTCCCACTGTGGCTACAGGCTCATCCCCAGGACAATCTGGCACTCCTGGAACACAGAAAAGGTTTTCCTGACCCTCAGGCAGGCTCTGCTTTACCTGACAGACACTTATCTGGCAGCTCTTAGAAGCCTCCCACACTGGAGACACCACAGACTGCGCAGGTTGTCTACCTAAAAAAACATAAACCAGAGTAAGACAGGGTGGGTTTTTTTCCTCTTTTTTAAAAACCACATGCTTAACTACACATCTCTTCGTACAGTGGAAGGTACAATCTTCTGATGGCAGCATAGAATTGCCATCATTTGTGACTGTCTAATGCCAAGGGTCTGGGGGAACATGAAAGTTAGTACTCAAGAAAAATATCATCTGTAGTGCTGTGGGAGAGTATAATCCTTTTCATCAAAGTGCTGTGACTCCTGACTCAGTCACAGCTTTGGCCACATGGGTGGGCTCTAGTCCTGAGTATGAGTGTCCTGCAGCACAGGCACTGCCACAAAAAGCACAAACAGACTGCTCAAAAACCTGGTGTACAGCTTAGCAAAAAAGGTTTTTACAAAATGAGGGTGCAAAATGAGTAAGAAACTTTATTTGATGAGAAACAACATCATTTGGGGGTGGGGGGAGAGGATCCATTTTTTTCCCATCAGATAGCATGATTTTAAAGTAATCAATTGCTTCCAAACAAGCATTTTAAAAGATTCATTTGGAAAGAGTCCAAATGCAATGACCCCAAACTAAGGAAAGATCCTCATCAAAGCTTTTTGTCAAGCCTGACCGCAAATAATTAATATATTCAGCTCTTCTTTCCACACAGAAATTGTCAGCCTGCCACTGCAGTAAGTTTGCACCATCACTACCTCTGATTAAAGGAGTATGTTTTTCCAAGGAGCACTTTACCAGATTTACTGTGCTGTGATCCAGCTTTCACCAGACCACCTTTAAGCCTCCACTGCAAGGATTTAATTTTTGTCAGGGTAATTTAACCACTGCACAGCCTAAAAATTGAAAGTGGAGGTTTTTCTCTTGTAGGAGTTTCCTGAGTGTTTTCCCTTGTGCTCATGATAGAAAATCCATTTTCTTGTGAGTGTCTGTCGTGCTGCCACAGTGCAGCTGGGAAGAGGAAAGAACACTGTTTCACAATCAGTAGAATTTTTGAGGGTCTCAGTTTTAACCCTTGGGAAGGAATTGAGTGTTTGCCTGAGCTGACCAGGTATGCTGGAAGAAGAACACCTCCCTTAGGAAGGTATCTGTTTTGTGTTCAAAACCATTTAGAGACAGTATGGTCCGGTAAAGAGAAATAAATTCTAAGGATTAATCAACGTGAGGTGTAAAAAAAAAAAAAAAAACCAACCAAAAAAACCCCACCAAAACCCACAACAAACAAACAAACAAACAAACAAACAACAACAAACCCACCTCCAATTCTTGGCCTGCATATCTGTTCAGTTTGAATCAATGGCCTGTAATGGGGTTGTCTGCAACCCTATCAGTCCCATCAAGTTTTTTTTACTACTGCTTTCATTTCCTCTTTAAACTGGAATGCCTCCTCATAAGCAAAGGAGTTCTCTCCTCTGCTGGGGAGATTCTGAAGGCACTGACAAAAAAATCTTAAAGGGTCTTGATTATGATTTATCAATTTCTACATAAAATTCTATCTGTGGTAAGTGGTTGATTAATGGTACCAACCTTCCAAAAGTTTCAAGTTCTTTCAGTCCACCACAATCTGCATGAGAATTTGGGCTTTATTTTAGACAGGACTAGCGGCATCTAAACTTGCACTGGTTATTATTGTGTCATTCAAGACAGGTCTGATTTCTATGTGATTAGACACAACACCATTTATGGGTATAAACCTTAATGATTTTGGGTTTTAGATTTTTAACAAGATTCTTAGGATTCCTGGCAGGAGACCTCAATCATGTTTCACTTGGATTATGCTCTGTAGCAATAAAACTCTTTCTCCAAAATGTAATGGATAAGTACACTGAGAGGCAGCTTCTTCATGAACAATTTAATGATGCAGATATTTTGGCCCATTGTAAGAAATACTCAGAGATGTGACCCAAACTGAGCTGTTCCAGTGCCAGTCAGGGCTGAGCTGCTCTGCTGTCACCTGCAGCCTGTCTGTGCTCCTGTCCTGGGAGGGAATGGAGGTTCCAATTTCATGCCCCAGCCCATATTCTGCACCAGGTGTGTTTCTAGGGGTGATTCCACCTGTAGGCAGGCTTGGGTTTGGGTTTTCCTCTTATTACTCAATCATACTGCAAGGCATTTGGGGGCTTGACAAAATGTTTCCATGACTTGCCTTGTACACTTTCCCCTTGTTATCTCATTCTGCTCACGCTCTGAACAGCTGCTCCCTAACTACTGGTGAGGATGTGCCAGGCTGAGGGATGGCTCCAGGCCAGGGGATGGAGCACAGCTCAGTCCTTGGGGCTGGCCTTTGTCACAAAGTCCTGTAGGTTTACTCCCAAGGTCATCTGTGCTGGTGCCATCTCTCAGAGAAGGCACAAATGCTGCTGCACAGGGAAGGAGCACACAGAAACTGTCCCATAAACAACCTCCCTGTACCAGGTTCCCTCCATAATGAACAGTTTTGGTTAATTCCATAGGAATCCTCCTGTGGGGCCGTGTCTGCAGGGTCAGAGTACAAGCAGCACTGACTCAGGGTAACAGCCAGTACAGCAGGTGGCCCCTCCGGTGTCTGCAAACCAAGGGCTCCTCCTTCCACCCTCCTCATCCTCACCCCTTGGTGCTGTAAAGGGCGAACCAGTGCAGAATCCAACCAGCCTTGCCTTTCCCAGGGAAGGATTTCCACATGCCATGGCCAGTGAGTCAGCACACGTCCACAAGGTCACAATCTTAGAGATCACAGCCCTTCTTGCTCTGCTCAGCTACCTGTAACCAGCCTTCAGGACACTGCTATCCTGCCAGGAGTGTATCTTGGGTTTTAAACTGTATTTTCTTATCTGTATCACCTGCCATGCACAAAAAATGGAGACAAAGGCCAGCACCAAGGTTTAAAAGAAGTCACTACAGCAAATCTGCTGCTGGCTGAAGAACAGCCCAAAGGATTGCAGGTGTCACTTCAGGTGGAGGGGCTCTTTGTAACCACAGCTTGAACCTCAGGAACTTCACAACTACTTCTAACATTTAAAAAATAATTTTAAAGTGTTTTTCCTGTTAATTCTTCACTTTCTTGAACTTCTTTTAAAAAGAAAGTCTCCAGCTCCATCTTTTCCTGAGTGCTTTTAAGGTATTGGTTATCCAATATTTCACACTTGCCTGGAGGGAAGGGAAGTGCCAGGGTTACAGTGACATTTCTAGAAATAGAGGTAGATTAAATATTTGAGCCGTGTCATGGGTGGTATTAATTGCTACCCCATGTGATCCTGAGTGACATTTGGGAGGAATGGCGGAGTCACAGCTGAAGTTCACATGGGCTCAGCACCACAGGAGATGTGTGTGCATGTCTTACCCCACGAAGCTCTTTAGCCAGAGGATCCCTGTGCTGAGCTGGACCCCCACGTGGTGCAGGGACAGGGAGCCTGGCCTTTTATATTTGAGAAGTAATTCCT
Organism: Acrocephalus scirpaceus scirpaceus; assembly: GCA_910950805.1. Taxonomy (NCBI): domain Eukaryota; kingdom Metazoa; phylum Chordata; class Aves; order Passeriformes; family Sylviidae; genus Acrocephalus; species Acrocephalus scirpaceus. The sequence goes on along the minus strand of OU383776.1, from coordinate 67,963,882 downwards.
CTAAGCCATCCTTAGCTTGAGCTAAAGCCTACAGAGGGCAGTGGAAAGTTTTCCCTACCCATCCATGGAAGGTTCTGGAGCCTCAGAATCATCTGCAGTGACTGTCATGAGTCACTGCTCGCCTCAGAGGCCATTTTTAGACACCCAGAAATCAGTTTACATCTCTATTGGTTTGCTGCATTGCCCTAGAGCTCAGAGAATAAGAGACACATTAAAACATCCATAAAGCAATATTGGTGATTTTTTTTCAGTTTCTCACCGCTCACCCTCAGCATCATTCAAACCCTTTTGACTCATCTGGGTTTTGAGATACAGTCTCCAAAGTGCAGAAACAACACCAAGTGCAGACATCGTTCTGACAATGCCTTAATCACAGCATGGAACATCTCTACCAAAAATATCAACCACATTTCAGTTTCTTCCTCCTTGTGATTCCAGAGGACAATGAATGGTTATAAAAACTTATTAATTTGGGGGGGAAAAAAAGGATAAAATTCCAAATTATGAACCTGTGACCAGATTTGTGTGAGTAGAGAAGACATGGTAACTCTTCATAGATCAGACAAGAACCCCTTGGTACCATCATGATTTTTGGTTTCTGTCAGCTGAAGGTCTGGCTCGTCAGACCCAACCAGGTGAGACCCAGACGCCCAAATTCTCCTGTCAAAGCCCAGCCAAGGTGCAGGCACCGCTCACCCTTCTGAGCCAATCTGGTGCCATTTTGCAGTATAAACCTCTCATCTTCGCAGTGCAGAAAGCTACAATCAAAACCACAAAAAACTCATGTAATTAGAGACATTTTCTCTGAACCTGTTACACGTCTGCAAAGAGTCTTATGTTTCTCTAACTAAATTTGTTACTTAAGGGTCAGCGTTAATATCTGGACTTTATGATCCTAGAGGTCTTTTCCAAGCCTTAATAATGCTGTGATTCCATTATTTGAAGCAGCTGCACAGTGGAGGCTGGCACATACTTCCCTGTACTTACAAAAGCCAATAAATTATAACCAAATTAACACTACCATCCTGTGGTGTTTTGAATCCGTTTTTAATAACCCTTGCATTTGAAATGCTACAGTTTGAAGCTAGAAAAAGCAATATATGTATAGTCACACTGACCTTGGAGCTGGAGGTAGGGACGTCCTGCTGCCTGCAGCGAGCCCAGAGTGTAAAGGGAGCGGGAGGCTGGGCACTGACAGGAGCCCAGGTAATTTGAGACGGGCACAAGGAGGTGAGGGAAACGAAAATAATTTGCTGCAGGGGCCAATGATGCCCCGCTGGGTTACGTGAGTGGCATTTGCCCGCACAAGGATGCCCTTGAGGGCGTCAGCAGGATGTGGCAGCAGCGGGGTGACAGCAACATCATCTCTCAAACACCTCTCAAGTGCGGGGCGCCCACGTCAGCGATGGCCGGACAGACGGACAAGGGCAGAGAGCCTGGTCCTCGCTCAGGGACCCGCTCAGAAACAGCCAGAAGGGAAAGGTCAGTCCTGCCGGAACAGCTCCAGAGAGACACCAGAGCAGGGCAATGCCTCAGTTCCACCCACTCACATCCCGGGTGGAAACGGGTCGGGGCAGGGAACTGAGCTGAGATCACAGCACGGAATTTGGGCTTTTCCCCCCTCCCCTTTACTTTATAATTCATGACAGTAATTCTTGACTATTTGTAAGGCAGAGGGGCCCAGAAAAATGAAATGGCCTCTGAAGCCTCTCATCTAGAATTACTATTATTATATTACTTTATTGCATTTAGAATTGCTGTATGTCTGTAGCTACGTAGCAGTAAATTACAGTGAGAAATAATACACGATGGTTTGGGAAGCATGAAAGAATAATCAATTTCATTCACCTGGCTCTGCTCCCATCAGAGCTGAACGCGTGTCAAGGCTGCCAGCAGTGTGCAGCTTTTAAAAATCTAAGACTTTAAGGTCCTTTTCCCTTTGTACATTTAATTTACATTTAATTTTGTGTAGTAATTTCCTAAACCCACATTTCAGAAATTTGAAACTTTACACAACACAGACATCTCTCCCACAAAATGTCATGCCTTGTTTGGGCTAATGGGAGTCACACACATTCACAATAATTAAAACCATAACATTCCAGATCAATGCATCTGGAATCAGCCTCTTAAAACACACCAGGTTTTTATTAACCCAACACTGTGCTCCTGGTGTTGATAGATAAAAAAAAAACAACTGTGGATGTCTTGAGGTAACAGCAGTAAGGAAATATGGGCACAGCAAATCCATGGTTTATGATGGAGGCACACACCTACTTTTATATCTTTTACCTTTTTTTCATAAAGACCTTGAAGAGACCAGGACTTCCCCTGGAAGCAGGTGATGCCATGAAATACTTGGCTGGATTACACAGAGATTCAAGCCATTTGCCAGCTGAGAGCCTGGCAGAACAGAAGATGGAAACAAACCCCAGACTGTGAATTTACAGCACAAAAACCCATTGTTAGCAAGTTCCCTAATGATTTATGAAGAATATATCATTAATACTTAAAAAACAGTTTGGTTTTACTACTGGACAGTGGTCTATTTTTTGGGAAACTCAGCTACTGAAATGGGATGCCAAGGGTCATCCATAAATAATGCCCTATTTTCATCTCTAATATAATTATCTAACAACTAAAATGCTGTCATGGTTTCATTGCTCATGCTGGGGAGGCAGCAGCAGCTGAGTGTTAATTCAGTTGCACTTTATATTAATCCATATGCCCCTGCACAGGGAGTGCAGCAGCTGGAGTTTGTTGTGGGAGCTGTTGGACAGGGGAGTTACCTGTAAGGGCCAGACAAAGGTCATCGTGTTTTATGGAAGGGCCTTTCTGATTGCCACAATGATTCCGAAGAAAATTTATTTGAAGTCAAGTTTCCGTGTATGGAATATAATTTATTAGCAGTGAAAGGACAGAAGTGATGAGCTGAGCTGTTCTCACAAACTCTGTGTGTGGAATTAGGGGTTGGAGGCTGCTGTGCTTGTCCTGAGGAGCTTTGCAAGGACACGGATCAGTGTCTCTCCTGCTGCTGAAGTCAGAGCTTTGCTAAATTAGAGCAGCAAAGAGCCACTGGACACAATGTCCTCCTTTACTAGAGGCTGGATTGCCCCTGGTGTAATGGCAATTCCTGGTTTTCCAGTTCCACGGGCCTGTAATTCCTGGGATTCAGAATAAGGCAGAGAAGCAAACACAGCTGATACCCAGGGGTTACCCTGACCTCTCACTGAGAATTCCTCGTGACTCTGGATGCTCAATATCCCCTTACACAGTGTAGCCACCAAGGTCTCAGGCTGGGGAAAAAATCTCTTTTTGAGGGGATCCAACCCCTGCATCCCACAGGGGCTGGGGAGGTAAATCCAGCACTTGGTGTCTGTCATGGGCACACACTGGCCAAGGGGACAAGCAGGCACAGAGCAGTCATCCTACACTTGTAATTCCTCCAAAGAAAGGCTTCTCAAGGTGATAATACATCTCCACTAAGTAAAGAGTTCAATGAGGCCCAACCAATGCTTTAAAAATAACCCCAGCTATTTTTAAGTTATTAAAGTTGCTCTTCACAGGACATCCACTACAGAGTAGAGGAAAGGCTGTCTATAATTAGCAGTGTGTTTTCTGGTGAAAGGGAGAAGAAAAGGTTTTCCTACACATGGAATTGACCCTTTGGAAAAGGAGCAATCTCCAAAATCCAAAAAGTGGTGGTTTGTTGGTTTTTTTCCCCCCCCAGCTGCACTGCAGACACAAGTGAATTCTGTGATGGTAATTGTCAAGGGGTTCAAACAAACTTGAAGTGATTTCTGCTGCCCCTACATTTACCAACCCCCATGTACAGAGTTGTGTCCAGCAGCCAGGAGCTGGAACAAGCACCAGTCACTGTTCCAGTCCTCTTTGAAACTGGAAATTTCAAGTCAAAGTCTACTCTTCTCAAATTTTACTTATTTTAAGGCTACACAGAAACAGGGCCAGAATAGTGGAATGTAACTTTCAAGGCATAAGTCAGTCTTCACAATTCTTATTAATTACTTCGCATGATTAGGCAAAACTAACTTCTTCACAGAGCTGAGGATTTTGAACAGCCTGTAACCAAAAGCTTCCCCTGCTTCCTTCGTGGTCAACATCAAAGAGGGTTGGGTGCTCTCAGACTTATTTTTAGGTTCCAGGATGGCTTCCCAGTGCCAGAGGGCAGGGCTGGATGGGATCTTGGGAAGGAATTGTTCCCTGGGAGGGTGGGGAGGCCCTGGCACAGGGTGCCCAGAGAAGCTGGGGCTGCCCCTGGATCCCTGGCAGTGTCCAAGGCCAGGTTGGACACTGGGGCTTGGAGCAGCCTGGGACAGTGGAAGGTGTCCCTGCCATGGCAGGGGTGAGACTGGGTGATATTTAATATCCCTCTCAACCTAAACCAGTCTGTGACCCTACAATGATGGCCTTAGAATAAAGATGTAAATCAGCCACCTGTTTGGCCTAAGTAAAATGAATGGTCTAAAGTGTTGGGTAAACAACTTGGAATTAAATTATCCTGCAGCACTTTTAAACAGAGCTGCTTGGGAAGTATTATAATTTTTTTTCTTCCATTGACAGAAGCTGACAACTTCAAGGGTAAGTTGCTCTCTTAGTTAATTTCAGTTTCTATATGAAACACCAAAAATATAAGCGGAATGGAGATGTGGCCACAAGGTCACAAAGTACTGAATAGAAGCTGATTTTATTATGTCACTTGCTGTATCTCCTTCTTACACAGCTCTGCTGTGCCATCGCTGTTTATCTATTTAAAATGTTAATTCTTGAAACAAGTTTAAGATTAATCTTTCTGTTTTCATGAAATTACTGAGTTCAACGTGGAAAAGCTGTAACCAGTGATTAAAGCAAGTAACACCAGCTGGAGATCCAGTTTTGTACTCCCAACCTCTGTCCACTCTTTTTCTTCAATTTGCAAGTCATTTTATCTCCATGTGACTTGTTTCCCTATCACAAGGAGAGGACATGACCTACTTACAAACCACTGTGTTTTCTGCCTTTTCCTGTGTATAAAATATGCCTTTATTGTTCTTTAAATCCAGGGCAGGATACCAGCCCAGGGAAAGCAAGGGATACGTAGACACAAGTCCAAACTCAATGTCAGGTATTACCAGTGATGCCCATGGCAGCTGCAATGCATCATGAGTGAAAACGAAGAGTAAAATGCAGAAATTAAAATCATTCTTTCCCAGCACAGACTTCAAATTTCCCCTATTTTTTTTTTCATGACTTGCTTTTCTAAGAGGTTCAGTAATTCAGAAGGAGCAGGTTGAATGATGGGGGGTAAAATAATAAATTCCAGTGAAGACTCTTGAAACTCGGGAAAGAAAAGAATGTTTATTAGCACACAGGCACAACACCTTGCCTGGTATGCCTTACTAACAATACAAAGCAATAACCTCAGGTCAAAAGAGAAGTTGCAATACATGCAAAAACATCTGGATTGTGCACTAAGTAACACATTCGATATAGGTACATCTGTCAAATAAACACAAATCTACTGCCCTAGGTAACAGAACTTCAGAGACTACCTCAGCAGTAAAGGTACAACAGAACAACCATCACTGAGCAGCATTTTGGACATGAAGCATCCTAGACAGAAACATTTGACCTTTGGAGGCAAAAACTGTAACAGGCAAATAGCTGAGAGCCAGATCCCCAAAGACTTATGAAAAGCTCTCGGTGAAGTCTAAGGTATTATCAGAATGAGGTCTGAAGGGTTTTGCCCTTGGTGAGTAAAATTATGAGTGGGTAAAAACATCTCAGTGGGTGAGAGTTTTAAATCACCAAGGTTTAATGTTGTTGCTAGGAGTAAAAGGATGAGAAACTGAATGTTGATACAAACAAAACAATGTTTCTGTAAAATCCTTAAAATAAATAATACACATGACGGAAAATTTGGGATAATTAACATGTCCTGAAATCAAAATCAACATGGTTTAAATTAATAAATAATTAAAATAATTAAGTTCCTTTTTATTCTACGGAACAATAATCAGTATTTAGAATTAGGAAAGCAAAAAGAGGATGGGGACCTCCTCCTTACTCCAAAATCGAGGTGATCAGTGCCAGTTGTCACTTCTCACCACAAAACTACGTGTCTGTGTGTCACAGGACTAGCCAGAGGAAAGGGACAGAACGAACACACACTGCCACTGTGAATTCTACAGGTTTTCATCTACAGGATGAGCACTCAGGGGCTCGGTCACTAACAACAACTGCTGGGTTCGAGGGGAGAGGGCTGGGGGTGAAGGCTGGGGGTGAAGGCAACTCTAACCCTGTGTCAGCGTGTGACGAGCGCTCTCCGTCGCTGAAGGGGACGTGTCTGTGCTGCTGCCCAGAGTCCCGGGTCACCACGGTCACATCTGGGCTGCTACTGATGCGGTACAAGGTCCTGCGGAGCCGCGGGCGTGGCTGGCAGCGCGCCCACCGCCGAGCAGTGGGTGAAAATGCTTTATCCCCATCGCCGCCAGCGGCCCGGGCCCGCCGGGCTGGGAGAAGCCCCCCGTCCGCTGCAGGCAGGCTGGGGCTCAGAAGGCAAGTGGAGAGGCGCTTCGGCCCTTCTCTGTCCAGGGCATCCTCACCCGCGGGGCTCCTCCAGCTCCCTTTGCGGGAAAGCGAGTCTGTGGTGCTCCCGCGGCGAAAAAGCTGCGAGGGACAGGATCCTAAAAGACAGCGGGACCCCAGTGACAGAGTCCTCACCGGGAGCCGTGCTCCCTGAGACACCAGAGGCAAAGAGTGGGTGTGTGATGAATGAGATCTCTCTATGCGATATGGCTGTGATGGGGTGGCACTGGGAGCGAGGAGCTCCGGACCCCTGTGCCACACAGGGACACCACTGGGCTGAGCTGGTCACACGGGAACTAGACAAAGCTTCACACAAAGCAGATTGCTGCTGCCTACTGACTATTGCCATAGCCCAAACATGCAGCAGAGCTGTAGCAGAGGCACTCGGGCCACTCAGGTGCAGCACTCAGGCCACAGCCCAGCTGCGAGAGGCTGCAGAACAGCTGTTTCCAGCTGTGGTCACAGGGCTGCAGCCCTGGCAGGGGCTGTGGGTGACAAGGTGCATCCTTAATTCTTCCTGTGCTTCAACAAAAGCATTGTATCCCCAAGCAAAAACATCAACATTAGCCATCAGCAAGTCAAACATTACAGTGACCAGAATAATTTTTAAACAATTCTGTTGCTGCTGCTGTTGCTACAAACACAGATCAAGCATCCAGCTCTCCTGATTCTGACCTAAACTGGCCACTGGGGCAAGAGGCAACCTTTGGCATATGAGCAGGATGTGCTTTTCCAAAGGGGGTGAACTACCACATTTCCAGTGATTCCCAGCTCAGCCCCTCTGGCAAAGCCCAGGTCTGGCCTCGTGTCCTCCTCTCACCACAAGAGCACAGCACAGCCCTGCAAGCCAGCACGGAGGATGCACTGACCAACACACACGTGTGAAGCACAGAACAAGGAACTGTGACAGGAACACGATGAAGATTTGTACCCTGTAACCCTAAGAACATCGAGATTTGGTAAAACGGGGTACAGGCAGATAAAGCAGCACTTTATAGTGTACAGCAGAGATGCCCATTCACACTGAAAGCTGTTACATGTTTTCTTTGTTAACGAAGAAACAATAAAATCAACATAGGAAATCACTTTTTGGACCACATTTTCCCTGTTGCTCCATTACTTCAAAATGTTTTACGAAACTACGGAATGGTAACTGCTTTTGTACAGAAAATACACAGCTAGTTGGTTTTGTGGTCCAAATAAACCATGCTCTTTTCTTTTTCTCCTCATATCATGCATTGGGATGCAATCAGCTTCTTGTCAATCATTAGTCAAAAGAAACAAACACTTTTTTTACAATAAAAAGCTTCTATAAGCAACATTGCTAGAGCAATCATTAACCAGAACTATTTAAAGTCTTCCTAGCATTTCCTTCTCTCCTGCTGTCTGCTTTTCTAATGGAGGAATTTTCCAGACACCTCCCCATGAGTTATTTACAAGGAGATGGTCCTTATGGAGAAGGACCTTAATGAAATTTACAGTTGCTAAGGTACATTTGTAGATGCTGGCGGTCACACTCAGACAGAACAAATGGAACTCACTGTGCAGCTCTGGGCTGGGCCAGCAATGTAATTAAAGTGCAAATAAAGACAAAATCCACAAGCCAGGCAGGACCGTTTTTCATCTCCAGCATTAAGAAGCATCACGACTGTGTAAGATATGTCAGATCAAATAGGCCTAAGTCACAATCTATTTTAAACATCTGTCTCCCTGAGAGGATTTAAGGGAGGTATACGGTGATATAGCCCTATTTCTTCAACTGGCTGAGTATCATTGGAAAAGTAAGGACACTTTTCCAGCCAATTTTTGTTCAACAGTGCTAACACCTGTGTTTTATACTATGATGCTTTTTACATCATTTGAGCTCACTTCCCATGCAGCTACAACAGGCCACTCTTGATGAGGAAAATACAAGAAGTACCAACTACTGTAGAAATGACATAATCTACCTGGTACATCACAAAAGCAGAGGCTCTGAAAACATTTACATATAGCACATTTTCTCAAACATATGCAAGTGGTAATTACCAGCTCAGATAAAAATACATACTTTGTGTTAGCTGGCATTCAATGTTTGCCACTGACATGTTCACATTTACAGCTAAGTCAATGCCAAATGGCTGAACAAAAAGAAAAAACCCAACAAAAAAGACATTTTTCAAACCATCAATTCCACGTAAAACAAAACTGTCACTCCAGCTCCGAGTGCTCACTGCTGATCACCACCTGCTGCCAAGACAGACATGTATTTCTCTCCACAGTGTGTCTAGAAAGTGCCCTGTAGCCTGACTTGTCAGAGAAGCTGCAGGAGGTGCAGGAAAATAAAGTGCCTCTTCCAGGGCTGTGTGCAACATGATGCTCCATCCCCTGCACCACCCCTCTGGGTCCTCACCTTCCCAGCTGGCAACTATTTACAACTATTCCACCAGTCCATTTACTCTCTGTGCTGTAAATACTCTAGCCGATGAAAAAGATATTTACAAATCATTTTTACAGATACAATCACTCACCTTAGAAAAGGCTGATGAGACATTTAAAGAAGAAAATGTTTTATAAAGAGTAGCATTAAATGTACAGCAGGTTTCGAACAACTGCAGATCTGAAGTTACTATATGCTTAGTATCACTCCAAAGTAGCAGATGAATGCTAAAATCCAGGTTTTTCAATGAAATTAACACAATGAGAACACCACAGCCATTACTGCCTCAGTGAACACATAGTTAGCCATCAACCCAGCCACCTCACTTTGCTTATTTATCCTAATACACCTGAGTGTATTACCACCATTTAAATCTGTACCCTTGATTTGTCATGTGAGATGACTGCAATGAGTGCCTGTTCACAGGAAAGTCTCCTGTTTTCCATGAAATCATGGTTCCTAATGCCAAACATGATCTTTGCAAAGCAGAAATCACTTAAACCGGGTAGGAAGCGTCTTTGTCTTTCACCTCCAACACTCATTTGTGTTGCCTGAGAGGGAAAGGCTGTGAGACTCTGTATCTCTTACTGGAAAAGAGAGCTAGCATTCTTCTCAGAGTTTCTCTTGCTGTCTTTAGGTGGTGGCATGCATGGTTCACTGTCCCAGAGCTGTCTGCAGGCACTGTGCAGGGTGGGCGCATCAGGCGGGGAGCCGGGGCTCGATCTTCAGGGATAGCTCATACAAGGTGTCCTCGTCGATGATGAGGGTCTTGTCCAGCAGGTAGTGAGTGACCTGGGGTGGGGAAACACAGATGGACAGACTGCATGGAACTGCCACAGAAATCTCCCAGCTTTCTTTCCCTTTTAGCACATTTTGGATCCTGAGATCACCTCGTGTTTTCTTGAGAAACCAAACAGCTGCTTGGAATGCTGCTAGCATAAAGATGCACCTGCAGCACTTTGAGAATTAATCAGGATTAATTCGTCCTAGGAATGGCCATATCCTTTGTCAGGTTACCTCAGCCCAAGCTGCTATTCTGGAGCCTGAAATGAGCCTTCTCTGAAGGCACTGACCAGCTTTGGTCAAGCTGCATCACTCCCAAGGACAAAGGGAAAAAGAATTGCAGGATGCCTCAGCAGATGCTTGGGGCATCTCCTGACTCTCATCCCAAGATCCCAGGGCAGGGAGAACACATCTCCCTCTGAATGCCTCACACCCTCAAAGGCTGCAATCCCCAGAGACCTTCCAAAGGAGCAAAAAACTTCTTTACAAGGCATCAAATGAAGAGTCCCTGCAGGGTGAGGGTCTCATTGCCCCAAGGACTCATCCACAAGTCTGCCCTCCCCTCTATGCGTGGGAGCAGAAGACACCAACTTTAGCTTTCAGTGGCAGCTGTACCTCACAAATAATTGCTGCCACAGCCTGATTTCAGTAGCAGGCAGGACCCTTACCTTCTGCTGGTGCTCAATGCGGTAGGAGGTCTGCTGGAACTGGCGTATTTCCCTGATAATATGTGAGATCTTTCAAAAGAACACACGTAAGTGCAACCACAATTTGACTTTAGCTAAGCCATACAAAGCAAGAATTCTGCAACAAAATATTCCATTTAACTTGGGAGGAGGGAAGGGAAGGGTAGAGATCATCTCCCAACAGCTCCCCAGGTCTTCACGTTCCCAAATCAAACATTTATTCCTCAGACAGCCCCAAGTGAACCACCCTGCCTCTCCTCCGCCCACAATGAAAGCTCCCTGTTCTCTGCCTCCAGTGACTGCTGCAGAGTGCAGCCCTAAGATGGGCATTTAGCAGAGATTAGAGGAGAAATTTCCATGTCTCCCTCTGAGGAGCTGTTACAAAACAGCATTACATGGCAGTGGGAGAGAGATCAACTTTGAAGTGCTTCTCAGATAGACCAGAGCACAATTTGAAAAGAACATTGTGATTGCTGCTTCCTGGTGAATCACTTCATTCCTGTAATTCCAGTTATTTTAAAAAGCTTTTTCTTGCTCCTTCACAAGCTTCAGGCAGCTGCTTTTGGTCTCCTTTCTGAGAAAGTAAACTGGGGACAAATTCAGCCTGTGAAAATACTCAGCCTGCCAGAAGGTGGTGATAGAAGACCGGGTCGAGTAATTGCTCTCCAATCGCTGCCTCTCTTGCGCAGCACCAAAGCACCTTCTCCAAAGGTAAATTCAGAGGAGTTACAATGAAATCAATAATTAACTCACACAATTGAACACCTGTTGGAGAAGCATGTAAGAAACTGAAAATTACCATTCTCATTTTGGAAAAATTGACAAGGCCTTCCTCAGTGAAGTTGGGTGTTCCTTCCTCAATAAATGCCAGGTCAGTCAGGTACATCCCAAGGTAGGGAACAGCAGGTGGGTTACAGCTGTAAACCAACAAATCAGCTTATTTGTCTGCAGCTACATTTGCAAATGATTTTTTTTATAACTTGCACAAACTCTTTATTGTTTTGCCCTGTTCTAACCTATAGGTAGCATTCCTTTCCAGGACAAACAGCTCCTCTGGCTCTGCTTGAGCTGTGTTTGCTCTGCCTGTGATAAACTGAATGCATTCTGCCCAATATCTAATGTTAACGGCATTTTAAAAATATACTATTAATTATTTTGGCTGTTCAGTTCTCAGCTTCTCTCAAGATCACTTGAGGCAGTTGTGCCACTTGATTCTGAAAAGCCTGCTTCCTATTACAAAACTCACAAAAATTCAGGTTTTTGTACAGCAGTACATAAATTGTAGAATACTTGACATGGAATATCCTGGATACCAAAATTACAGAACATCAAATGCAATCTGGCAAATCAATTAAAGAAAACAATAATCAAGGACTGCTGCACAAAAGAAGCAGGCTGTTTTCCAGCAGGCTTGGAGGCCACAGGAGAAGAAACATCCCTGTGCCTTTGTTCTGTCTCTATGTTCCTCTCATAATTTATTGTCAGAAACATTATTTGTTGTCATATGAATGGGTCTGTGACCTGACACAGGCTTGGTCCCAAGCCCTAAAATTCTTAACTAGAACAATCCTGTTTTTCATAAAACTTTAATTTGCAAAGCTGGCTTTACACTTATTGAAAATGTTTATCAGTGAAAGTGAAACCCCAACAGGGAATGTTCGCACAGAAAAATAGTTTAATTTGTTTCTGTAATTCTCTGGAGCTACTATGTTTACCCATCAGGGTATTAAATCATAGCATATACAGCAAAACAATAATGCCAGATAGAACCAACCTAGAATTTAAAAGGTTATTAGGCAAAAAATATTAATTATTAAAGCTTGATCAAAACCAATTAATCTTTAACATGAACTATTTATAGTTCCACTGTTTGTAACAAAACACAGTTGTATACTGTAGGGAGGCATACTTCTTGAGCATTTCTCTCAGGTTTTTAAATCTTCCTTCAGATGACACAGTCTTCTGAAGCTTGTCCATGAGTGCTTTTGTCTAGGAAGAAAATTCATTACAAATGTCATTGCTGGTGCATGTAAATGACTGGAATTAGATTCTATCAAAGGTGTAATTCACTTATCATCCCCACCCCATTTTCAAGAGTAGTACACCAGACATTAGCAATTTAGCTTTATTGCAGTTCCTCCTTTCTGAAAATGGAGACTAGGCAGCATTAAAGTTTCCCTATGAGTGAGACACAGAACCTGTATTTATGCTAATATTATTACCCTGCAAATGGAGGAAAACTCACACGTTTATTACATTAATGGTCTGGAATTCAGTTTGCTGTGCACACAAGAATGTAACAGATCCTACATGTTGCTGAGGATCCTCAGCTGCATTTACTGAAGTTGGTGATAGCAAGGGGTGGTCACTGCCTTGGAGTTTGCACTGAGCTGATTTTGCCTCCAAGTTCCAGAGAAAAGCTGAGTATGTAAATGAGAATATATCCATGTCTTACACAAATCGTTGTCAGTGGCCATCACCAGACCCTGGTTCCTTCTTAAGTGAAATATATTTGATATTCAGCCTGTTTATGCTACTGGCTTGAGACTTGAGTGTAGAGAATTATGAGAAATTCATCATACTTGAAACTGAATTTCCAATTAAAAGAGAGCTGTAGGCAGACAAAGTCACTTTCTTCTACATAGCAGTCTGATGAAAAACCCAGACTGCATTCCCAATAGGTACCAGAGGACTGTGCCACATCAATCTGCTGTGGGTTTCTTCTTTTTAAGTGGAAAGTTTAAAAATAAAAAAAAAATCTATCCATAAAACTTTTTGGAGGTAAACTCACTTATAACAGTTTGTATGGAAATAATTTTAACAGATTTTTAAATAGAAGAACATAGCACCAGCTGTGAAGCAGCTGAGAAAAAACTGACTGGAGAAGGTGGTACAGTCAGAATGTATTTTAATTGTATTTCTTTGAACCATTTAGAACACAGAACATAAAAGACTGGATTATCTTTGTCCTGACAGGCCCTTTTTTCATGTGTGCCTTGTTTTGGTGGCTGGCAGTCATTCTCATAGTTTCTGCTGACATTCTCAGCAGCCAAGCAAGGGTTCAAGAGAGGTGTTCACTGCACCTTAATCTGAGCTCCTAAATGAGAAAGAAGACTTTTTATCAAGTCTCTTTCTGAGTAGAAAAAACTCAGGAATTTCAGAGGTTCTGACCCTCCTAAAGCTTCCTGCACAGGCCATTCCTGTTTTAGGCACCTGACCAGACTTTACCCATAGCACTGACAGACACATCCAGATGTGTCTATCAGAAAATACCTAAATTTAGTTTACTTGAACATTTCAGAAGTTCAGGCCACCTGCCAATTATGCTTAAAACATTTTGTTCCCGCAGATAAAAAAACCACATACAAAAGCCCTGGACAGGAAACACCAATCCCAGGTGGCGGGAAAGCAGAAATATTCACAGGAGGGGTCCTGTCTCAACCCCCGGGCACAGCGACCGATGGAATCTATAACCACCTGCCGTGGCCGTGTCCCTCTCACCTGTTTGGACACCTTTGCCCAGGTTTTCTTCAGCCTGTAGATGGCACTCCTGTTGAGGGCCGAGGTGATCTCCAGCACGCCGTTGTAGTTGTGCAGGCAGCGGCAGATGTCGGCCACTGCCACCCACTTCTCGATGGCGCCGGCCCGCGAGGGCACGTCGGCGTAGCTCATGATCTGCGAGGCCACCAGGTTGCTCATCTGGCCACGGAGAGAGGCAGGGGCTCAGGGCATTGAAGCACAATCCCTTCTAACGTGTCATGAATTAATGCGCAAGGCATAAAAGCTCCCAGCTAAGCATGACAGAAATTATGGCTCTTCATAAACCCAGGGAAAGGACGTTGGAAACAGAGCTCAAGGCAGGTGGAGGGGATGGGGACAGGGAAGAAGGGTTGGGGATGCAGTGGGAAGATATCCAAGCCATCAGTGATAAACCTGATTGGGAAGTCTCTCAGTAAAATTCAAGGGAAATGAAAAAGGAAAAAGACATGTTTAGGGATACAATGGCATTAAACAGAATTGGTGTTGTATTTCTCTGGAGAAATTGAAGTTTCTTCAGTAGTCTGAAAGGCACTGTGCTACACTTTAAAATGTTCTACTCTCTTAAACTGCTGCTGAAACGCTGAGTACCAATTATTGGAAACAAGAATCTTCATCTGCTTTGATTTAAATGGTTGATTACAAAGAGGCTGCAGCATTCAGTCACTAATAGATTACACATTACATCACGTTGCAACAAAATCCAGTATTTTTGTTCCAGAGGTCAGAGACAATCCATGGGGCTCCTAGAAAGCAAATCTGTATTTGAGAGTACTTACATCATTAAAATGTTGACTAGTTTTCATAATATAGGGCGTTCTCTCATTTTTATCCACTTTCATCCAGCCCTGCCCAAGGAACTCTCTAGACATTGACGGGAGAGAAAAAAGCAAACAAAACCTTCATAAACACAGTACAGAGTCTCTCTGTAACCACAGCCTAAGCAGATTTCAAGGATACCTCAATTTGCTGGAAGCTAATAACACAGCTTTACACTAATTCCAGCATCTCACTATACCATTTTTAATGCTGTCTGAAATGATAAACATTGTAAAGAAGATTTATTTTTCCCTTAATCCCCTCTTCCCTATCACCTCATCCTAATTTTGAGTGCTGTGACCCTACTTACACCACGTTATCCTTTTATGTTTGCAAACCCTTTTGTCAGGGGCTGAGTTGGGGGTGTGATGGCCACCCCAGCCTGATGGCCACTGTCCCCCAAGGGACACTCTGTGGCCTCTCATTCTCTACCACAGACAGTAGGTGCAAGCATGGAAGAGATAATGCAGGGGCTGAAAGGCCCAGCAAGGGGTCATCTCCAGCACCAAAAGGGCTCAAGCCTCAGTTAAGAATCAGCATCTTAAGTCTGGAGAGCAGAGGTGGGAAGAGATAAAGGAAATATTCTTGACTGTTTTACAAACTATAAAAGACACACGAGTTATCACAGAGGCAGAAGCCTCCTACACCCTGAAAGTGGACACAGATTCCGTGGTTACTTCCCTGGGGATTAAGGGAAAGGATCTCCATGTGTGCCTCACCAACAACTGCATGGTAAGATACACTGAATCCTAAGTTGTATTATTTCTTCACTAGCTCTGACATTAACTGGTACCTTTAACCTTGCCCTGTATATACCTACTAGTAGTTTTCTTTTTGTCCTTATTCCTCTGTAGTCTTAGTTTAAGTCTTACGTCTGTTAGTTTTTCTCTATTAAATAAACAATTCATTCTATAATAGACCAAACCAGCCATTATTAAAGAACTTGCCAACAAGGCAGGGGGGAATTGGGGTGCTGGCCACCTCAGTAAAGCTACTGCCTGTTGCCAGAGGCCTGGGCAAAAGGCAGGGACTGAATATAAACACCCACATCTATTCATAGCACACTCACTCGTAGGGGATGCTGCGGAACACGATGTGGTCCAGCAGGGTGATCTGCTCCGCCAGCTCCATGGCTGACAGCGTCTCGAAGCACTCAGGCTTGGGGCAGTCTGGCTGCAAAAGCAAGGGGAACACTGAGGGGTCTCTCTGTGCACCACAGGGGTGAGCACCTTCCTGGGTACCTTCAACACGGGGTTGGAATTAACTTTGGGGTAAGGAGAAATCAGGGTTAGTAACAATCGCAGACAACAAAAACACCTGGCTGGAAACTCATAAAACAGGCACACACTAGCCCAGGAGTATGAATGTAGGTTAATTAGACTCTGCATATTCTGCACTTATAATTTCATATATATGCATATCTTCCCCTTTTCTTAAAATCTTGAGATTTTATCCAAATACTAAAGTTCTGACGTGTTAATTTTTGATATGGGCTCCAAAATCTTACGATTTCTAAACTGAAATGGACATTCCTCGTATAAAAGAACAGTACATCTGTCCAGAAATACTTTACAAGTTGCAGGTGTGTTACATTTTATTGACTCAAACACACAATATTTCTATAGGAGTATTTTTGTTTAACTCTCAAGATTAACTTACCATCTGAATGATATCCTCTATTTTCAAATGGTTATCATCTTGATCATCCTGAGAAAGAGTCCTGAAAAATAAAGTAGCAGAACATCCTATATATATAAAATTGTCCATGCTTATCATAAAACCTTATCACAGATCAGTAAAATGGTTTATCAGAAATGATTCCTAAGCCTGAAGTTGAGCAAGTAAAGGAAAAAAAAAATCTGTAACCTAGTAAGTCATGTCTTGCTTTAGGTAGAAGTGTATAAACTGCTACAACATCAGAGACAGTAAGGTAAAATATTTCCATGGAGGTTTAAGATCTCTCAGCTAATGAATCCTGGAAATTGTCCTGTTCAGTGTCCCACACTGAGGTCAAACTGTGGAAATGGACAGCAAAACTGCAGCTTTTATTCCTAGCAAGGACACGATTTCCTTTCAGTAACAAAAGTGTTACTTAATGTTTCCAATTCTGCTACAGAAAACCTGTGATTATTATGGTTATTTCAGAGTAATGGGTCAAAAATTAACTAGGCAAAAGTAAATATTGATCAAACACCATCTACCCTAATGTAGCATATTGGCACACATTTACAAGATCTTACCCCTTCATGTGGAAATTACAGACACAAAGAAACCTTGAAAACATTGGATTTATGTAATACAGGAGTGAGAATATTTTGGGAGAAGGAACAAAAGTCAGAATGTAAAAGGCTGTCTGAAAGGACACAACAATGTGCCCAGAAGTCACCGTGCTGGTTCCTATCAGGGGAGGTTTGCTTAACATCAGGGTGAAGGTGCAGGTACAGGTAGGCCCTGATGAGGTTCTCTTCAGAATTCCCCAGGACAGTTCAGATCACCATCCCAAAGTTCTGCTGGTGACTTTCAGAAGCGCAGCCACAGGTCCCCCCAGTTCCCTGCTGCTGCACTCGGCAGTGCAGACTCTGCAAGCACCAGGGAAAGGGGTGAGGGGAAAGCACCACTTCACCTGCAGACCTCAGCTCTGAGTGTGAGACATGAACTTGTACTAGGTGGGTGTGTAGGAAGCTTTAATGCCAGCACACCAGGTTCTTCTGCTGGGGCTGCTGATGTTTCCTCTTGGTTTGCCCACCTGAGGGCTAGGCTAAAATTAAATGCAGATACACACAGACAGGATCTCAGAAACCTCCTTCCCTTCATTTGCAGCCTTCCAAATCCACATAGAACGCTTTTTCTTTTTTCTTTTTTTTTTTTCCACAAGGGCTGGAAACACCTTGTGTCTGACAGGCAAGGCATGTTTACCTCTCTAGGAGAGAGCCCTAAGCTTCTTGCCCGGATAATAACGGAGAGCAGCTTCAGTCCCTGTAAATAGCCTGGCAATCTGTCCCGCAGAGCAGCTTATTTTGTGCTGTTCCTCATGCCTGGGGCCTGCAGGAAGGTGGTGTTCCGTGACAAGAGCCTCTGGCAATGAAAATCACACAGGCCCTGTCCCTCTGCCCCAGGCATTCTCATCAATCTTGTAAAATCCATCAATCTGAGTTACCTGAATATAACTTCATGTTGGATCAGGTTCTCGCCTTTGATACAGAAACTGTTGTTATTTGCTTAATATGAAAAAAAATATGAAACATGGGATTCTTGAAAGACTGAGAACAGTTAACTTTACCCCATCTTTGCCTCCTGATACTCTCTACCATGACATCTCATGTTTTATGTAGACTTTCAATCTGTCATTCTAAACAGATGCTTTTTTCCTAGCACAGTGGTCTCATGAAAAAAAGCAAAACCAACTCTCCTTTTATTCATAAATATTCTGCAGTGAAATCTGCAGAGGACAACAGGACTGGTTAATGGTATTTTTTTGACAGCATCAGTAGCAGCTTCCACTTCAGTCTGTGCTCTTCTCAGCCTTGGGATACCCAGTTGTAACAGAGGATTGGGGACACTCACTGGGCTGCCCAGCCCTGCTTGGACAGCTCTCACTGCACTCCCTGGAGAGCTCCTGGGAGCTGGGAAGAAGCAGATGCTTGTGGAAAGAGTAATGAGAGACAGCAAAGGCACAGATGAGCTCTCCTGAGCAGCATCACCCTTAGAGAGGACTGAACAGGGTGACACCTCCAGTCATCTCCATCTTTCTCCAGAAGGAAGAAAATATAAAAGAAATCTCTTTCTAATTCTTAGAACCACCAGTTAAGATTCTCTCTCTCTCACTATTCATCATGCCTGACCAGGCCAAATATCAAAATAATTTTGTACTTGAAAATATTAGCATGTGTCTCGTCCTTTCTTTGTGGTACATAAAGCATATAAAAATATTTAAAAGCTATTGCAAGTTAGAGAGTCTGAAATGTGTTGTTTGGTGAGATCGTACAAGGCAGAAAAATTGTTCATCAAAATTATTCACATTTTGACATCTGCATATCCCTTGATTTCATTTATGTTTAGTCTGAAGAAGGAAGAACTAGTTCTTGAAGCAACCTGTTTTTCTCCAGATAGGATTATCTATTAAATTTATTCACTGCTGTTCAGTGTGAATATATACCTTCCTGCTTCATTATCAATTAAATTTTATCTAGATTTCAGGGCTTAGTAAATAAGACTGATAAAATCTCAAGCAAAGCATACATTGAGAGCTTTGCCTAGCTTTCAGAACAGATACTGAATTAAAAAAAGCTTTTTTACCCTGAAGAGAAACCCTGTCAGTCCACACAACAGAAATCCCATCATGCAAGAAATACCAGCTGCTTTGTTTGATGACTCAAGGCATGAAGCAGCTCAGCATCTCCCATCAACATTTTCCTTGTCATTCATATTCTAAACAGACCCCTTCCCAGAGCTGACTTGTGTTTCTTTGGAACACACACCAACTTTTCCTGCTCCTCTGATCTCTACTAACAAGGGTATGGATTTTCCAAGGATGTGCATGCATGCAGAGGCTGGGGCAGTTTGTAAAAAGACATATTTTTATCCAAAATCTTTCAGGAAGATGCAGAAAATACCAGTGTTAAGTCTCAAAAAGCGTGAAGTTTTTAATCAATGTTTGAAATTGAATTTTTGACAATAAATGCCTGTCCTAAGCCCATTCTGCATTTGTCAGCCTTTCAGACTCAAGAGTAGACTACAAAAACTAAGATGTGGGGAAGCCAGGGCCTACAGCGACAGCTGACAGGAAACCCAGAATTCTGATGGAATACATGTTTTAGATAAAATGTCCACAGCAAGCACCTCTGCAGAACAACAAATTTTTACAGCACTCACTTAGCAAGTGGGTGAGTGACTATTTTTATGAAGTGCACATCAACTGGATTACTCCTTCTTCCCATTTTCAATCCATCCCAGAAAAACCTTTTGAATGAAAGTATCATCAAATCCTTCAGTTACAATAGATCTGTGCTTTCTTATGAAAAGCATGCTGTCAGAAATCTTCAAACAAATTGGTTTGTAACAACAGTAAAAAAAGCCCTTCAGTTCCAGGTAAT
Organism: Acrocephalus scirpaceus scirpaceus; assembly: GCA_910950805.1. Classification (NCBI taxonomy): domain Eukaryota; kingdom Metazoa; phylum Chordata; class Aves; order Passeriformes; family Sylviidae; genus Acrocephalus; species Acrocephalus scirpaceus. Next base: position 67,943,960 of record OU383776.1, on the reverse strand, counting down.
TTGTATTTCCTCTCTAAGTAGTATTAGATAAAAGGTCTCAATTTAGAAGAAAACCAGAAAGATGACATCTCTCCAAGGAGCAGGGAATAGGCTGAGCAGCTTTTCTCCGAGCCAGACACTGTAACAGGAGCCGGGAGAGGAACAGAAAGCCCAGGAGCACCTCTGCACATTATGCAAGAGGACAGACCCTGGATGTCTCTAGGATATCCAGGGGGCTTCACAAGAAGTCCCTGCCTGGGTTCTGTCATTGTCCATGAAGAAAGAATCAGGATGCCTAAATTCAGAGAATTTTTGTGGAGAGGATCTCCTCTATGGCAGGGAGAGACTGTGGCAGGAATGCTGCATTCCCTGCCTGCACTTTATTTCGTGGTTTGGTGCTTCAGGTAAACACAGGGTCCCACCACAGCGTTCTTTGGTGATGCAAACCCTTCATAATGGCCCTTAGAACCTATGGAAGGCTGAAGGAACTCAGGAAATAATTTCTTCCATTGCAGGCCCTCTCTCCACACTCAGAACATTGACTGTAACCTGACATGACAGAGAATCCCCACTGCGATGCAGAAAAGGGAATGATGCTGTGGGAGGGACCCTGCAAGATGTGAAGCCTCTTCAGGGTGGCTCAGTGGAGCCTTGGCCTGAAGCTGAGCAGTTCTGGGTCAGCAGGAGCATGGTTCCTACAGTAAACAGTGATCTCTGGAGACAAGAAACAGCCAGAGCTCTCCAGTCTAGGGCAGAGCAGGTTCAATCCTTGGCCTGACCTACTGAACCCGCCAGAGCACCATGGTGCAGAGAATAAACCCCACATCATCACATCCCCCTCCTGGCACCACAGCCAGCACTTCTGTTTCAAGTTGAAATGTAGAAAAAGCTGTGCTCCTCTGGCATTGGAAACCTGTTTGTCCTCTGAGTTCATGCAGTTGTGTTGTCAGAGAGGACACAGGCAGGTCAATGTCACCTCTCCTGACTCTGTTTCTCACTCTTCACAAAATCAGTTCCAGAATTGTACAAGGATGTTTTCAACCTGCCAGGAAAGCTAAACCCCCTGACAGAAGCTATTCCCGCATTTTATATTCTGATTATTGCAAAGTTGAGTTGTCAAAGAGCAGCTGGTTATTCCTCTGAATGCACCACCACACTGAGGAGCTGGAGGAGCAGAGAGACCCCTGGATGTCCCAGGACTGAGTGCTCAGAGTCTCCACAGAGCAGCAGGTCCCTGCTCCCACCAGCAAGTCCATCGGGTTTTTTTAAAGCTTATAATTATTTCTATTTTAAGAATGTGCAATAAAAATAAAAGACTGTGGAAGAGCAAAGGAATGTACACTCCTGTGTCAGCATCACAGATAAAGTTACACACAAACAGCTGCAGATTATTTCTTAGATCCTGTAATTCCCTTCACTCAGTTAACTATATAGCCTTGCTGAGAGTCTGTGTCTCCAGCAGCAATTACAATGCTTTGTTAAACTCTGGAAATCATTCTTAATTACCAGACATTTCCCTGAGGTGATCTGAACACCTCCCTCCTCCAATGAAAAGGTGAGAAATTGTATTGAAATTTAATTCACATAGAAGTAAGACTGAAATATTTCACATTGAGTAATCCAGCATCCATGCATGTTTAGCAGCACTGCCAGCCTTGAAGGGCAATAAAGGAGCTTTTAGCCAAGGCTAGAAGAATAAACTGGTTTTCCTCTTTTTTTAACTTTGAAAAAAAAATAGGACATGAAATTTCAGAAAATAGTCAGAAATTGAGACTGAAGTTATTAAAAATTTGAAAAGAATGGATATATCTGATGAACTGTATTCATTGGTGCATCAGACAGTGTGCTCAGGTACTCAGTGATCAGTTCTAGGAGGGGAGAGAGGACAAACAATAACAACCATTTCCTGGAACAGCAGTAAACGATGCAAATGGAGACAATTCATTGTTTACACATAAATACAAAGGTCCATTTTTTGATGCAACTGCTAGTGGAAATTGACTAATTTGAAACTGGGTACAGGAAATTGTTGACTAGCTTGTATGGTAAAGGCCTATAAATCCATCCATTACTCTGCCAGGAACAGCCAACCCAGGCTTGTTTTCAAACATTTCCTTAAGAAGCTGAAAGTTTTAAGATAATTGTACCCACTGTGAGTAGAACCTTTGCTGTCACACACATGATCAAAACCCACATCATCCTCGTCCTTCTTGCTCTTTTGACTTGCTGTCTCTTCCAAAGAAACATATAAAACAAAAAATGTTTTTACATGGAATAGCAGCACACACAGTATTATTAAAAGGAGGATTATATTTGTTTATGTAACAAGGTGCTTTTAATAAGAACCTATCTGTGTTTCTTATCTTTTGTTTGATATTTGTCCTCACAAGTGAATTTTTTCATGTATCTATTGGAAACCTGCCAAATGATCTTAGAAAATTTAGGCATAGTCTATTAACTGCACACTTACTGATTTACCTGCAGAATACTTACATAAATGTTAAAGCACACTGTAGATTTATCTGTGTTTTTCATGATGTTTTATTTTAATCATTCCTTAGTCTGTAAATGTTTCAATGAATTTATTTATTTAATCATTGCTTGGTCTTTAATGGCTTACTGCTCCTCAGGATTGTAGAACAATGTACTTGAAAATCCATGGCTATAAAATATTCACATTTTGTAGACAGAGCTCTTTTACTCATACTTGAAGGCTGAGCTCATGGCTGTCATCTGTTCTGCAGCAAAGCTTTCCAATACAGGTATTTTTATGAATGAAACTTAAAACAAGCTCTGTTTTATAGCTCATAAATCACTTAGCAATCCTTCAGAATTAAATACTCTGGAGGAAAAGCCAACCCTGTGAATTCTGTGATACACAGTCTATCTTACTCTGTGCTACAGTGCACATGTGAAATAATTAGAAATGCATTTACCTCAGTATGTTTGCAGTAGCTTTTCTTTCTTGAGGCAGAAGGTCAGGGTCTCTTAAAACTTCCTCCAGCAAATTTAACACATTCATTTTCAGCTCGTTGTTCAGCTCAAAATCCTGAAAAGGAAAGAAGTTTTACTACCTTTAGTCTTAACAGTATTGATCAAACTGATCAACAAAAAAAGGATATACTTTAATGGGTTTGCCTTTTTTTTTTATCCAGTTAGGTTTGAATTTTTTTTTTTTTACTACTATATTTGAAAATATTTAGAGAAAGCTGTGATAGCAAAACTGGCCACAAAAGCAGGATCTCCCAAAGGCTGCGATTTTTCTCCTTTTTGACCTTCACCTTCTGTGTGGAGATGGGATGATCAGGTAACCTTCCTTTTCTGAATTATCACCTGCATCTGGCCAAGACCCACAACATCCTCTCTCCTCCTCTGTGTTTCACTGCAGTTCTGGCACCACTGCCCACAGCAAGGCAGGACCCTCGGCTTCCTCTCACTGCATTCAGGAGTTTCTCTGCTCGTTTGCCTCCCCTCTGGTGTTTCTTATCTCATACCCACCCTGTTGGAAACATCTGCTTTTTGTGGAGTACTCAAACTAGTAAGTTCACTAAATAAGCTGGCCCTGCACTGAAGAGCTTCAGCATTTTAATTACCTCTGGGGCAGATTGATACCTGACACAGGACTGCAGTTCAGTGACATGCATTAGTGACTGACGCTGATCTCTGAATTTGGAGAAATCACGAGAAGGGAGTATTAGACATTCTACAATCACAGAATGTACAAGGTCTGAGGTGGGAATTTAAAGGCAAGTCTTGGGGTAAACTCAAAAAAATTCTTGTATTCAGCTCAAAGCTAGCATTTTGGTAGGAAAACTAAACCCAAGCCCTTCCGCTGCCTGGTGCATCACAGATCTTCCCTGATAACCCACAGCTACTTGCAAGCAGGACCACATGTGTGCAGAGCTCCCTCCTGTTTCCATGGCAACAGGAGGCACGACGTTACTAGAAATGGGGAGTATTTGGCACCTGGGCACCAGAGCGTGGTGTTTCATTCCCAAAGAACCCTCACAGCCCCTCCAGTGGTGAGGGGCTCTGGAGATGTGTGCCTCTGGGAGTAGCAGAGCCAGCCCAGGTGAACCCAGCCCAGGTGAGCACACCTGCGGGAGCATCAGGGCACTCCCACAGCTACTCAGACAGGTGGAGCCTCATTTGGAAATGGGAGGGAACCGTTCAGACCAGGAGGGGAATGAGTGCTCATCACAGGACAAGCCACAGCCACCCTTACTGCATTTCTGAGAAAAGTTATTGCTCCAGTGTCAGCACTCAGAAATTACTGCTCTGGGCATTTTCCTTCCTGTTACAGCTCCTCCTCTTCACTCCTCCAGAGTCTCCTCACCTGGGCCTCTGCTAATTAATACTCTGGAACTGATTACTATCTGTGCCTTATTTTTCTGGAGAAGTTTATCCATATTTGAGGGGGCTGAAGAATAGGCAGCTGCAGCATTAAGGTTTGGATGGGGTATCAAACATTCAGCTCAAAGCCAAGCAAAAACTGTTTTTGGGCACTGCACTCTGTTTTCTAAAACACATTTTGTATAGCTATGCTCTAAAATGCCTCCCTTAGGAGCTGTTTTAGCCTGTTTGCAAGGAAAGACAAGAGAACCTTTTCATATATTTGGGCTATGGAAATGGGACTAATTAGAGAAAACATGAAGAATGTAAGTAAACTACATGACAGTACTGTGCACTCTGGTGGTTTTGAAAAGAAAATAATTTGATACATAAAACTATCAAAACTTAGTTAAAGGAGAAACCTTGAGTCTGCACAAGCCTAAGCAACCAGTGTAATTAATGTCAGAGTTTGTCCTGTACCTCAGTGGTAGACATTGCATGAAAGAGAACAGGTATCTCTGCAACCCGTGCTACAAAAATATCCCAAATGGGCAGAGCAGGTGTCCAGGAAGTGACACATCCCCATTCTCATTCAGCATTGCCAGGTAAAATCCTCGGGCACATCACATCATCATGGTCAGGATTTTATCTCCGAGCAAAGCTTTCAAACCACAACTGGTTAATTCTTTTCATTACAAGATATTTCCAGGTTTTGCATTTTTGCATGCTAATTCTTATAATAATGGGAATTAATAATTTGGTCATTAACATTAAAACTTGTTTTACTGAGTAATCTCCATGAGATAGGGTTGGAATTGCTGGGGAAGCTCAAATTTATCATTATTTCTTTTTTATATTTCTTTTTTAAAGTTTTTCTTTTCTTTGTATTTCTTTTTTAAAGCAGTATCATCTGTTTCTCATAGTGTGATGAGTCCAGTGTGATGAGCAATATATTAAAAAAATAGGGAAAATACTGCATTTAAACATGTACATGTATTTAACTTTTGTGGAGAAAGGTTCACTAAGACTGATACAAACACAAAAAAACTTAGCAACTAAGTACAATTTTAAATTAAATAAGTAACTCCACATACATGCAGATTATGTCTATCTGTATTATGGGTGTCACATATGAATATTTATCTGTTTATACTACAGGACACTTAGATTCACTATTTATGGCTCCAGATTTATGTGTATCACAGCTCTCCACATAATTTTTCCCCACATTTTTGACTTCTAGTTCTACTTTACATATCAGAGAAGCAATACAGTTGGTCAGACAAGAATCCTTCAATTTTCCAGCAGGCACATTTCAATCTGGCAGTGGTTCAGTTCTCCATGAGAGGGTCACATACCTCTAACATATTTTAAAGTCTACAGTAGCCTAAAGATTTGTGGTATTACTCAGATTTGGAATCACTGGCCAGAAGAAACAAGAGTGCAGCAGAGGCAGCAGAAAGCAAGGAAAAAAAACCTTCACCATGTTAAGATGCCTTTTTAAACTAAAAACAGTAGATTTACTGTCAGCAGTTTATACAGATAATGTATTTTCAAAATTTGGCATTAGCTCAGTGAAACACCAGAAAGATTTCCTCTCCCCTTTCTTTAAATGTTCCTCAGTGAGAGGAAACATTCTGCATCTAAACAATGTGGGGAACACTGATTAATCCAGACAAGTAAAACTGAACTAAAACATGGGAATATGATTTATGTTTGAGTACGCCAGTGAGAAGAACTACAAAAGGACAGGAGGGAGGGAAGAAGGAGGCAGGAGGGGAGAAAGATCGACTGGAAGACTTTTTCCAAGGAATTTGGAATATTTGTAAGTAGATAGGGATTGCCTGATAATTTTCATGTATCTGTTTTCATGCCAAAAAAGAATGCAGATAATTATTTCAATGGCAGCAGATGAGTGAGTCTTAATCTCATGCACAGCAGAACAAACAGTATCAGAATTAAGTGAAGTTACTCCAGTGCTGCATTCCTCTACTACAGTATTTCATTTTGAAGCATAGAAGCACACCTCACCTACCACGCACAATAGTGCTGAGCAAAATCTGTGCAAATTCACATGCAACAAAACACTGACACAGGTGGAAGGCAGAGATAAATGGAATTATAACTGGCTTTGAGGAAAACTCATCCCTGAGCTTGATATAAGCCTGGTTTACTTCAAGAAACAAGCTGTTTCAAGGCAGGGGCCACAGCTCCTAGGGGTCAATTTGCAATGTAGTCAAAATACAGTGTATCTTTCTAAGTGTGGTTTAAGTGTAGTTTGCTAATATTTCTACAAATAACTCAGTATAAACTCACCAGATCTCTTATTCGTTACTTTATACCATTTAATATGAGCTAAGTGGGGCTCATATAAAGGATTTTCTATCTTTTTTTTTTTTTATTCCAATGAAACAGAAAGAAATGGAATTGGCCAAGTTATGTGAGCTAACACTATTTTTAACTAACTGAAATAATCTTTTCTTGGACAACCCCCTATCTCCAGGTGCTCTCCCCAATCCCCAAGTGCTGTCAATAACTCCCTGTGGCAATCCCCCTGCTGGAAGCCTGCCACAGCTCTGTGGGGATGGCCAAGAGCACGAGCTGCAGTAGATAATGTAACATCTGGAGCTGAGCAGGCATTGGGCACACATCATGACCTATATTCTCTAAACTGAAGCCATGGTCCTCTCCCCAGACCTTGTGGTCACTCCATAACTCACAGACACTGTCTGGCAGCCAAGGGGCTGTGAGAGAACTGCTCCAGCTGAGATCTTCAGAAAAGGCAGTGAGAACAAGCCCTCAGCTGTCATTCAGAGCTGGGAAGACTGGAGAGGCCAGACGAGAAAGCTTCCTCCTTGGACAAGCTCCATTTTGATCTGTTTGCCACAGGAGCAGAAAGAGCTTTACTTTGCAACACAAGTGTTTAGATAAAAGGCAAGGAAATATTGTTAAATAAAACAAGGCTGCAAGACCTCACTTGGATAATGAAAGTCATACTGAGACTTTCTGCCTCTGGCCTCCTTTTGCTCTCCTATTTTTCCATCTCTGCAGGAGCCAGTGGGAGTTTTATCCTTGTGAGCCCTTTCTGTCCCCACCAAGGCTTCTGCTCCTGCTCTGCCTTGTCATTTGTGTGTTCATTTTTTACAACAGAAAAACCCTGCTCTGCTCCTCTCAGTCACATTTTAAAAACAAAATGTAAACACAAGCGTTTTGCTCTTAATTTAGGGCAAAAAGAAAGCTTTGCTGGCTTGCAGGTGTCTGAACGGAAAAAAAAAAAAAAAAGAGGAGGGGTATGGAATAAAAAGAATAGAAAAGTAAACAAAACAATCTGGAATACCTAAAGCTACCTTTCATACTGTGCTGTTTTTGGGTGATTAGCAGCACAGGTTTGACTGCTCTTGGTCAGGGTGGTAAAAACAGGGAAGTATGTGTCACCTCACCTGGGGATGGCTTGTTTCCAAACTTTTATCTGTGCCTTGACAGCTCCTCAGGACATCCATTAGCTCCTTGTGCCCTCCACAAAGGGCTGCAGGTCTGGCACTACCATGTGTACATTTACTTGAAATTTAAGTGAGGCTTCTACCGTGTATGATCCAACTTTAAAGAGCAATTAATTAAAGAATTGTTTAGCATGATTTCAAGATAACAAAACCACTTTATGAAAGCCTATCCTCATTGAATGGGCTGATTCGTTAATTTTAATGCTTCTGTTTTCTGCTCACAAGCAATCCTACATATTAAATGCTGTCCATGCTTAAATAAATTTAAAAAAAAAATAGAACAACGCTAAACCATCCCCCAGTGTGCTTTTGACACAGCTGCAAGACAGTAGAAGCTAATTGATTCCATAGCCCAGCACAGATCTTCCAAACCCCAGCCAAGGATTTTCTAGAGCAAAGTGAGCAAACACAAGGACCCAAACCATTTGTTTGGATAACTCCTGCATCCCTCGGTTCGAGCACTAACCCTGACCCATGCTCTTACACACAGGAGAGCAGAAGGCTGAGCCAGCCAAAGGGTTCCAGAGGGAGGCAGGGAGGGTAGGGAATAGTGAAGTGGGATGATGCATGCCAGAGCCCTGGAACAGATGGCTCTGTGTGTCTTGCACCAGTGCACAAGGCATCAGGACAACAATTCAGGCACTGGTGAATCAGAGAGCACCAAGACACAGCTGGTTGTGCTGCAGAACAGTTGACAAGCTGCAGCACTAAAGCAGGTCTGTAGCACCATCTCATAGCTGACAAAGAAATAAAGACACAGTTTACACATCTATTGACTCTGATTCTGTTTGCAGCCAATGATGAGGAAATGACATTTTGCCAAAAAAAAGGGGATGTGGTTGGCCACCTTTAGTAGTGGTGTAGGCTGCTGATGACCACGAAAGTTTCAGAACACTGCAAGGAGAACAGTCTCTGGACAGAGAGAAATTGCTATTTGGTGCTGGGAATTTATGCACCAAAACCAAATACAAAGCCAGGTAGAGGGAAAACAATATCAAAATTACACAGTTATCTTTGCAAACATCCACTTATTTTCACTTATTTTCACTTATTTTGTAAGCTGGGGTGGGGTTTTTTTGAGGTTTTTTAGAATAAAACCTGCCCTTTCTTTTAAGAATTAAACCTGCTCTTGGTTGAGATGAAGGATGTCTCAACCAAGGTTGCTGAGTATCCAGAGAACAATGCAAATACCTTAAAACATATGTAAGTTTTTCACAAGTCTGTTGTTCTTAAAGAATTTCAATGCTTATATTGATTTATCATTCTGGAAACTGAATAAGGATTTCCTCACCAGACACTGGTGGCTCAGGATCTGCAGTTTGTGTTGTTTCTGTAAAATAAGCTTGGAGCTACTGCTCACCCAGAACTCTACGTCTTTACTGCCAACATTTCACATTGTTTGGCCAGACAGTAACTCTTCACTAGTCCTCCTCTAAAGTAGTCCTGTCCCATATTTTTTGGCAGCAATTAGACAGTCTTTTCTAGTTTGCTCAGCCTGTGCTTCCTCTCTCCCTAGTCTCACAAGTAAACTACACAAAAAGCTGATTATATGCTCTGCTGCTGTGGCATTTCTTACTTTCCATGCCAAAGCCCTTGCATTTTTGCTATATTGGAAGAACAATGGTCTAGGAGAGCTGAAGAATTAAAATCTGACACCTTTGCTGTGGAAAAAATAAATGGCTGTGCGAGACCAGGGAGTGCAGGTAACAGCTTCTACTTTGAAAATGCACAATGAACTATTACTCATTATCCTCTTCATACTTTTATTGGTATTTTTACAATACCAATTGTAAACATGACGCAAAAGCAACTGCAAAAGAGTTCAATGAAACTACTTGTAGACATTGCCTAATGCAGATAAAAGTTTCCACATTTCCACAATCACATAAATTTTAATTAGTACGGAGGATCAACTCATGTCATAGAAGATATTTATTATGAACTGGAACACAATAAGCACCTAGAGTAACACAAAAACTGTAACGACAGTCTGTTGCCACTTCTGTTACTGCTCAATATTTGCTTGATTCTAACTTTAATTTAACAGGGAGTCAAAACCTGGTGTACATAGGCTGCTCCCAGTAAATTGAAATGATTAATCACTCCCGTGAAACCAGGAGAGATTTTAGCAATCCCTTCTGGGCTGTTCAGCTTTCCAAACAAACTGATTTTGCCACTAACACCTCTTAATGAGTTAATTCTCTAGCAAACTTAGGCTCTATGAAAATTAGACCCTTTAGATGGGAAAAAGGGAATTGATTTCATATAAGACAGTTTGACATTGCTGCAATTAGCTTTTGAGATGAAGTATCCTTTATTAGCAGCATGAAGTGACAAAGAAGTCTTTAAGTGCCATGATGCACAATCTGCACAAGGTGTACAAAAATTCCCTCCTTCCTTTCCTTCC
>OU383776.1:67700240-67933242 GCA_910950805.1 Acrocephalus scirpaceus scirpaceus | reverse complement strand
ATTGAAAGAAATAATTTTAAAAATCACATTTGTTCTGACCTTTCATGTTCACTATTCTCTCCAACTCCTTTGATTTGTGAGCTGCTTTCTTCAAGATTTCTTCAGGAATATCTGCCAGTTTGGCAACATTTAGCCCATAACTCCTTGCAGAGACTCCTTTAGTTATTTGATAAAGAAACGTGATAAATTCAGGATTCTCTTCCACTTCAGATCCTGAAAAAATAAACCAAAATCAAAACCTCCTCTATGTGGAAAATACGTAAGTCCCCTGTCCTGATCAGCTTACAAGGTAAGCAGATAATACAATACAAAGAATTATTTAGGGGGAAGGTTAATGGCAAATACCAAAGGCAAGTCATTTAAAAAACTATTTAAAAATCTACAATTATTCAGTGAACAGAGCCTTTATGATGCCTCTTATAATTCAAGAACTGGGACCATCATGTTTCAAAAGTTTCAAAACAATCAGAAGTGTCTTTTCACTTTTCAGAGTGCTAAATTTTGGAGCTGCTTAACACATTAGGATAAAGACACTGAAAGTACTCAATGTTGAATTAGGCAGCCCCGTTGAAATGAAATCCATGGGAGATACAAAATACATCTTGCTTGTGAAGCCCCATAAATAGCAAATGTTTTCAGACAGTGAGATCTTTCAGAGAAGGAGATGCCATATGTTTGATCCCTAATCCCTCCTCCCTAATCCTTTGTGTTTGGCTTCTGTGGGAAGTTGGATACTGGGATGGGCAAATCTTTCTCAGCCCAGATATCCTCCTGAAACATGTGAAGGAATGGATGTCCAGTTTTCAACCCCCCATATGTGTGACTGGAGTAAGAGTGGGTGTATCACATTCAGGTGAGATGTAAATTGTCACGCTGACATCTTAGGATTTTAGCTTTTATATTTTCAATGTATTTGTAATCCTGCAATTCTTTAGTGTATAACTCTAAACTCCATACAGAGTGTCAGCTACTGCTTTCCCATTTTGGTCAGACAGAACAATTCCCCTCTAGGCCTGGCAATCAAGGACACCTCACTGTCTCAGGCCCTGAGAAATGGCAACAAAAGTGAGTTGGGGGGGGAGCAAACTTGGGCTAAATGACTTCATTACCTGAAGCTGTAGTTCAAGATTAACCCCCAATATGCAAATGGACCAAACTTATAAAAGTTTAATAAGTGTGAAAACCTGTGGTCCATTTTTGGGTTTAGCCCCCAGGTAAGGGCTCTGTCTGCCTCAAATGTACCTGAAGGCCCTTCATTAGTATATCTGCTTTTTATTCCCTTAATTTTGTCTGGCCTCTGTTTTTAGGTAGCCCAGAAAGGCATCAATAGCGTGTAGTGAGCTGTCAAACTGCTGGCAACAGCCTCTGGGGACTTCTGAAGCTGGTAGGTAGAGATGCACAAAAAAACGTATTTGGCAAGGTGTAAGGAGGAAAATGGCTATGAACAGCTCTTTAGAAGTCTGGCCTCTGTTTTTAGGTAACATGAAAAGGCATCAACAGCAGTGTTACTTTGTGCTTGAGCCTCCCTCAGATGCACACTGACCTCTCTGCTGGCTGGAGTCCTCCTCGTTCAGCAGGAAGGCCATGTGGTAATTGCCCACCGTGTGTGGGTACTGCTGCTCCAGCTCACACACCGAGGGGTAATGGGTGACAAACAGTGTCAGGGCCTGCACCTGCAGCACACAAAGAACAAGGTTTGGCCCTGATGTGGTGTTTCCTTAACACAGCCATGCAGAGCTGGTGTCCTTTCCCCATATCCCTGTGCCCTGAGCTTGGACACGGCACCTTTCTCCAAGGCCGTGTCCAGGGTGGCCTACTCGCACTCACAGAGTGCCACAGGCACTTACATCTCTGATGAAATGCTCAAGGGTAGCATAAGCGATGGCAATGCCATCATGTGTGCTTGTTCCTCGGCCCAGCTCGTCCAGAATCACCAGGGACCTTGAGGTGGCTTTTCTGATGATCTCAGCAGTGTCTGTCAGCTCCTCCATGAAGGTGCTCCGGCCTTTGTAGATGTTGTCTGCAGCGCCCATTCTGCACCGGGACACAGAACACAAAAACTCTTTACAAATGCCAGTTAATGCTGGTAAAAAAATAATCATGGCGATGAAACCATTCTGTTATAAATCTCTGTTTGCTGCTCCAAACAGAGGAGAAGAACCCGTCACAACAGAGACCGTCAAGACACTTGTTTCTTCAGGCAGAATAGCCGAATCTTTATTGCACCAGCTCATTTTTATACGGTATCAGAAGGCACCATGTTTGAATCTCATAGGTCAGCAAATCATTGAAACTCAGTTCATTTGTTGGTAGTGGCTAGTGTACATGTCCATGAAAGTTTTTTCTTTCTAGATTTGTTTATACCTTTTTTTCACGGATTCTCACAGGATAGACTTCTTATTTTTACAGGTGCAAATTGTTTTCCCACAAGAATAGATTGTTATGCAAATTGATTCTCCCTCTTAAAATTCTTTTCTCACTGGAAGTTCTCAGGCTAACTGTTAGCTTAGCCGAAATAGTAAGGCCTGATTTTACAAGGCCTTCCTTTTGTAAGGTTTTTCCTATATGTACCAAGAACCCAGGCAGAACATGCACTTTCCAGAACAGTTTCCCAGCACACACTTTTCCCACCTTCACAAACAAGACACAGCAGCCTGCTTTTCCCTCAAAAAGAACCCTGGGACTTCAGACTGGTCAGCTCACAAGAATTCCAGCAAAGGTAGCTGTGAAGGTGAATTTTACTCCTTTGGTTTAGTACAACCCTCTATTCGTATAGATTTCTAATGCTAACAATACCCAAAGGTATCCAATACTGGCATTTCCACACAGAGTGGAAGTTTGTATAATCAGGTATTTGTGCATCCAAACAGCAGAGCAGCCACTTCCTTCAGGAAGTAACAAAATAACAATTATTTCCCCTAATTGCAGGGGTATACAATCATAACTAGTACACTTAAACAAGATCTTAAGGTACTTTAAGAGTTCTCTCCTCATTCTGTTGAAACACAACTCTTAGCAGCCTTCAGGCAGGTGAGCTCCATACACACAAATCCCTTCACATTCCATACAACTCTTCCAGCTCTGGTTCAGATCCATGTAACCCTCAAACCTCAAAGCCTATCTCAAATTGTGAATTTGTAGTCTACATCTGACAAACCTGTTCTTAGTCCACCCTGGTTTCCCTTTTCCTGCAGCTTTCCTTACCTGTGCAAGTAATACCCATTCTATACTGAAGAAAGTGCATTTCTTTTTTGCATTTCTGCCTTTGAACTATATTAATCACATTAGAGCATCCCTTCTGAGACAGGTCATCACAAGCAAGCCACTGAGGAGGGACGTAAAACTGGATTTATTCACTCTTGTCAGCCAATATTTAGTTACATACAAGCCACACTAATTTAAGGAAAATTGACTCACAGGTTTAGTATATTATATTTCCAAATTTTACAGCTGGCCATGGCCGTATTTAGAGCCAATCAGGACCTTTGAAGGAAAGTGCAATATAGCCTTTTTTTTTTTCCTCTGTCTTCTGCTGGGTCTCTCTCTATTATAATTGGTTCTGTTACCTTCTGAGGCACCCCCAAGATACAAATAATTTTATGAAGATCTTACGACTAAGAGTACTTGACTACAACCAAGCTGGTACTGGACTCAGTACCACTGTATTTTGTATATATTCTCTGGTCCTTGCCCTGAAAATCTGTCATGGTATCATGCATAACTGCATAATAAGCAAATCTGCAGTAACAAATTATCTACTTTTGGTTGGAGATGGGCATATGAAAAAACTGAATTTTTATTTCATTGAGTGCATGTTTAAACACACACACACACGTTACACTACCACATACCCCAAAAGACAGGTGATTCTGGCCATAAGCTAATTCAACTGTACACGATTTTTCTCTGAATTAAATATAAAACTCAGGATAATGAGGTATTGTGAAATTAACATTCTATTAAGCCACTTACTGCTGTAATCCTTTCAAATGCTGGGTTACGAATGATGAACATTTTAGTGAATTTCTCACAGTGCCCTCACCACCCCTGTGGCCTCTTTCCCAGCTTGGGTCAGGCACCAGATTCTGCTGTAAAATCAAACAATCCCTCTTATTGCACAGATCTGCAGATAAAAGGGTAAACTTGGGCCTGTTTTAACACTATCAAATGCAAATACATTAATCAGAATGACAAATACTTTTTATGTTTGAACAATCACTGGCTCCTTAATGAACAACTTCAGTCTTAGTTACTGACCCTACAATTAGTGGCATTATTATTTTCTAATATCTCACTTGGCTTTTTCTTACAGGGACAGCATGTCATAGGCTGTCTGTTGTGTGCCTGTGGTGATTACACACAGAGCTTCCATTTTTCTCTGGGATTGCATCATTTCCACAGAGCCCACAAAATATTTTAGCCTGCTTTGTATCTAATTTGCATTCACAAAATAATTTTCTGAACTTCCTCACTAAATGCTCAAGACACAAAGAGAAATTAGTATTATCTTTCTCTTGTTGTTAAAGACAGCTGGAAAAGAAGTCTTTCTTTGCAGCATCTTAAAACATTCAAATCTAACTTGGGCTCAACTACAGATTTAAAAACCAGTTTATTTTTAAATTACATAAAACCTCTTAAATGTCATCCTTTGAAAATGGATAAAATTGTTCTTTCTGCTTTGTTCCTCTACACTAGAACAATTATATTTGTTTTTTGAACATACATGCTGAGCACTGTTATCCCAGATATAAGCAGGAATAACTGTTTTAGTGTGGATGACTGCATTTATAAAACTAACAGTTAATTTGCAGCAAGACATTGCTCCCTAATCTTATGCTCTATTATTCCTGATACAATAAAGTTGTTGAGTCACAAAACCTATTGCTTAAACAACCCCTTTTTGTTTTTTTTTCACATTTAAAACAGCCATAATAAATCCCACCAAACTTCTCCACAGCTCAGTGGCTTTGAATCCACATTTTAATGAAGATCTCCTCCTAAATGTTTTTATACTTTAAAACATTAAATTCCTCCTCTCCCTTCCTGCCCACAAGGAACGTGCAGACAGGCAGTGTGAGCAGTGTCTCTTTGGATCCATCACTCCTCAGCAGATGCAATTTGGCTGGAAAACACTTGTTTTAATGTCTCTTTGACAGCCAACCAAATCTTGCAAAATTAAAAGCTCTTCATCTTATGGTGTTCAACATATTTATTATGAAAAAAAAAAAAAAAAAAAAAAGGACGAATTACTTCTTTTCAGTGCTTGGTTCAAGTAGCAAAGATTCCTATCAAAGGCCTCAGAAAAAAACAACAGAGAGGCAATGTTTTGTAAATTAATTTTCAGAGGGTAAGTTAGAGGATATAACTGTGTTACTTCTCAAAAGAAGTTATCCCACATGCTGTTAGAGTTGGCTTGGTTTTAAGATCACAGTGTGGGCCCCAGGAAGTTCATTCTTCTTTTACTTTACTGTGGATCTCTCACACAGTTTGTGAAAATGAACAAACAGGCCAGGAGCTCACAGCGGTAAAAAAACCCAAAAACCCAGCTGCATTCCACCATGTAATCCCAGAAAACAAGTCTGCAAAGCCATTCCCTAGAGCCTTATTTTCACACAGCTGTCAACAGCCCAGTGCTACTTACTGATTCCTACTCTATAGTATAAATACTTAATGCTAGAAAAAACCCCAAACTTTAACAATCTTTCCCACTGATTTCAGTAATATCCATCTGAGTTATGGAGCGCACCTAAAATACTGCAAAAAATGGAACCTGTTACAGAAGAATAAACCTAATTCAAGAACAATTAATATTAAAAGAAAATTACTCTTTTCTCCAAGAATACGGTGTAGAACACTCTCAGCACCAACAAAACTCACTTTCTGTCATTCAAAGATAACACTGAGAACACCATGAATAAAATAAATTCATAATCTAACTTTACAATTCCACTCACTCCCTCACACAGCCCCCTTTGAAATGTCATTTCAAAGATCACTGCATTTGCACAGGAGTAATTTAAATTAAAATAACCAGTTTACAAAAAGGGAGGATTAGATGTGCTGCTGCCTTGCAGTTCACCCCTTTCCTGGCAAGGGCCTGTTCTTCACAGCCTGTCTGTGCTCAGCAGAGCAGTGTGGTCACCTAGGGCAGTGGGGACAGGCAGCCCACCAGGGATGGGCAGGACAATGGAGATGTATTAAGTAATTCCTCAGGAGATTGCATGTGCAAATTTGTAACAGCTCACTGGCAAGAAAATAATGCTTCATACTCCCCCACAACCTACTGGTACAGTCCTCTTCATTTCCATCCAGATCTCACTGATGCAAACCAAAAACTGACAGTAAGAAAAATAATTTACAGAAGCTGTAATTACAGATTTAGGGAAAAAAAAAAAGTGTGACAGAAAGCATGGCTATCAGGAGAGGTATTATTTTTGCATTATTCATGGGTGACTTCTAAGAAGTGTGCCAAGTTACATGGATGATGACAGCAAACTAAAGGATGCTCATGACATAAACCTGTTTTCAGTCTACATGCACACATGCTCAACCATTTCTACAACTGCTTATCTGCAAATTTAAATTAAGAAATACCAATGGTATGTTACCTAATTTAGAAGAGCTCTTGAGAAGACTGACAGAATGCATTCAATGTAAAATACGTTTTTGTTTTGAACATTATTGTAGTTTATGTGATACTCTCAGTCACTGCAGGATTAATGAAGATATTAAATTACTCTGAGAGACACAAACTTTGCATTATCCTAGAAAGAAAAGCGAGTCTAAAGTAATTTCAATACTCAGTTTCATAGTGGTTCTTACATCTGTTTTCCCTGTTCTCAGTATCACTGGGTAACTGAAGCAGCCAGACCAAATAATCACTGAAATCCTCCTTCCCTTCTACGGCTGGCGCACAGGGGAATGGTGCACACACCAGCACCTTGGAGTTTTAGAAGAAACATTTCTGACAGGACTAACTTTCAAGATGTAAAGTGCATTATATATATATATATATATTTTATTTTTTTTTTTTCCTTGGTGGAAGCCAGAAGAAAGAAAAACACCTATGGACTCGATCTTTTCAAAAGCTTCAGCTGGACTGAGAGGACAGGTAGTCCTGAGCTGCAGTGATAGAATCCATGTGAGTCAATGCAGGCCTTGAGTGACAAGAAGTTACCAGCAACCCTCATTCCTAGCCTTTACAGACTAACAGAAACTCAGTTATTACAAAAGGTTATGTTACATTACCTTGGGAAGAACACCCAATAAATTTGCTTTCTGAAACTCAGCAACACTCTCAGTATTTGAACTCCTTAAAAATACTTGTTACATTGCCTCAGGCAAATATATCACCCACTCTTAAATTATCAGTATAAATGTTACTGATGGTCAAGATAAAGACCTGCTTGTGAGTGCCAACATTTTGCTGAAAGATAAATTATTAAGAGCAGATATTCAAATTAGGGTGTTTCTTTGAGAGTCATCAATATTAGCCTGAAGAAGGTGAAAAAATAGAGACAAATCAAAACTCTCATGTATGTACAGATTTGCACTCACTGCTGTGGGACACCAGGGAGGGAACTCAAGGTAATTAAGTTAATGTGTATTTGTATCTGAAGGATTGAGGCCAGGGGGGATTAAAGAGCAGAAACTATAGCAACAGAGTAGGGACAATGGCTGAAGCACTCAGCACAAGTGAACTTTTCCCCTTTAGACCTGTGGATGCCAAGGACAATCCAATTCCAACTGTGACTGGGTCAAGTCACAGGATGCAAAAGTTTCAGAAAGGTAAATAAAACCACTCAGCTTCACTGTAAAACAGCTGGTCAGCTTTGCAGGCAGATTCCCTCCTCCCGTGGCCCGATGCAGCATCCTGGGGAAAACCTCTCCACCCTGTCAGGGGCAGCAGAAGGTGTTCTGTGTGTCTCTGAGTGTGAATACCTGCCCTGCACTGACTGAGATGGATTTCCAGGGCCCACTTCAGCCCCTGCACACACAAGGGCTGTTTGTATTCAGACTTTACTCAATGCCATGTATGCACCCCAAAGGCTGTCTGGTTGAATATGGCATTACTCCATGTATAAAAGATGCAAACCTCACACTGCAGATGCATGCTTCTGTGAAATGAACAGAGACATGAAACCAAATTAGCTACAGATACATGCACAGCCTGGCTTAACTTGTTCCTACAGAGCCACAGAACACTGTCAGAAGCAGTTACAGTTCAAATGTACTGTGATACGTCCAAGACACAACTTTTCTAGAAAAAATAGAACAAAATAATTCTTCAATTTAACAACAGTAACTACAACTTTTGCCTTTTTTTTTTTAATCCAAACTAAAGCTATCTCCATGTGATAAAAAATGGTGCAATGTACTTAATACAGCACCCTGTTCTTCCCCGAAAGATGGGAACAATCTACGCCAGAGGTGCAATTACATGATTGATTGTGAGCATAAATGAAAGGCTTAAGTAATTCTTGTTATTCTGGTGGTAAACAAAAATACAATTAAGGAGGAATAAAATGAAACAAATTACTGTGCCATAAAGAAGTAACATTTCTGAAAATTACTTTGGGGTTATTGACAGCTAAAAGTTCTGTTTGTCTGACTCACTGTGCTTTCAATGCAAACAATACTTTTTTGGCATGTCAGTATATAAAATTCTCATGTGGACTTGCCATTCACTTGGGATTGCTTTGTGAGAACAGCTCCCTACTTTTCTGTACAATAAATAAATCAATATGCATGGCAGAACCACTAAGCATTACCACATACATACAAAATAAATAAAGACCTGAAAAAGTACCTTTGATTTTTTAATTTTCTGACCATCATCTTTCAGAGTCTAACTGCTCAAGCAAATTGAGATACTTTGTGGGGTTTTTTGGGGTTTTTATTGGTCCCAGAGGAAGATCTAAATGATTTAAACATTTAAATAATGTTTAAATAAATTTAAACATTTATTTTCACGTTTAAAGAACTTCAAAAATATTTCCGAAGTTCTGGTCAAAACCAGGTTATGTACAAACAAATTGTTCAGCTGAGATAAACTCCTCCACAGTTTTGACTCAGCAATCAATCTCCTGGTGATTTCTGTACACACCTGCAAAACCTGCCAAACACTGCTATCACCTCCCCACTGGTTTCACAGCCTAGATTTTTATGATTATGAAACTGACTAGATGAATGTCTTCATTTGTCTGAGGTGATGTGATTTTAACTGGTATTTCTAGGAAAAATTATCTTCATCATCTTACCCTGTAAGCTCCAAAGAAATCATTAAAGCTTAATAACGAGATAAATGGAAGCAAGGAATTTTTTTAAAAATAGACTCTGATCTTTAAAGTTAAAACCAAAAAAATTCACAAGTGATATAAAAATGAGAGGCAATATTTGCCTATTTCTATACAAACAGGACCATTTCTAATAATGGAGCTTGTTACTTGTTTATTATTTTAAATACAACTATTTCCCTCCTCTGTGCTTCTCATGTGCAGCTCCGTTCTGATAAGCCGGTAAACCTGGCTGAATGAAATTAAGTGTAACATGGTGTGCCTAGTTACAAGAAGTTGAGAATTCATTTTGCCATGAGAGATTACATCAATGGAAGGGTCATATACGTTAATACTTAAGAGTATTATTTTGCTTTTGTCTTTATGTAATTTACCTCAACGTATTGCAAAAAGCACTTGGAAAACATCTTCCACTCGGCTTCCAGTTTGACAGAAACATTCTTTTTCCTGCTTCACATACCCACTCCATCCTGTGCTTTCTGATTTTCTCAGGAGTTCTCACAAAATATACTCTTAGCAGGCCTTGGAATATTTTAGCCTGAAAGCAATCTAAAGTAAATCATGCGATTTTAAGTATCTTTTAAACTTGAATGATGGTGGCGTCTCAGTGAAGGAAAGAAAAAATACAACACAAACATCCCAAGTCAATTGCCCAAATGCTTGCAGGTATTCATACAATATTGGCCTTCCATAGTGATTTTAAACCTCACTGACATTTGTGATAATGCCACAGGTATGTATATTTTATCCAATTAAAATAAAATGTTTGTCTACTTGTTCCTTTCAGCTCTGCACACTTGTGAAACAGTAATATGACTTTGTCAAGCTGTCAGAATCAAATAGCTATAAATGCATTCAGGGAGGTAACACTCACAATACACCTATTATAAGGCTTGACCTTTTTGAGAGTAATTCCACCATTTAAAGATCAGAAAAACAGACATTTTAATAAACCATACAGAAGAAAGTCCTATGGCTTATTTGATACATGGACTCTACAGAAGTCTAGAGTAATAAGGACTGAGTTTTCTTGGGTTTTCTTAGTTTGCTTTGAAGAAATCCTCCATCTCTGAACTGTCCTCTAAGCCTTAATATCAATTCTTTCCCAATACGGGGAAGAGGCTGAGGGTTCCATGCATCCTGCACAAGCCCACAGGGACACAGCCACAAACATTCCCTTATTTTCTGCCCCATAAATCTCTTTTAGGTGACAACAGTCAAGGCACAGGAAAAAAAAAGTGGAAGTATCCACAATGCCTGTAGGCAAATCATACCAGAAATGTCACTTTGGGACACACAAATGGCCCTTCCTCTTCCATCTTTGTGGATCCAAATGCATGTGACTAATGTGGCTCTCTGCTCAGAGGATGATGGAGATACGCAATGCCAGGCACACCACTCAAGCAGGCATTCAAAAACTGATTTATTTTTTAATGCCATTCATTATGCTGTCTCCCACATGAGTGTGCAGCATTCACAAACCTCAGCGGAATGGGCCACACCTGGTCTGAGTGGATTTCAGATCAGCTGAAGATTCACCTGAGCAGTGGCACAGCTAGGGAAGTACAGCCCCCAGCTGGCAGAACAGCACCGAGTTCCCACTTAGATGGACACTGAGGAAATGTCTTGGCTGTTCCAGCAGCTCCCTGAAGATAAAAAGAGACTGAATCTCATCAGTGTCACCATGTTAAGCCAGGTATATGTATAAGTAATACCATTTTTTTCTTTAACCTGGAATGCATAGTATGTCAAAAACATGCATGGTCACTCTGTTCAAACACTAGGGAGGCAGGAGCAGAGCGCTTTCCTCACACCAGTCCTGTTTCTTGGAAAAGAAGGATTATCTGATGGGCACTTCTGAGGTGCCTCCAAGGCAGAGTATCACACAAAATCAGGCTCAGTTGGGGTGAAATATCCAGGCTGGACTGATCAGAGAATCCCCTGAGCTGGAAGGAACCCACAAGGTCCATCCAGCCCAGCTCCTGGCCCTGCACAGACACCCCAACAATCCCCCCTTGTGCATCCCTGGTTGCAGTGTCCAAACGCTCCTGGAGCTCTGGCAGCCTTGGGGCTGTGCTCATTCCCTGGAGATCCTGGGCAGTGCCCAGCACCCTCTGGGGGAAGAACCTTTCCCTGATATCCAACCTAAATCTCCCCTGCTACAACTCGAGCCATTCCCTGTGTCCCTGTCACAGAGAGCAGAGATGAGAGCTGCCCTCAGGAGGAGCTGCAGCTCCTGGGCAGGGAGTCCAGTCCATATACTGGTCACTGACGCTCGACACTCCTGTGGCAAAATGAGTCATGTACATAACCAGATGTCCTCTCAAGGGTGGACACAGCCTGTGTGGACATGTTTTCCTAGACCCTGCAAAGGGGTGTGCTCACAACCTGAGCTGTGTCATCTCAGGCCACAGCTGGGAAGACATAGCTGACACTCCCATGGACCTCGAATGCGATTTTCAACCTAGGATCTTCACTTAGCAAGACTCTCAGTTGTTCTGTTGTTGCTTGACATGATCAAAATCCCCTCTCTTTACTGGATACATCAACCAACCCAGAAAAGCCACTCTAAGGTACATGGCTGGGATTGGACCTTGGTGGCTGGAATTCATCTGACCCAACTAAGGTCAGCGGTGAGTGGGATGAAACTCTTCCATTATTTCAGTGCTCAGCTGTCCAAAGATTTTTGTGCTCTGGTTTTAATTGAACTAACAGCTTTTACACCTGTTCAACATCATTATACAAGAATAACAGCTTATAAAATACCAAAATAGCAATGTAACTTCAGAGCTGGGACAGACAGATCCAGGATAACCTTGTGGCTGTTGTCTATCTGAGGGACTCTGTATACAGACATGTAATACAAGCTAGAATTAAAAAACATCCCTCCCTAGCCAAAGTGACCAATCACCATTTGTTTTCATAATATTTTCATATATATAGTGGAATCTGAAACAAGGGAGTACCTTCTAACTACAGACTCAGCAATAAGGAGTGCCCTCCATGTTAAAAATACATTTATATCATCTGTTACAAGAAGAAAATGCAGAAGAAAGTTCTTTACACTTAAATACAGATCATGTGATGTGAAGGGACTATCTCAAGACAATTGTCTCCAAGTGCAGATGACTGCATGCCTTGCATGAAGTAGAAATGCTGACCTGCAGCTTCCCCAGACAGCCACCACCTGCACACCTACACCACCAGCCTCCTCCAACCCTGCCTTCTTGACATACCCTACAGACAATTTCAGCTGTATTTGATACCATGAGGAACAGAGTCATGCTGAGAGGCTGTAAACAGCAAGGTAACTCTTTAAAGAGAGACCAAGTGCATGAGAGGATAATCTACATGCATCTTAGTGATGCCTCTATTTATTCTGTAACCTTTCAGTATGAGGCAGACCACCTGCAAGAGGCAGTTCTGAAAGGCATTTGAAGCACAGGGCACTCTATTAGTTCAGACAACTGAAGCTGCACCCTTAATAGCATTTCCAGCTTGACTGGCATGAAACCTCACTGGAAGGTGTGGGTCACTGGAGTGACTGGGCTAGCTCTCTGAAATAAATGAAAATAGCTCTTACTTCAACACAGGAAGAGAAGCCCAGGCAGGTAAGTGCCCTAGGAAGGAAATTACTCTGTCCCTGCACCATCACCTGGCACTGGCAGGGGTTGCTCTCCTTCACAGGATTCTTTCTGATGGCAGTTTGTGATGTCCAAAAATTGATTCTCAGTCTTGAAGGCACTTGGTAATCTGAACTGTTAATTAACTTGTTTATTTGAAGATGTTTTGCCTTCAAAGTGCTCTAGCATTCTCCCTCTCACTCCCAATTTTAGCATCAACCCTCATGAACAGCTACTGCTAGCCCACAGGAAGTAGGATAAAGCCTCCTAGCAATGGGAAATTCTATCAATAATTGATTATAAGAGGGACCTCTGTAGAGGTCAGCTTTCTTCAGCAGCTGAACACTACCCCTCCCCAGGCATGATTAGGCCAGCAGAATTCCTGTCATTAATTCCTCCATACATGGATGTCAAGCCTTGCTTTGTCTTCTTACTCAAACTCACACAGAAACAGCATATTAATTTCAGTGTCTGAATGACTGTATTAGAACTAACAAAAATTGAAGGTCAATTTTAAAGTAGAAAATGAGCCCATTTATTGCAAGGAGAAACTTGGATGGGAATTTTCAAACACCAGAGAATTAAATATCCAAATTCCATTAAAAGTCAATATAGATGGGATGTCAAAACACTTCTAAATTTTTTTTAATACAATGACACTGATTAAGTTAGAATTCTTTAAGAAAAGGTTGCAAGAAAACATCATCCCTTACTGGAGAAGCGAAAAGGAAGAAAAAAATACTGGCCAGCAAACATCCTCAAAATCCTGTGTCGTCCCTCTAGTCTGGGCTAGGCTCAGCACTGTCCCCTGTCTTATCTACCCAGTAATGAAGAAAGGTCATTCCTATATTCACTCTACCTGTAAGCAATTCCTCTTGCATCTTTAAAAATGTTTAATGTAATCCAGTATTTAAACTCAATCTAGATATGCTATCCTATATAAGCATGATATATCACAAGGAATAACCATAGTAGCAACCTTTCAATTTCCATGGAAACCCTACTTGGAAAACAAGACACAAATCCTGGGGATACAAATCCCTTAAACCTATATAAATTCACACTTAGGAGATGCAGTCTACAAACCAAAAAAGGGACTGCAGGATAAAGCACCAAAACTGAAAGAGGTTTATCACGCAAAATGCTTGGTAATCCTAGTGTACAGAACCCCTCATAGAGCCAGCCTGTACAGCATCACTGACTGATCCCTCCCTGCATCCTTTACTACATCCTTCCCTGCATTCCTGAGCATCCCTCCCTAAGCATCCCTCTCTATTCCTCCCTTCATCCCTCCCTGCATTCTTTGCTGTATCCTGGGGCATCCTTCACTCTCCCTCCCTGCAGGGGTGCCACACTAACAGCATCCCCTAAAACATCACCACAGCACTGATGGAAGTATCTTGGAGACTGATCCCTTCCCATGTTAAATTTTTGAAGTATTAAAACCATACTGAGGTTATCAACAACGAAATGAAAATTCAAACTTTTTCAGCAAGACCTTGTGGCCTGGGGTGGCAGTGCAGAAAGGAGGTCTACACAGCTGTTATCATTAAAAATAATAATAATAATTATTATTATTATTATTATTATTTGTAAAAAATTCGAACAAAACCAACCTACAAAACAAAGCATAGAAGATGAAAATGAAACGAAACAAAACAACAACAACAAAAAATTGGGTGGAGTTAAGAGAAAGTCTCTGATCTCTTCCAGATCATTCCCTACCAGAGGAGAGTACAGAGCAAACGCTGAGGCTTTAGAAAAAAGCATTAAACCTCAAGCAAAACATAATATGTGGCAGATGATTTACTGATTCTTTCCTCAAACCAGGCATTAAAAACTATTTCAAGGGTAACTTTCTATGGCTGAGAAATTCCATGGCTGAATGCAATACCAAATTAACCTGCCTGACAGACTTACATAGTTTACGACTTTTATCGGAACCCTGAAGAAAACCAAAACCTATCCCAAAAACCCTCCAAACCAACCAAAAGAGAAGTGCCTCCTTCTTGGATGGTGTCTGTATATCTTAAGCAGAATCTGCTAACCTGTTCCTTTTCTCCTTTTTTTTCCTATTACCTTTTAACTGATGCATGACTACTTCTATCTTAATAATGTATTATGAATTTCTTCCTGATTAATATTGAGTCAATTAGTTTACACTTAATTGCTAGTGCAATTACAAGAATTTCAGTAATTCTTCCACATAGTCATCTGGTGTTTGATACATATCACATTAAATGAGGAATGGCACATCCAGCTTCCAAAATTAATATAGACAAGGAGAAAAAAAAATTCAATCCCCTGCGTGACTGGGCTACAAATTACATGATCTGAAACCTCACAGAGTAAAAAACATACTCTGTGTCTGCTTGGCTGTAAGTCTGAACACAAAAGTTTTATCTCTGACCACACTACTTTATCAAACATTTGTGAGAAGTACTTTGGTTTTATTCTAATACAGAGAAAAGTGAAGGAGAATCAGGAAAATACACTGGGGAACAGGTGGAACACAGATAAAAAACCAATTTATTCTCTTTCAAGCAGGCACAGAACAAAATGTGTCTCCCAATGACTGTGTCGTATTTTTTTAGTATTTTCTGCAGAAATCACCCTGTTGCAATGACAGTCTAGGAAAAGCAGAGGAAAGCAGATACTCAGCTTGAGAGTAACGTGTGTATGATTAGAATTTAAGGACGTGTGAACCCAGGTGGAGTACTCCAAGTTCAGCTACAAAACACAGAGGAAGACAAAAATAATCTTCAAAAGTTTAGTGATGCTGTAATGCTCCTTCTGTAACACAAACCAGATCCTGTATATCTCTGTGTCCCCCAAGAAATTCTCACCCCATCAACCAGTCCATTACTTCCAACACAAGGTGGGGAAAAAAGTGAAGCATTTTGAATTCTCATCTCCAATTACTTCAGAGAAGAGGATACAAGTTGTTTGCTAATGTGCTTAGCAACGACCTGCATCAAGGTGTGATTTTCATTTACTTTCTACTATGTCACGACAAAAGCAAGAACACAACACTTTTATAGGATGAGGCAATTGAAGTACCTCAGGTTCTTGATTAAAAGTTATCTCTGGAATGCCCACTGGTGTCACAGAACAGGAATTTCCAGAAATTCTAGCTTAGGCACCTGACTGCTGTGAAATTTATAACCACTAATGATAATCCATCTCAAATACCACCAGTAACACAAAACTTTGACTAATTAAAGTAATTATTAAAGAAAAGGCGGGGGGGGGGGGGGACCAGCCAATAAACCCTAGCAATATTAGCTTATAATATGAAGAGTTTTGACTCTACTGGTGATTTTTACAAATTACTCAGCAATGTCTGAAGAATGAGACAGTGAAATAAACTGTCATTATTCATTCTTAAAAGGACATCAAGTGTGTTTAGGAGTAAGTGTGTTTAGGACTGATAGTATGGGAAGGAGATTAAGCATAGAATATATGCACAACCCAAAATTTTCAGTCTGTAATATTCTAAGTATACACAACAGAGCTTCACAACAGAAATTGTGACATGATTTTCACAGGTGACAACATTCATTTTAGGGCAAACATTTGGCCAACACCCAGCAGCATAAATCTAGATGAGATATCCATTCAGGCAGGTAAGCTAGATACCTGGATGTTAATCAAGACAGACACATTAAAATTCTTACGCTTTGAAGATTCAAAGATTACAAAACAAGTACCACAGTTTATCAAAAAATTGGAATCAAAACCTAACAATGAACCTAATGTGCCTTTAAAATGAAAAAAAGGAAACTTCAGGTATAAATTCTCAGGTTCTAAATGAAAAATTGAATTATACTTTGATACACACATCCCCTGCAACAGTAGCATTTCCAGTTTTGAGAGATTACCTGGTAAAAATTCCATCCACAATACCAATTGTGGCCTCTTCTGCAGGAACAAAAGAACCAATTTGTGCCATGACTGTGATCAATGCCACTTGCTTGATGTAGGAGCTCTTCCCTCCCATGTTGGGCCCAGTTATTATCATGACTCTTTCACCATCTCCCTGGAAACACAAAACAGTGGTGAAATATATTGCCCTGCACATGGTGCTTTTACCAAAAACTCTGGTGTGCTTAGAGGGATACAGACAAGTCTGCAGGGTTCTATTTCTAGGTGAACAGCTTTCCTGCATTCTTGGAGTTCATCATTCACCTTTCCAGATATTATCATGCCCCAGGTGCACCAAAATTCACTTTGATTAGTCTTGAGTAAAATGGACATAGTGAGGAGGGAACCTTCCTGTTCTCCATCAAAGAGCCAAAAAAGAATCAAGGATTCTTGCTTGGTCAACAGCACAGGAAGCAGTGAGGGATGCTGAGGGATGCAGGGCTGGATGCAGCCAGGTCAGAGGAGGCTCCAGGAGGAGCAGAGGGATGGAGCAGCTCTGCTGGGAGGAAAGGCTGGCACAGCTGCCATTGTTCAGCCTGGACAGGAGAAGCTTTGGGCTGACCTCACTGTGGCCTTGCAGTGCCTGAAGGAGCTGCAGCAAAGATGGAGAGAGACAATTGCCAAGGGCTGCAGGGACAGGACACAGGGCATGGCTTCCCAGTGCCAGAGGGCAGGGCTGGATGGGATCTTAGGAAGGAATTGTTCCCTGGGAGGGTGGGGAGGCCCTGGCACAGAGTGCCCAGAGAAGCTGGGGCTGCCCCTGGATCCCTGGCAGTGTCCAAGGCCAGGCTGGAGCACCCTGGGACAGTGGAAGGTGTCCCTGCCATGGCAGGGGGTGGAATGAGATGAGCTTTATGGTTCCTCCCAACCCAAACCATTCTGGGAATCTGTGCAATTTCTCTGGAGAAAAGGCAATCATGAGCTTCCAGCACAGCCAGCACTGCCCAAATTAGGTTGTTATCTGGATTCCTCTCCAGTCTGAGGTCTCACTGTC
The DNA here is from genome assembly GCA_910950805.1 of Acrocephalus scirpaceus scirpaceus. Lineage (NCBI taxonomy): Eukaryota > Metazoa > Chordata > Aves > Passeriformes > Sylviidae > Acrocephalus > Acrocephalus scirpaceus. Next base: position 67,915,405 of record OU383776.1, on the reverse strand, counting down.
AAATGGGAAGATCTGGTAGGCAAAGACCTGACCTAGATTTTACATTCATAAATATCTGCCTGGGTATGACATAAGGACATCCAGAGTGGCTACAACAAGGCATCAAGACATTCCTGAGTGTGGCAATACTTGACTGTAACACAGATGCTGTGAGCAGACCATGCCCAATCTCCATCACTGTCTCTAATCATTAAAACCAGACCCAAGAAAATGGAATCAGATGCAAGAACTCATCTCAGCTGTAAGACTCGCCACAATACTGCTATGTGTCTACAGCTCCAGAATAAAATTGTCTTCCTCTAGTGCACGACAATTGCTGATACAAAATTAAAACTTGTCAATAAACCTATAAAGCTTTCTCACAGTCTGAGTCAAGACTAAGAACTTAAGTTATGCAAGGATATTACACAGCTAGAGTTTTCCATGGGGCGCATCTCATGAAAGGCAGCAAGTGATGATCTAAACAGAAGCCAGCTGCCCCATGGGAGGGGCAAGGGAGACAGGACAAGCTGTGCATAATGGACATTAGTCACACTATGTGGGGAACTCGGCACTGATCAGGCACTGTGGTAACAGCAACCAACAAATGCACTCCCTGCAGCAAGTCTCAAAATCTCCACAGACTTGGGTTTCAGACTGGGCTTTCACTCTGTTTATAGGGACATACACAAAATGCAGACAGGACAGCCATTTATGTTATAAATCAGGTATTAGAGAAGATACAGGACATCAGTATATATTATACATATAAAGCTGATCAGCTTTTGTGAAAAGAACCTCATCTATATGGATGTCACAATACAGTCAAGATACAGAAAATGCCATTATTGGGAATAAAGGATTGGATGTAATAAAGTACACATGACTGTATCAGAACAAAGTTCATAACATTCTGGTCTCCAAAGTGTAATTCACTACTGCTACTAAAACTTTTTCAGGGCTCAACACAACAGAATTTATTTGCTCAAAACCAGAATGAGTTCACAAGTTCATCTTTTAGGATCCATGAATTTTTTGCATGTGTCTGGTGTCTGTCCAGGCTCCCTCCAGCCATGCTGTGGGACTGATGGCTGCTCTGCCAGGGTTCTGGTTTTCAGAAAGAACATCTGTAATATCAGACCAGAGAACCCTGTCCTTACAGCTGATGCAGCCATAAGCCAACATCTTATTGGAATTAATGGCTGAAGCTGAAAGTTCTGAAACAACCCACAAAAGTTTGGCGAGGAGAGGGGGAATGGAAAAATAAGCTGTTTATTTCAGGGGACTGAAAAAAAAAAAAAGCTTTCCCTCAAGTTAGATATTTGACAACAATTCAGCTGAAAACATGTCAGGAGATGTATTTTCCTGCTGATTCAAACACATCAGTTGAAAACTGGAGACGCTTTAATAAACTGGTTCCCACCCACCTCTCTCAAAAAAAGAGAACTCAAAGAACTGTAGAAGCAAGAGTGTTTCTGCCATGATAACTTGGTTTTGTAATATTCAGTATTTAGAAAGCCAGCATAAGAATGGGACTAAAGAGGGAAAAGTGCATGATGATTCCTGAATGACATGCTGAATTTTTTTGGAAGTGCCATCTGTCGCTTGTTTGGAGTTGACAAATAATTTTGAAAACATTCTCTGATGTATTACAAAATATCTGTATCATTGTTCAGTATAGAACAGCACTTTAAAATGTTCCCCAAGAAATACATACAAATTTAAATGTTATTTTTACAGCAATGTCCCACTCTGGCAGCTGTTTCAATACCTCCCCTACATTTACTGTACAAAGAGGAAGAGACACCTCAGAGATAAATTATGAGGATATCGTTTATATTCGTTAAGATAGGATATTTAATATTTATAAAAGTATATGGAGAGATAAATATTTAACAAAAAACTTCAAACAGGCATGTAATTTAAAAGACAGATTTTAGCTTATCAGGAAAAAAAGGCTGTATGACACTAATATTTCCATAAAGAAAGGAAACTGCATAGTAGAGAAATACATAAGAAAAATACAAGTAATCTTGGACTTAATCTGGAAAAATGAACCTGTAATATGTATTTTTCATATTAAAAATTCCCAAAATTAGAGTTTTGACAAAATGCAGACACTCTACAATGATACTGTTAAAAAACCTATAATTATTAATTTGTTTTTTGAAAATAACCATTTGATTGAAACATGTATTTTCCTGATTTTGAGACTACCTTTCTTTTCTTTATGTCTTGAGACTGAACAAGGTTGTAAAAAGAGCATCTGGCAGCAAGGAATCAGCAGAGGGACAGAACAGATGTGGTGACATCTAGCAACACCTCTCTGAAATGCAGCCCAGCAGGCTGTATGATTTAAATCACCTATTTAAACTTACTGGCCAAGAAGCTCACACCAGTCTTTTTGCCCTGAATGATTTTGAAGCTGAATCAGTTTCTGGGTACTTACAGAAAGGCTGGTGGTGTTTGGAACATACTGATCCTGTTCTCCCAGCAGAACATCAATCACAGGGTGCCTCCCATTTTTTATGATTATTTCATGCCGCTTGTCTTGCACAGTTGGTCTGCAAAAAGGGAAAGGTATTAATCTCAGTGCTCTTTGTAACTGATTATGTAAAATTACTGTAACTGAAGCTTGCAGGACAGTCACCTATGATATGACCTTGATGTTGAAAAAATACACATTATAAAAATTAATTACTGCCATCAAGTATTTTTAAAGAAAATACTTTCTGAAGAATACTTTCTCTGAGAAAAATATGTGGAATAAAGCCACAGAATTTTAAGACTGGAAATTAATTAACACTTTGGGTGGACTTCAAAGGGAAGATGTGGGGAGTGACATTCTTCTTGGGTTGAACAATGATAATGCAATTTAAAAGGAAAATAGAAATCAAAAAAATAGCATCCCACAAACACAAAGAAAGAGGTACAAACTGGTAATGGTATAATGGGGGGGTTTAGCACAAAGATAATTCCAACAGTTGTTCAGCTGAGATGAAAGAAATATATGGACAGTGTTAGGCCTCGTACCACCTTTTCAACAGCATTCCTTAAACTTAAATTCACTTAAAGTCTGCAGAGTGGACACTCAAAGACCAGATGGTGATCTTTGGACTGCCTACACCATCACCTTTACAGCTCCACTTCTCTGCCTGAGAGCCCTGATGAATTGCCTGTGCAAAGGAGGAGCCTCCCAGCACACTGCAAGAGGGGCTCACCTTTGCCCCTGACCTGACTCATTTACCTGTCTCAGGCAGGGCCATAGGAAACAATCCTCACAAAACAAAAAACATTCCTCCAAAATAATACTAAAATCCAGTCTTTCCTTCAGCAGCCCTCCAAAATTAATTATTGACACCTTCCCTGCAGCTGAGATTTCACTGAGAAGTCTCCTTCCTGCTGGTTTATAAGCTCTAAGCCACTCTAAAATTCAGTGAATTATTTACATTCTGCACAGTGAATTAATCAGATTTCAGTTTGTTTTCTCATCTGAGTACACTGAAATAAGTGAGCAATTATTTTCAAAGAGATTTTGATAGAGAGACACACAAGATCCCAAAAGCCCAGAAGTGATCAATATTATCTTTAATGATGTATCAAAGCAGAAGTATTTGCAAGTGGATTTCTCTTCATCCCCCTATCTGTGTGTAGGTCTTGGGCAGAGGCAGCAGCTCAGCTCAGCAGCTCTCACATGTGAGCCCAGCTGAGGCATCACCAGCACTCTGCATGCTGGAACTAATATTTATCTATTAATTACCTGACACACCCTTGAAACATACATCAGATACCCTAGATTCTTAGGTATCAGAAAAAGCATAAGCTCAGACCTTGCTGAGAATAAAAAACAATAATAAAAAAAAAAGGACAGAAAAAACCTCTATGCAAAGTCCAACATTTATTTACATGTAAGTAAGATATCATCAACTAGACTCAAGTCAAACAACAAATATTAAGATGTCAAATTTGAACTGCAATGTTTACAGATTTACATTAAGTCCAGAAGCACTGCCCTTCCAAATCAGACTAAGTTGAAACTACTGTAAACAATTTTAATAGTGTTTTATATCATGGCACACATATCAAAACACAATTTATTTTAAATATGCTCTTATAACTCTGTATAAAATCCTACATAAAAATTAAAAATTAAACATTTATTACCTGCAATAGTCTCCTTGTTTGGCCACCTGGGCCAATGAGAACAAGCAGTCCACAGTTGCTAGGTGACAAATGGCTTTAGACACGGGGTGATAATGTTCACTGAAATGGCTGCATCAAAACAGGGAAAAGTTACACAAAAACAGGGAAAGAAATACAAAAGAATTGTCAAAATGCAGCCCGTACAAGCTCCTCAAAGGGCTACTGTGCTCTATAAATCAGTCTGAATCCAAATCTCCCAGCAGTGTGAGATACCACCAGAGGACCTTAATCAAGGTGGACTTCACCTCCCATTCTAACAGTGAATTATTTTTTAAGCACAGAAAATCAGGTAAAATTAAATTCTTTAGATAGCTCATAAAGCGTCAGCAGTTGATCCCTGTTGGCTACATGAGGTGTACAAAAATGCTACAATTTATCAGACTTCATATAGAATACCAGGAGCTGAATCCCAACAGTTGATTCAGCCTCAACCAAAAGTTACAGTCAAAAATGAACCAAATGAAGAGTGTCTGAACATAGGAGTTGTCTAAAATTTCAATGAAATATGTATCTTCAACAGAAAATTCAAAAATTCATTTTCAATTTATGGTGCTGCTTCCCCAGTACAATAATGACATTATCAGGAGAACAGAGTTTTCAGTGAAGTTCATTCTCTTAGTCCTCTAGAATTTCTTTCTTCCTCTCTCCTAGTCTCAAAGCTACAATATGGAATATAAAACCAGCAGGGGAGCAAAATTTAATAAACAAAGACATAAATGAATGGAGGGGTAGAAAAGAAGAGCACCTTTCCTTTTTGTCTGCTACTCTCCTGTAACATTACTGAGAACAGACAAGTGAACATGGAGAGAACTGTTTTATAGTACTGCAAAAGAAACACAACAGGAGAAGTATGAATTGGAATGTTTTTCCAGTTTCTACTCAATTTTCAGAATTTCTGGGTTCCTAATGGGAAGCAAATCCAGGGAAACAACTTGAGCAGGAACTTGTTAAGTTCTTGTAAACTATCACTGCATGGCACGCAGTAGTTCTACAATTCATGGAGATAAAAAATAACAAATAACAAGGCAACTGAAAAATTAAAGGCATTCAGAAGTTCAGGAAGTATTTTTTAAACTCCCATTTTAAAGATCCTTTGGCTAAACAGGCAAATGACCCCACTGAAAACTCTGATCTCAGACAAACACACATGCCATATGTGAGGGACAATAAAACTCCCACTACTTTCTAACGAATGCTCTTAGTCAGGGTAGCATACAAAATATAAAAAATAATAAAACTACTACATAATACTAATAAGTAATCTAAAAAATTCTATTAAACCAACTAGATTCAGTTTCACTCAGTTGTACTTTCAGATTGTTAATGCTGTGATATTACTTTTCAAACTTTGGGAAACACCTGGTATACTTAATAGTGTATTTTCATCAGGATTTTAAAGCTTAGAGACATCACTGCTGGTCTCAGGACTTGGGCTCAGAAATCTTGCCCTCAAAAGCTTTAAAACAAAGAATAGCATTTTAACTGACTACCGGTGAAGCTGGTGTGGACAACATAATTATTAATGTCCTTATTTATAAAATAAGCGTTATTCCATTTCTGTTATATGAGAGCAGAACACAGAGGTGGAAGCTGGCTCTGTCTGGCACTCACTCCAAGAAGCACAGCCACTCAGCGCTGCAGTCAAGGACGAGCTGCTCACGGAGCTGCTGCAGGACTCTGTAATTTTCTATAATGAATGGCGAGTGGAAGCGGCTGACGGCTTTCGTGCTGCAGCAGGGAGAGAGGGCTCATTGGAAATCAAGGTTACCAAGCAATCAGCTGCACCATCCACATGCAAAATTGGACTCATTTTCTTAATCTCTGTGAGCCTCGACAATGGGTGTTTTCAAAAAAAGTTCTTCCATTGTGATACCAAACCCTATTGATTCCAGCGACCTCTATTGTGGATGAAGTGGTGGCTCACGGCACCACTGCCCACTCAGAAGGCTCTGAAATGCTGTGCACAGCATGGCATTATCAACCAAGTTTACATATTTCACAAAACTGCTCAGCAATAGCTGCCCAAGTGCATGACTGGTTGATACACAATGAACTCGAAAAAAACAAATTCACTGTAAAGAGGAAAACTTCATGATAAGCCTGAAATAAATGTAGTTAATACAGATTGTCTTGCTAGTTTTCACTTGAGATACTTGCTGTTTATTTATGTATTTTCATTAAGGACTCAATATTAGCTGTAATTTGTTCACCATGTTAATTCTGTCTGATCTGTGCACTTCTGAGTATTAAAAGAAGTTTAATTAAAAGAGAATTGAGTGTTAATTCTTGCATAAATGAATAGAGCATCACAACAGAGTTCAACTTGGTGAGAGATGACTGTGCTCACACATTACACACTGGGGCTTGTAGAGAATTCAGCATTTACATGGATATTGTAATTTTCAGGTATTCAAACAATAAATTGAATTATTGAAAAGAGAAAAAGCCAACTACATAAATCAGTCCACCTCTGTTTCACCTGATGAAAAATCACGCAAAATCAAGTTTACATTATACCAAGTATCAAAACAAGAAATACTGGTCTATATGAGTAAATAAAATGGTATTTCAAATGGACTGAATTTTCCGAGATGTATAAACAGATGTTTGCACAGCTATTTTAATCTTTCTAAATAAAATAATAACAATCAAAAGTGTATGAAGGATCTGTACGTGCAAGCTACAGGCACAACTGAATCAAGGCCATAGACCTGACACCAGTACATGCACCTTGAAGGACTGGGTGAATAATTCTGTGCTCTGAGGATGTACTGTGTAAAAACAAACATTGTAACAAATCGATTTTTCTCAGTTTTGTTTGGGTTCTTTTTCTTTTAAGCCATTTGGCTGGGTTTTCAGCTAAAAATAAAAAGAAAACAAAAAAAATCTTAACACATGGGACAACGAGAATGTGTATGTAATGAATTGTATGTAATACAAAAATACTTTGTTTCTTCTTCTATATTAAAACAGAACAAACTTCAAAGATATTTTACATACCTACTAACCATAACCCAGTCAGATGGCACAAATGATTTATGGGAATTCTTGACTTCTATCAAAAACTGAAATAACAGAAATGTAATGTTACACATCATGGGAAATCAGGAGGACTAAAGAATCAGAATCACCATTTATCCAGAAACTGCAAGCATCAGAGGAAAATCATATTCAGCCTGAAGAGAACGAGCAGACTGAAAGGGAATGTTCTTTTCTCCCCCCAAAAAGCTGGGGTTATGATATACACAACCCTTCTACACCTACAGAACTTTGCTTCAGGTTTGTGAGCTTGGGGTCAGACAAGGAGGCACAGGGAAAACCAGCAGCAGTGTCAAGATGCTCAGTGCAGTGAAATTTACGTGACGTGTTTATTTTATATGATTCATGTCAGTTATCTTTGTAACAATAGCCTGAGGTCCTAGATGTCAGAGAGTTGAGGCATTCTCACGTCACAGAATTCAGCTGGAAAACAAATTTCCTGCAGAGATTAGGTTAACACAGAACCTGACCACATTTACGGAAAGCCACAAGATCCATGTCTGGCAAAACTTCTCCATTGTAGCTAATAAGATTTAGATAGAAACTTCCAGAGGAGCCAGCAATCATCCTGAAGAACAAACAAAGATAACAATCCTAACACAAGAATAGAGCGGGGACGGAGTGCACTAATTCTTAATTCACCCAAAACAGTTCCAAGGTATTTCTCTGTTGTGAAGGAGCATTTGAATTTTACATCTATCAGAGTGCTACAAGAACATAGGAAGAATATACTATACCGATCCAAGGAAGAAAGAGCTCAAATCAAATAAATTCCTGTTCTGTTCCTGTGTTCTATTCCTCCCATACAATTGAGTTTCCACTACCTCCATTCCCCTGGCATCTTTCTTCTCCTCACTGGCCATATTCTCTGACCCGTCTCTGCTGCCTCTTTTGGTGTCTGTAAAACACTCACACCAGATGTCATGAAATAAGAGCTATCCCCAGCCTCCGCAGCTCCCTTTCATCAAGGCACCTAGACATATCTCTGTCTGCAGAGGTTTCTGAGCTGTGCCTTGCTACAAAGACCTCCCTCTCTGAAATGTGTGCAGTGACTGCTGCCTCTGAAACCACGTTTCAGTACTTCCCCCAATGCTCTCTTTGATCTGCTCCTCTCTTTTCCTTCACTTCACACAGACGGCAGCTATTAACCCGGCTCCCCTGAGAGAAACCTTTCAGATCCTGCTCTTCCCTGCCTCAGACAATACTCAAACACACTTTTCCACTTTTCCCTTGGATTTCAGCCCCTGCGCTGACAGCCCACTCGACTCCTGGGCCACGTGTTTCCTGTTCTCAGCTTCACCCTCAACAGGAACATCCACTTCAGGGCTTTATCAAAGGCTGCTGTCTCTAACTCATCCCTTCCCTCATTTTCAGTAGTGTCTATTTGCTCCCTCCTGTGTCTCTCAAATCTTTCTCAGCTTCCTAAATGCCCCACAGCCAATTCCAGCCCCTTCCCTCCCTGTCCTCACCCCCTCTTCTCTTCTATTCACAACTCTCATCCTGTTCCCTAAGCTTTCTTGTCCCCACTTCTCTGCAGAGTTTTTCCCACCTTCCTACCCTCAGTTCTAGAGGGCAACACTGAGCAGTGCTACCACACTGTTCCTTTCAGTTTCCCACAAACGTGGCAGGGTCTGTTGTCTCTGTTTTTTACCACTGAACTTCTCAGCTCACTGGATCACATCCTGCCCACACTTGTACAACATCCACAAACAAAAGTTCCAGTCCAGAACACCATTTCTGAGAATTGGAAGTAAAACAACACTTATCATTCTTTAATACTGTTCCCTCTTCTCTCCCATCTTTCAAATTACAGTCTGACTCAGTACTTAGAAATCCTTTCACCATTCCTCAAATTAACCAAATGCTGTGCTTCCTGGTTCTCTGAGAGTATTCCAGTACTTAATAGCCATACAATTAACCTTGGAAGTATGTGTTTTTACGCAGACAGAAAAGCAAAGCATTACTGAACCAAATTCAACTGCACTAATGTGCTTCTATTATTTAAGTCACTCAAGTGATTGACTTAATAAATAAAGGAGTCACACGGTAAGAAAGCTGCTCTTCAAAGTTTTACAAAAGATTATAGTCAAATGCCCCCATGAAGCACCACACTCAGTGAATAGAGTTCCAGCTAGGTCCCGCTTTTAAGCTATTTTCTAGGCAAGGATGGGTACAGTCATACATAATAAACCCCACAGTACCTCTTGACCCGAAACTGTAACATACTCTGCAGAAGGGTTCTTAATCTGTTTACGAATATCTGGCAGATGCAATTGGATTTTAGAAAGCACATCCTGGATCTCCTCCTTTTTCTTTTGGATGGCAGGGAAATCTGTGAGGTCCTTGAACAACTGTGTTTTATCTCCAGTCCTATCCATAAGAAATATAAGATAAAATAATGGTAAAAAGAGAGAATATACCTCAGTTCTACCAGCTGCATCCTTATTTCATTATTTTTATTTGTTTGAACATTAGCTTAATTCCCTTCTGAATACAGATTTTTAGGTGCTTGGTACATAGTACAGCCCATTTACTGAAAGCTGCTGCACTCATGACAGGAACAGAAAGGCACTTTGTACACACAGCACCACAACTGCTAACACCACCTTTACTGCAGTTAAATGTGAATCTTTAGGTAATTTCTGCATACCATGAATACAGATTTTCATCGCATTTAGAATTTGGCCAAATTTGGGCACATTTTTGTAAGCATTGCATGGAAAAATCTCCCCTTCAAGGCTCTCATCAAAGCAGAATGCCATCAGTACTTTCCCAGAGCAGCTTCCTTCTTTTGTCCAGAAAAGATTACCCAGAATACTTTTAAGTACATGCAAAACAATGCCCTTTTCAAATTTCAGTATCAGAAAAAATGACAGAACTGTTTTGGCAGCACTTGCTCAGCTCAGGATTGAAACCTGAAACAAGCAATGCCATTCAAATGGTCAAAACTGGGAAGCTGAACTAGCAATCAAAAATACAGCTATCAAAAAAAAAACCCCAAAAGTTTAACTTACCCTAGTAAGTATCAGGCAAACAATAAAAAGCAGTGTAATCAACCCTAAGTTAATTGCAATATAACTTTGCATTTTAGAGCCAGTACAGAACTCTGCAAGTTAATTATATAATTAACCTTGAAAACTAATATGTGGAGAGCAAGTAATTAGCCAACTGAAAGTACTGTAACATGGAAGTAATAAAAAAATCTAATATTCTACTTACTCCACTACCCCTTTGCCTGCAAATGGAGCTACAGCTGGAGCCAGTGGCAAGGCAGGTAAAACAGAGCTGTGCTTTGGCTGTGCACTCCATCGTCGTTGGGATTACATAAGTGACAGTGAAGATGCCATTTTAAAGTACAATACTAATTTTTAGAAACGATTTTGTGCTAATTAGACTAGTTTCCATGGGAATGCGAGGCAAAAAAAAGATCACTAGTAGCCAGCAGCTGACTGTGAAGACTGTCACTGCTACATGATGCCTACAAAAAATTTTAACGCTGACAGTTTCAAAAACACAAATCCCAAAATCTCAAACTTCCTGTAAGAAAAAAAATACCTGGAGCAAAGGGATACTTTTGAGAACAACCACAGGATTTTATCCACACCTTATAACAAAAATAACATGTGATGCAGTCTGTGCACAAGTGTGTGTGTGTGTGTAAAGATGGATGTGAGTAGAAGCCATGATTCTGATGAAAGAAATGTTTTTGAGTAAAAATAATACTACCACATACATTTGAGACACATAAAAGCCAGAGACTAAGTTGGCTTTATCATTCTGAATAAATGTAAATACACTACAGCCATTCTACAGATCATTTGTATTTTGTATACTATTCTAGCCATCGTTAGTCCAGTAACAGAAGAAAAGACCCCATGTTCTGAATCTACCTACAGTAAATCTGGTAAAATTTAGATACAGTTTGTTTTGGCATAAACTGCCACAAATAATTGGGCACCAGGCATCAGAAGAAATCTCATAATCCCACCTTGCCAATGGATAGAGGAAATCCTTCTGCCCTTCTCAAATTCTAAATTTATACCCCTTGGATCCATCTCTAAATCAGAAGCAAATAAAATAAAGTTCTAGGCTTCAATTCTTATTTTTCAATCTCAGTTTGGAAAAGATAAAAAATGTTTTATAAATAAAGTGGATGTTTATTTTTAGTCTCTTCTGAATATAAAAGTTAAGGCTATGCTCTCCCCATATAACAACACACTAAATTTTTTGCCACAAGCTCAGCAAAGAATCCAGGGGTAGAAGTGGAGGCAACAGTTCCTTAGAACAAACAGTACACAACAAATTATTTAAAGATATTCTCCAATATAATGCATATTAATCCCAATTTAGCATCTTCTTCCTCTGTCTTTTTTTGTTCATGGACCAACAATGGACATAATAAGGACAAAAATGGGCAGACCGCTTTGATGAATTCTCACAAAAATAGTGGAAGGCATACTGCTGACAGCAGAGCTGCCCCTCTGCTGAAGGTCAAGTCTCTCTTCAAAAGGAATAGATTCTCTTAAAAAAAAAATTAAAAATCTGTAAACAAATTAACGTAATGCAAAACATATTTTCCTGTAAATTCATCACCCAAAACAGGTGAGAAACTTTCAAAAAATCACTCAGCCTGAGGCAGACACCCCCTAGGCAAAATACTCCCTCACCTAGTTTAACTTTAAAGAAAGAATGTAAGCCATAGGTAAAAACAACCTCTGCTTTAACTAAAAGGACACACATAAATATGAAATAAAAAATATAAAACTGAGGTGTGTTAAACCAAGATGCATAATTTGCATAACTGAACACATTTACTCAGAAAGCCTATGAGGCACAGAAGAATCATGTATTTTCCCTACTTACTTGGCTGCTTCTTCATTAAGGATCTTTAAATACTGTTTTACTGGGGAGAGAAGGTCTGGGATTTCCAACAGTGCAGTTTTTAATAGAGGAGATCTCATGTGGGAATTTATGACTGGGACAAAAGCTTGAATTTCCAAGTCCAGACGAGACAGAGTGCTGACTATCAAGAAGAACTCCTGGGTAGAGCACTGAGAAGAGAAGCAATATCTGAATCATTACAATGCATTATATTTTCACAAAAAGGTTCTTTTGCTTTTTCAAAATGTGACAGAATGCAAATAAAATGTATGGACAGTACCAGAGCTGCACCATCTTGCCCCATTAATTAGAGGGTTAATTAATCACACCGACTGCCTCAACCCTTCTCCTCAGGAATTTGTCAAGAGCCTGTCTCCAACGTTCCTGTTGCCGGGGGCAGATGTACATACGAAAGCAGAAAAAGGGGCAATAATGTGTGAACAGCAAAAAAAGCAGGCTGGGTGATTTCAGGAGCACCACACCTTATCTATATGGTCCTGTGCACCCCAGCATTACCCTGGCAGGACAGGTTTGAAAGGCAAGGTCAGGCACAGACATGGAGAGACTGGAAACAGGAAGAAGAAAAAATGCAGAGAAAGGGAAACCCAGCACCCTGTTTAAAGTGCTTGTAGCTCTTGATAGCTTGGGCTCTGCCTGGCTGCTCCTGCATGAGGAGGTGCAGAGGACACACCAGCCCACTCTTCATCCACCATCCTCTCCTCACCACAAGGAAGATTCTCCCACCTCGTTCAGGCACCTATCCAGGGTATTCTCTGTCTCCATGTTCTCTAAAAGGGAACACCCAACACTGGGGCCAAGCACACACAGCACTGCCAGGGCCTCATTCATGACATGCACAGAGCAGAAGCAGCACACTGGCTCCCTTAAAGCAGCTTCTCACCAAAAGCACCAGCTTTGAAAGAGAATCTCCTCTCCCTTTCTGAACCATCTATGTTACCTGTGATGTGGTTCAAGCACTTTGCTGTTGGGTTCTGGATGCTCCCCAGTGCTAGCACAGTTTGTTACCTTTAGCTCAGGAAGTGTCCTTTTTCAAGGACACTTCTGCACATTCCCAATCACCCCAGCTACCCCAGGGACCAACCAAGGAGGCAATGCTGGCTCTGAAATGCTCTTTGCAGCACTGGGTTTGCATTTGTGCTGCACCTCAGCCTCACAGTACATGGAAACCCAGTCCTGGTTCAGTGCTCTCAAATCTTGCTGAATTCAATTGCAGTCCCAGGACATTCCAGTTTCAGAAAGTTTGAAAAAGGTTGTCCATAAATAATTATGCTGGTATTTTTTCATGTTTTACTGATCTGTAAACATTTCTCCGCTGGCCTTCTGAAGTTCTCTTATCAGTCAACTGACAATGCTGAAAGTAAAGCAGTTTATTTTCCTCACCTGAGGATGCAAGGAAGGCAGAAGGATACATAATATTCTTTGTCTGCCCATCCTTCTGTTACGACATTTTTTTTTCTCTTCTACCACAGCAATCTAGAATTTAATTTCTGGATAGGACTGTATGGAGACCAGTACAACACTGCTCACAGAAGAGGTAGGCTACAGTGAATCACTATTTCATAGAACACATCTACAATTTTATTTTGTCATCCTCTGTCTTTCAATTTCTCCACAAAAGTAATTTTTTTTCTTTCTCTTCCTTCCTACACTCAAATGCAAGAACTAAGGCAATTCTCTCATTTATTCAACTGCAGTTATTCCCAAGGAATGTCTGTACCCAAACAGAGAATCAAGTATTAGCCAAAATGCAATTTAACCATGGTTAGGAATTCAGGAGGGCCACAGACACTGCACCCTGAATGTTTCTGGAAAACCTAAGCTCATCTATTTTACAGAACCACAGAGTTCTCTGGGACAGAGGAGACACATTAGGAGGTTTCCCTGCAAATGCTTCAATTTTTCTGTGGTTTTTTTTTTTGTTTGGTTGGTTTTTTTGCCTGCTCTCAGGCCCATATATTCAAAGATACTGTGTGCTTACCATCAATCCATAATTCAACAACTATCATCATGTAAAAGTGTTATCAGACAGCACAATTTTCCTTTCCATTAAATTAATCCAAATATCTCCAGATTACTCTTTTGTATTACACTAACTGAACTGTTTCTTTGCTGTTAACACCCTTAAAATACCCCTAAGCCTTCTGTTCTCCTTTAAACATCAACTTCATAAAAAAAAGGTCTTTCACCCTTGCTTCATAAACGGTCCATTATTCTGCCTTATGAAAACTCTGGGTTTCCCCTGCATTCGCTGCAGTTAATCATCATCTTTCTGATAATCTGGGACTTACTGCTTCTATCTTGCAAAAGTTCTGACAATAAACAAAATAATAAAGGAGTAAATATGTCAACAGTGTTTGAAGTCAAAGCACAGAGGAAAGGCCTGAAACTGTAAACAAATGATGAATCCCAGTCTGGACTCAAACTCAAATAAAACACTTTCTGACTGATTTCATCACCATCATCATCCACATCCATGAAGATGAGCGATAAAATCCTGCCAGACTTCTCCAGAGTATGCACAGGAGGTCCCTGGAGGCAGCAGGGTGATTCACAGAGGAACAGTGACCAGGACAGGAGAATGAGCAAACATGCACACTCAGAAACACACCAGGTTCCACAGGGGTGCTTATCGGGGTGGGGGTTAATTGTTCTTTTTTAAAGAAGGAAATAAAGAGGGTCCTGATCAGGGGCATGATCTGTAGGAGGGTGGGAAAAGGAGATGTTTGTGGTTATAGGTGAGAACACCTGGCTGAGGTGTTTGCCAACAAAGGTGGTGAGGCTGGTGAAGCTCAGGCTTCACTAAGAGAAGAAAGCTGGATTTCAAGGCACCTAAAACAACTCTTGGAGTTATGAGATTTGTCAGAGGATGGTTAAACATGCGTAAGTTCCTCATAGCAACTCTGATGGCCTACAGGACACTGTAAGAGTCACCTAATAAGTAAAAACTCATTTGATTCTGTGACTAGAGACCTTTGGAGAAAGGGAAATTCACAGTATTTTACTGCAAACAACCTTATTAAACAGTGTCCCCAATAATGGGGGTGAACATAGCTCCTTTGTGCTTATTCAGAGTGTTCCTGTTTCCCATTCCTCCGTTTTAGTAACACTGCAGGACTTCACATCTAAAATTTAATGTCTCCACTGCAGAAATAATTACTAAGCAAACAGATAACTTGGAACAGATACATTCAAATAACTCCAGAAATCTGGGCTCCAGTATAGTGGGACTGATTCCATTCAAACCCTAGGTAACTTCACAAAAGATACATTCTGTGTTATAAATTAGAAGCTTTTAAAATACAGTAAGAATTGTTTACATAAAGCAGGATTAACAGTCTTGCATTCACAGAAGATTTTCACAAGCTTATCCAATGCTATTTTTGAAGTCTGCTTTTGAGATTACACCAATGATAGCCATAACTTCTCCGGTACTGGAGAAATAACGTCAGAGTTGACAGTGATGCCAAACAATAGTTTCAATCAGCAGTTTATCAAACTGTCCTGAAAATGGATGCAGGAAATATCACAGAGATCTAACACCCTCTCAGCAACATTGACAGCAATTCAGTCCTGTTTGCATTACTGAAATTATTTCCAACAGAGACCCACAGCTAAGGGTCCCTAATCACTTGCTCCACGTTAAAAGCATTTCAAATTAAAAAAAAAAAGGGGGTGTCTAAATGCAGTATATATTTATCACTCCTTTCAAATCGTAATACCCACCTTTATCTCCTTAGCATATGGATCAGACTTTGATTTGGGAAAAATGAGATATTTAATTTTAAGATTATTAAGTCCCCTTGTTATGACTTTATATTAATCAGCTTAATGGGGAGCAGTTTGCTCAAATCAGCATTTAGCACTGCAAACCTAAAAATATCTGTGATGCAGACTCTTTAAAAGATTAAAAGTGTAGTAAGCAAGATGTGCATGATATTACCGTAGTAGGAAAGAAAAAGTAAAAAGTACAAGGTTTATGTTAGCTGAAGTCAAAGGATTATCATTTGGGGAAAAATGTATTTAAACCATTCAATACAAATAGTAACTAATTTCTTGGGCATATGCAACAGGTATTCATTTCACACAAACCAAAATGGTAACATTTTTCTCTGAATCTTCTGAAAATCACACCCTCTTCAATGAAACATCAAATGTATCTTCCAAGTAAGAGCACATTTTCAGCATCACTGAACAATTTTAACACTTGGCATCCAGCTGAGCTGCACCCTTGTCCTCTTAGGAGTCTGACTGTATTCCAGAAATAGTGAAATATTCACTGAAAATGGGAAGGCAAGTCCCTCAGGGAGGCTGTGTGCAGACAGGCTGCAAACATCCCCCTTGCAATACCTGCCTGCTCTATTCTGCTCAGGTGAGCAGCCTGACACAGACAAGAAACCTTCAGAGCCTGATCCAGAACTGAACAGGCTTTCCCAACTGCAGCAGCTTGTAAGAAACTGCAAATGAGAGAGAGCCTGGGGTTCAAGTGAGAGGCAGAACAAACTGAAATGATGTTTTACTACACGTGGTGGTAAGGTTTGATTATTGCTCTCCGTCCTTACGTAAACAGCTCCCCTTTAATCTGTTTTCTACACTTAATAGCAATTGTTAGGATAACTCCTTTGGTGACTGTGCTTTAGTCAAAAAATAATGTTTACTGAGCAAAGGGTACAATAAGATAAACACTTATGGGTTGAGCCTGTATAAATATTTATCTTCTGAAACACACTGAAAACATAGGCATGAGAACAGCAAGAAACATCAGGTTGGCCCTGTAGGACACATTTCTAGAAGTACAAACAGCATGTTTACTCTGTAACGGTTTTAAAACCTGCTCAAACATCAGTCACCGACTCTGTTTTGCCACACTCCAAGGCAAGGCTGAGCAGTCTCCTCTTTAACTGAGGCAAAAAAAAAAGTAGGGTCTTGCCACTTGTATTTCCCACTGATGTTAGAAGGAAATGTCTGTGGTGCAAATTATGCTGGGTGATTTGGTGATTCTTCTCAGGCTGATCTGGAAAACTCCGAGCACCACCTCTGTCACCAGGGCCTGATCCTACTCCAGGCACTATTGAGACAAAACTCATTAAAGTTCCCTGTCTCCCAGATTCCTCTGCAGTCGGCTTCTGAGTGCTACCCAGAAGTCTTCAAACACCTCATCTCCAGCCACCCTTCTTTTCCCAAAGAGAGGAGTGAGGCCTCTCAGCAGTGGAGAGGATTTCTGCTTGGTGAGGTGTCAAGTGGTGGACCTGCACAAACTGAGAACAGCAACCAGTCCTTGCGAAGTAATTCCTCTCTCCATGGCAACTGCAATATTGCTCTTGTCTCCTTAACCACTCCCACAGTCTTTTTCCAGGCTGGGGCAAAATCACAGCTGAACTGTGACCCCCAACGTAATACCTAATTCCCACTGTAAAAATACTGTTTTAATTCCAGAAAGGTTATACCTAGGGTAAATCAGAAACAGGTTTTGATGGTTTGAGGCAATGGGAACTTGTGGAGGGCCAGGTTAACATTTGCCAGCTTGAATTATGCTATCAGATATGACTTATTAGCAGGCTTAAAAAAAAAAAAGGAGTAATTCAGACCAGGAAAACAGACAGTGATGTCCTTGACCACAAGAGTTCCCCCTAAGGATGCTCTGCCTTATGGACCATTTTTCTGCCTTCATTTTCTTCTGTCTTCTCCAGAGTTTACTGGTGCACAGGGATTTGCACAATAAAATTTCTGCAGTGGCTAACCTGAAGGTAAAAAACATTCCAAAGAAATGTTTGGAATGACTGAGACACCCTAGCCATCTCTACACTTCAGAGTCTCCTTGCACAGCACACTTCCTCAAATAATAACTTCACTGAAGTATAAAGGGCCTGAAGCATGAAATGCTTGTCACATTCACCTATTTCTCCTGCAGCTGACACTGAACTAATAAGCACATTCCTTCACTGAAGACACCAGTGTATTCCAATCAGATTCTTGGATCCCTTAATGGAAAGAAATGGCACTGAATCTCCCTTTGAGCATGTGGGAGATGGACATCTGGAATTAACAGAACTGGAAAAGGGTTCTGTAGTGGGAACTGAAATGGCAGCATTCACTGGCAGGGGGGTGGAGAAGGAACACAAAAAAATCCATGAAACCCAGTTACTCCATGTTTCTGAATATATATCTGCTTTGCTGGGACCTTTTCTCAGGCTTCATATTCACCATCTATGCTTCAGAATCAGTTTCCCAGAGTTTGCTTTTGATTCTTTATTGGAAACAGACCCTGTCTCTCAGGGACACTGCCATCTCCTCAAAGCCCTAAAGGTCTTCAGGGATTACTCCGTGCTTCACGTCCTCTCCAGAGTGCTCTCCACAACCCAGGCTTCTACCAGGAGAAGCAAATACACCAAATGAAAAGTGTGTGCTTAGAGCTTTCTCCCCCGATTTACCCTTTTTGGGGATTCTGCTGGAGTATTTCTCCTCTCCTGCAGCTTCTTTCCAACATTTGACTCACTAAATATGTATCTTCATGCTACTGTGGCTGTTGTTCAGACAAACTGCATTATCACCTCATCTCAAAAACTGCATGTAAATCCAAGGCCTCTGCATGGCTCTGCCTAAGAGTGAGCTTAAAGCTGAGAAAGGCAAGCAGTTCCACAGCAGGGAGGGACATCTGAAGAAATAAGTACATACAGAAAACAAAACAAAACCAAACAAACCAAAATAAAAAACCCCACAGGGCAGCAGCAGAGCAGTTCCTGGATACTGTGAAATGCAGATATATTCCTAGAAAATACTTTGTATGAAACCTGAAATGAGTTAAACCATTAAAAAGTGCATTATCTCATTCCTGGGCAGGTGAGTGGACAAAGAAACCCAACATTTGTATCATATGCATATGGTACACTTTAGAGGATGGGCAAAGTGGTGCACACTTCCTCTTTTCACAACTTTCCTTATGACTGGACCTCTGTATCCATTCACTGAAACACACAAGTCTTTCCAAGACCAAATACTGTAGCACTTCAGGGCTTTAAAAATTGTAGAATAACTGGGTTTCAGATTTTTAGAGACAGCAAAAATTTATGATGTACCGTCCACAAAATTTCAACTTTGCTCTCATTCTACACATCTATTCCTTTATCTAAAACAAACTGTCAAAACTTTAAAGTAGAACAGTGAAATAAAAGAACATAAAGCATTCCACAGGTGCCATTGGCACACTAATCTGCTTCAACTAAGAATTGTCAGTGTCTCATCATTCATAAGTGATTCTTATTAAAATGTGGAGTGAGGTCCAAACTAGAGAATTTATGAACAAACCAACATTCATTTGCAAACAGCTAACTACAGCCAAGTGGGTTCCATTTGCACGTGTGATTTTAGATAAGCATATGGAATGCAAAGCTTGGTTTCAAGGGAAATAACAATTCACAGCAAAAGGGCCTATTGCACCCTCCCACCTTGCTGAATCCAGACACTAAATCATGAGTACTGCAGATGTTTTCCTGTCATTAGCAATCCAAAGCATTGGGTAGAACCCTACCCAGACATTTCTTCTATCATATCATCAGCAAATCAGTGATCACAAGGTAAGATTTTACCACATCTCATTTTTATAAACCCACATCCCTTTAACATGTCAGCCTCAGTCCTGCTAAGTAGAAAACATTTTCAAACAAACATGCAAAACCAAAGGATGTACACTAAGACAGAATGATGGGATTTAGAAAACAGTAAGTTAGTGTAATGATGGGTATACCTTCTTGTGGAAAACACTGCAGAGGCCTCTCTCTAAATCTGGGAGCTTACAAAGAAGATTTCGAATCTGACCAAACACACTGGATTCTGACAGCAGAATTTCAGACACAGCATCAAGCCGGGCATTTATTTCACTGTAAAAGAAGAAGATCAATAATTAAAACTTGTGTTTAACTGAGGAGAAGGAGGAGGCAATGAACCTCTTCCTTTAGTTTATTTTGAGATGATTTGTTTTGGTCTTTGACTAATGCCACATCCTCATGAGTAGGTTACTAAAAGAACTGAGGAATGCAGAGAATCTTGGGATTTCATTCCAAATGCAAGCCAGATCCTGGACATGAGCTCATTCTCCCCTGTCTGTGCTCTCAACAGCCCAAGACATACTTCAGTGCCCAATTCTGCACATGTTCCTGGCTGTAGTAACTTGAGTAACACTGAATCCTGAGTATTCCACCCCAAATGTATAAACAAGTGCCTGGAGGATGGGCAGAGGGTTTGGAGTGCACACCTGCAATCCATGTACCACACTTCATTCCAGCAGGTTGTGGATACCCCTCACTATTTTGCCCCCCCTGTGTCTGATCCTGACCAGTGATTGGTAATTACCTGGATCTGGACTGCATTGGTTTTCCTACCCTTATTTTGCTGAAACCTGTAACATTTATCTCCCTATTTCAGGACTGAAGTTAAGGAAACATCCTCCTGAAGTGAGGAAACACTTTTTTAACAAGAGGTGATTTCATAGTTCTTGGCAGGTTCCTTTCATGCATATTCTTTAAAGCAAAGGGCTGCAAAAATGGACAAATACCACCACAAGTTTCATCCCAGTATCTGCATCCTCTGTTTCTTTCCAGCATATCCATGGACTGCCTGTAGATTGCAGAGGTAACTCCCATTTCTGCTTTCTATGCAACCAAATTGCCTTCCTGCTGCTTTCTAGAGAAGTACTGAGAGTTGGGGTAAATTGATGTATCCAAAGCCCACCCACCCATGCAGTTTGAGGAGAAATCAGTCCTTTTATGCAGACACTTCACATCCCAGACAAGTGTGTGCAAATGCAGCCCAGCCCACCTTCTCACAGACCAGCAAGATGCTCAAAGCTCAACCAGCACAGAGGGATGGGAACCAATGATGCAATTCAAATTTTTGGAAGATTGCCTGCCTTGCCCATGACTTTTACTGCAGAGGTTTAAGGCCAGTTGCCAGTATGGCTACTCATAAATAGTGTCCATGAGGAAATCAAAGAAATTATGCACCTCCACAGGTTGCAGACATTACAACAGTCCAGCAGTCAGAGGCCTCTGGCCCTGAAGACAGCTGAATCTTAGAGTCCTTGAAATTTTATTGCACTTCATGTGAAAGGTGAAATTATGCCTGGGTGTGCTCTCAGATAAACACAAATCTAACAGCTTTTGTGTGCCAGGATTGCTTCAGTAACATACCTCTTTATGCCAAACAGTAAAATCAGCTCCTCAGCTGTCACAGACAACATACCGTGATCCCCAGAGCAGCCTTGCTGGATGGCCCTGCCCACCTGTGCCCTGGAGCACAGGCAGGTGCAGCTCCCACTGCTGCCATATGAACAGGGACAGCCTCTGCTGCCTGGACACCCTGGGATCTCACCGTTATCCCTGGATGGAACAAACTGACAGGAGGGTAACCCTCACAACATCCCACTATCCAAGACTGGGGTTTTTTCTCAACCCTGAGGAAAACAGAAAGGTCAGACGTGGCAGGCACTGCTTAGCAGTCCTGTTGCACATCACAAGAACACCTGATCCACTGCTCCAGCAATGCCAACACACAAATTTTAAAAATTCCTCCCATTTCTCTGGGCAGCCAGGCAACTTGGAAGCAGCTCCCCTCGACAGTGGGGTCACAGGAAGGAACCTGAGCAGGGCTGACATCAGTGACAGCGCCATGCAACACCCTGAACACACAGCTCCAATGCCAGAAAACAGTTACAGTGACATTCTGAAGGGTCAGTGTCACCACCCACAATTCCATTTTCATGAAGAATTATTGATATTTGCTGTACTTGAAACCTTTGAACATTTGTCATCCACATGAGGGAGTACTGAACTGTTAAATTATAAACATATGTACCTTAAAGAAGATAAAAAACCTTTATTTTTCATTATAAAAAGTACTCTAAGCAGCACAACTATGTTACTTAATTTAAACAGCACTATTACTATGTGGCCATAGTAATATGAAAACTGGCAGTAATATGTAAAATAGATGCAGATATTTGAAAAACTCCTCCCTCCAAAGCTTAATCTGCACTTTAATCATCCTCACATATGGCTGTGTTACTGGAGCTCCAGTAATCTAAAACTAAGCATCCATACAGTTTTTCTGCTTTAATCCCACAAATAAGAAAGGATCAGGAAAATGGCATTCAGTAACAAATGACCCATTTTTTTCCACCTGTAAAGAAAACCTAGTGGGATTACTATTTCAAAATTCAGAAAGTACAGCAAAGAATTGTCTAAAACACCGTATTACCCATGAGGAAGGAAGGACTGGGACGAGATATCATAAAAACAGATGATGAATTTCAAAGTATGTTTTTAAACTTTAAATATTTAGACTTAAATTAACAAACATTTTATTGAGTGCCAACATATAAATATATATATTACACTGATCAGTTGCTAAGGCATCTCTAAAGGAATTTGTTCTGCACTGCACAGTTATCCAGCATATATAATGTACAGTTTGGGGCTGCCAGTCTCCGCATGGGCTGGAAAAGAATTCCACCACCAGAAAACCGAGATCTAACATTATGCAAAGAAACTCAACAGCCAGCTAAACTGGCTACTACTTCATGCCACATTTAGGTGCAATATTAGCCTGCTCCTTCTCATCTGTATAAACCATGTCAGCAATCTGAGCTTTATCCAATTTTCCAAGCAATCTTCTGTGGAATAATGTAACATAATTCAGTTGACTAAAAGCAATACTCTTACTTCTGCCATACCCCCAATCTAAGAATAGCATCATTAATACAATACTAAAATCACTTTTCAGTGTATTTAAACATAACAAAATCGAACTGCAGAATTGTTGTTGCAGTCATTTAAAAGAACTACTTGAAGTGAAATAATGAGATACTCCCCTGCATTGTTCTGCTGCCAAATAGTGAACAATACAGAAAATTAGAAAATGCAAAGAAGATGTTTGAATCCTGAACTAAAAATTATTTTGACACAGTAGAAGGCTTCAGACACCAAAGTACTGCACTGAATTAACATCTGAGCAGCCTAAACAGGACTGCTGGTTGCTGGTGTAGTAACAGAGATTCTGCTGGTCTCTCCTGCAGCAAAACAAACCCAACATTTTTAGATGTGATAATGTATATTTACATTTAAAGCAGAATGAAATTGATTATGTAACTGCTATATAAGAATTAAGGACATTTTCATTCATGTAAGGTATTATTTAAATACAAGGTAAATAAACACAAATTTTATCAGAAATCTCTCAACTTATGCCAAATGCACACAGTATGAATTCATTCATCATGCTAAGGTTGTAACTCAAGAATAGTGTATACAACTAAAATTAATTTTATTAAAACCATTTTAAGAGAACAGTGATGTGCAGAACTGTCACAGGAATTCAACCCCTTAAAAACATAATTAAGGATATGAAACAACAAACATTGCTTTCCATGGACTATACTATCTAAATCAAAGCCTAGCAGCCTGCTAACTGCAGCACTGTAAAGAATGAAAATGTATCATTCAAATTATTCACTTACATATTATGGGGCTTTTTCTGACCTCCCCTCAGATCACAGCTGACGAACAAAGACTTTGGATGAGCTGATTAAGTTAAAGACCATGTTAAATCGTACAGAGTGTCCCCTGCTTCAGACCACTCCCTTTCATGACAGGCAATTACTGCCATCAAAGCCCACAACCCTGGTAGAATTACCACTATGCAGTGTATAAACTCAGGATGTCCTTTTAAAGAACAAGCAGATAAAGCCCTGGCTTACTGCAGAAGCTTGGGGGTCACAGGGATGAAGTCCCCAACACCGACAGGCAACAGCTGCAGAGCCAGTTGCTGCTGGCCAAGGCTGCTAGCAGTGCCAAGCAAGGAATGTTGAGGCTGGAACAGGGCCCTTGCAGAGGCAGGGATGCACTCTTCCAGGACAAACATCTGTGTTGTGCCTGCTGGAGATCAGCACAGCACAGCTATAAGGTCAGGAAGCAGCAGGGTCAGGACCACCCAGCACCCCTGGAGCCTCCGACCCTTCTCCAGACACGTCTGGAACAGGCTGTCTCTCATAACTTCTTTGCACAGAAAGCCAGAAACTTGTCTCCAAGGCAGATGTTATAATGAAAAGGTCCCTGCAGGGAGGGGAGCCCAAGTGTGCACAACCCAGGGCCCAGATGCCACATCAGCTGCATGGCTGTTGGGGCCAGGAACATCATGGTGATCTCTCTCCCTTTTTTCTCCTCCCCTCTCTAATCCACCTCCCTCTCTCTCCCCCCCTTTCACTCTGTCCCTCTGGTCAAACCCACTGCTGTGTGCTCATTCCACTCAGGACTTACAGACCAATCTCCCTGCCAAGTGTGTAATTTGCTAACAAAAATTAGTGGCCTTCTGTGGACCTTCTGACTTCTGTCCTTCCTTTCAGCCATGAGCCCCTGCTCATCCTGGGTGCTCCCTTCCCCTTAAGGCTAGGATGCCACCTTTACCTCTGCCTTTCTACCTAAGTGCTAGCTAAGCCAGAAACTGGCTCAGTTATGAGATGAATCCTGATTTGTTACATTTTGGTGTGACCGCTGGAATTTCATCCATTAGCACCAATGAAAAAGTACAAACAAGGGTAACTATATCATAATTAGTGGAGTGAAATTTAAGGTTTTAATTTAGGTTTTAATTTGAAACTTTAAAAATATTAAGCATCCTTCTGGATCTGTTCACTTGTTTTTTAAGTACTTTACTCCCAAAACTCCTGATGTCTCA
The DNA here is from genome assembly GCA_910950805.1 of Acrocephalus scirpaceus scirpaceus. Lineage (NCBI taxonomy): Eukaryota > Metazoa > Chordata > Aves > Passeriformes > Sylviidae > Acrocephalus > Acrocephalus scirpaceus. Next base: position 67,890,559 of record OU383776.1, on the reverse strand, counting down.
TGCCTCTCCAGAGAGGTCCAACAGGAGAGGACAATCTCCCTGGATCTCAAAAACTGAACAGCAGCACACAAGTACCCTAAACTTTAGCTTCACATCTGTTAAAAGAACGTCCAAAATATGCAAATGGTAATCAAACACTTTTGTTTATGTTCATACACAACGTATTTCAGCTATTTGTGCCTAAAAAGGGAACAATTAGCTATTTTAGCCAACATGAATGAAAGCCTGATTGCTCCATTTACAAGGAATTAGACACAGCATTCAAAGGGACCAAAACACAGCTAGCAAAAATGAATCAATATATGTGATGATGCTGCAATCTTTTTCTTTCCTACAACAATTTAGAGATCTCAGGCATATGCTGTAACCTGCATTTGTGCATTTTATACTGGCACTGATTCTATAAAATTGTTATTCTCAGGAGGAAAATTTAGCCCTCCTGTAGGATCAGTAGACTTTATTTGCAAATTACTGCTGGGAAAAAAATATATTCTAATCCTGCTCTGGATGAAGATGGTATCAAATGGGAACCAGTTTAAGTCCAAAATAAGAAGAGTTTTTTCAAGGACATTTAGACAGTTTGTTTTACTGCCCTGATATTTTAATTAAGAAAACAAGGACAAAGTTAAAACTTGAAAGACTTCCCTTTAGAATTATACTTTGTGTATAGAAGTATAAATAAAGCAGCACTCAATATATTCAAAGCAAAAAAATTTAGAACAAGACTTTTTTTTATATTATGAAGGACATGTCACTGCCAATCTCACTGTAAAGCGGCCCTCTTCTTCCCAATTCCACAGTATACATCCTCCAAGCAAGTCATGTTGCATTAGTAATGCCAATTTACACTTCCTCTTCTTCAGGAGTAAATAAGAAACTGTCTGGAGTCCTGAATTGTGCAGTTCTGAATTTGCTACATTGACAGTCATTCTAAGCTCCTGTAGGCAAAGCATATTCAGACTAATAATCATTATCAATATCATCCTACAAAGTTTAATATTATAAAAGCATCACCTTATCCAGAACTGGAAGAAACGAGGGACAAAGTATACTGGAATCCCAGGGAAAAAATGGAAATCCAGTTTTTGAGAGGTAATTAAAATTTTGGTTTTTCTGAAGCCCAGAAGCAAAGGCTGACATGTTTTTGGCAACTGTCTAAGCAGATAGTACTTTTCTCCTTTCTTGGGATTTAAGCATCAGCTTTAACTAAAAAAAGATCAGGTGATCTTGGCTACAAATAAATGCAGGCACATCATCTGTAACACTAAAAATTTAAGAGAGAGAAAAGAATATTAAAGAAATACAATCTAGGAACTTGTGGGTCACTCAGTCTGTTTAAACTACTTCAAACACAAAAACCCTCAAAAACTTGCAGAGAACACCCCAAAGAGAGATATTACTTGCAAACTACAGTGGTGAACTACTGTTCACATCACACACCCTTCCAGTTTATCTCACACACATCCCTAAGCTTTTAAAATTTTGCATTAGAAATTCTTTAACTCAAAGGAAGCACTTTTGCAACAGAAGCCAACAGCAGTCAGGTAGGTTCTCACCCAGTTTCACAGCAATGTCTCTCCCTCCTCCCTGGCACCAGAAATCACATATCCTGTTAAAAGGTATTCCACCTGTGCAGGAACAGAGTGGGCGGGTGGGGGAATCACCTCCTTTATCCATTGCTTTCTGCACATACAGAGTTCCCTGTACAGGAATGGAATCTGCAGATACTCCCCTACACTGGCTACCAATTGCTCTGCATGTGCATCATCCTACTTTAATCACCTAGTCACAGCTTTATTAGCTTTACAAACTGATCTACTACGGAAATAATAAACCTATATCTAATTGTGCTACTCTACTCATCTGCCTTTTCCAGTTTTGAACTCCTTGTTCAACTCCAGCCAACCTTGACAAGGCTACGATAGACCCAGCAAACAAATTTCCTAGGAGTTGTGCAAGAATTAGCAGCTGAGCAAGGCACAGACACACAAATTAATACCCAGCCAGGGAAAGGATGCAGTATTTATTTGTCTGTTTGTACTGCAGATGGGCAACCAGCTCCTCTGACACCTGGGAAAGGGAAATGCAAAGAAGAGGCTGGAAGGGAAGGAGGAAAGAAGTGGGTAACTATGGACTATGGTTAATGGATAATGTCTCTGTATTACAAAGACAAGGAAGGACACATTCTGTACAGGTGAGGTTTCAGATCGGTCGTGTATAGGACAACATCCAAACTATACAACAAAACGAGATTAAAACCAGAGCCAGGTTTGCTCAGCCAGGCCCATGTGAACCTTATCATTCTCCTCATGTAACTATCGAAAAAGCAGTGTCTTTGACATCAGCCTCAACGGGGTTCTGAGAACTATTTCCCATTAGGGAAGAAATTATTTGTAACTGGTGCACAAATGTCACATTGTGCTGCAACACAGGAGCCTGAGAGCTGTCCTGAGCCCTTTGGCTGCCCTGTTGCCTTTCCTGATAGAGCCCCATTGCCTGAGTGGGGACAGCAGGTTTCATTCACCCAGAAATGCTCCAGGCCATCCATCTCCTTTTCTTCCACTCCACTTACAGACACTAGGCAAGAAAGGCACTCGATGGAACTTGAATTTCAGAGGTAAGGTAACACTTCTATAACTCACAAATATGTAACTTCTGAAGAAAAACTACCTTCTTTATTCCTCCTATGAAGCTCAACTGTTAGTGACTGATACACTCTTCCCTCATTATCTTTGTATACCCAGGTGAGTAAGTGAGGACATTACACCTCTCTTGGTTAAACTTTTTTCCCACATGTACACATCTTGTCTCTACATGTATTGCATCACTGATGATTTAAACAGTATCTCCAAGTTTGCCCAAATGACTCTGTACACATCCCATCTTTATTCAACCTAATGTATGGTTTCTTCACAGGAAATTTAGTCATCATCCCAAGTGATTTTCAACTCTAAGGCATAAAGCAGTAATTACACCCTCTCACTTCTTGATACACCTACTCACTCACTGGAAAAGATGCAGTACAGAAGCCTTACTTCCTCTGAGAATGTCACTCCAGGAGGCACAGGTGAATTACAATTACGGAATGTTCTCTGAGTGCATTTGTGTGCATTACTGGGAACAATATTGCCAGATGCCTGATGCACTAACTATGTAAAATTACAACTTGAGAGTCAGAAAGGGAGAAGTACACAGAGCAAAATAGCTTTTTTAGCTTCAAGTAGTACTGAGGAGTACCATCACCTCCAGCCACAGCAGCCTGAAAGTGCCAAGCATCACTCTTTAGAAGTAAGAAGGAGCAGATGGGTAAGGGAAACAAAACTACAAACCTGTAAAGCTGGCTCTGCACTGAGACAAGAGAGAATTTAACTAAATATACTGGTTAACAAAGAGGGCCTGAAGTCCTGGGGAAGCAGTTTGTGCCTGCTGTGCCAGGTAGAGGCTCCATTTCCCTGTAGAGCAGTGTCTTAGCTGCTGCCCCACAGGAGTGGACACTCGGTGTGGTCACTCGGTGTGGTCACTCGGTGTGGTCACTCGAGCAGCACAGACAGGCCTGGGAGGAGCCCGGGGCCATCCTAAGTGCTCTGGCTCCCTCCGCTGACAACTGCACACACAAACCCGGCAGGTCTCGAGGGCAGGGAGGGAAATAAACTGATTTATTTACATTTATCCCTGCTAAGTGGCCTCGAAATTCCACCTAAATGCCTTTTCATGACACAATGCCCTGATTAACTTCCATGCCGTTTAGTATGGTTACATCGAAAGCCTTTGGAAGAGGGTAAGATACATGAAAGCTATTATCAGAAGAATTAAAAAAAAAAATAGGGCCACTGAAATTAACTTATTCAAAAAAGGCTAATAAGAAAATTAAGCAGTGATGCTGCAGAAGTACAGTGCTTTAACATACTAGATTTGGTCAAGGAAATAAAAAAAATGCTTCTAAAGAAACACTTGTAAAGTACCAGCAACAGTAAGATGCTAAAACACCTGTATACCCCACTATTTAAACCTGTCAAAAAGTAATAAAAATTAAAATAGCTCAATATATTTTAAAAAGTAAAACAGAGGGGAAAAATACTGTGGATAACCAAGTTAAAAGATCTCCTGTATACTACAACTGAAGGGAACAAAGTGATAACTTCAATGAACTCTACATTGACAATGCTCAGGAAACATATGCTCAAATGAATGGATCCAAAAACTCAAAATGTAGTCAAATGCAGCCCATGGACTCAATACTGCTGTTTACTACACATTCAAGCACAACACTCAAATTGAGTCTGCAAAGAGAAATCAGAAAAGATGGTGTCCATTTCAAAACTGACATAAGTGAAAATCAGCATAATACTGCTACAAAACACAGCACTTCTAATGCACTGATAAATCAAGCACAGGTCAAAATACTGGAATGGCCAAATAATCATCACATTTTAGGATTAATAAAAAGGAACTCTCTCCTGTGCAATACACTGCATACAGGGATAACAAAAGCATCTACAGCTACTTTAGAAGAAATTAAACATATTAGGGACGTAAATACCTGTGAAGCAAGGAAGACATCCAACATTAATTGGCAAGTTTAGGAACAAAACAACTTCCAATCCCAGGTCATCCTCATTCAATATCTATAAAAGGATACAGAACTAGAATGGTGCCCAATCTGATTTCTGCAAAGGAATTTCTAACTTGGTCCAAACCCACTGCTATTTATCTGTGCCCAAAACAGTGGTTTAACTCCTCCAACTCTAATTGTAGCACCCACCACTTCTATTGTGTTGTTTGCTGTGCAAACTCCACCGTGGATCTCAGGTCTTCTGGACAAACAGATTCATTGGGTATACTCAATATCACAACTAGAAAACAGAGGTTTAGCCCAGGAAAACTAAACATCTCACCTTAATTTCAGGAGGGGCTGGGTTACCCATTTCTTCAATCTTCGACGTCCAAATGAAGTTTTAGTATGATCCAAGACCCAGAGTAGGCTTCCTTTTGTTTTCATGTCAGTCTGAAACAATGAAAATAACTTAACTGTTTTTAACTGAGCAGTCAGTTTTGCAGTGGCAGGATCTTTACATTATTCAAAACATTATGTTTGGGCTTTAAGATATGGCAACTGTACATTAATTATCATTTTTATACATCAACAATGCCTTACATGAAGAACCCCCAGGAATCATAAGATACTTATGATGCTTTTCCTTTAGCTAGAAAATTATTTTTAGGAAATCACCAGGTTAAATTGAACAGTTAAAATAAGTCTGTGCATAAAGCTTTGAGCAGGCGCACAAAAACAAAGTCTACTGCAAATATCACTCAACTGCAGTTGCTGAAGAAGTTAAATTTCAGGAAAGTTCTTTGTTAGTCAAAGTGCAGCAAGATTCCTAATTCATACTAAAAGCTAGTACACATTAACTTCATTTTTGCTTCTAAAAATGTTATCTCCCTTCAGTCTGATCTCATGTAAAATAATTTAAGACTTACAGGTCAGATTTGCAAATCTAATGAACTTCATTGGGAAAAATACATCAAACAGCTGTGAAAATCTCAGCATTTACTAAAAAACCATTACATTTGTCCTTACCTGATTCTGTAAAATTTCAAGATTTTTCATTGTTGTCCCATTAATTGTCATGTATTCAGTTTCACTGGACAACTGTTTGAAATTGCTGGGGAGAGGAATTTTAGATGTTACATCTTACACTTGGGCATGGGCAGAACACAGAAACACTGTCAGGTTTCTCACATTAGAGAATTCAACTGTTATGGAAATAAATTTTTAAAAGTCAAGCAAGAAATTAAAATCTCTGCAAATAACTGAAAGAACTGAACACTAATAACTTCTTTTAACTTTCTGCTTGGGAAAATAAAATTTCAGATTCACTTCCCCATTTCCTACAATGACTCTGACAAAGCTCAGAACAAAATCCAGCCGTCCTGTTATCTAGCCCTTTTCTACTAAATGGTTAATTTATTCAGTTTACAATTTAGCAATGATAGGACTAACAATTAATACTTCAAGAACGGAACAGATTTTTAACACAACTCATCCTCAAAACATCATATCAAAATACATAGTACTTTTTAATTACTACAGCGAATTAAAACAGCCTGCAAGTGCAATTATGTAGGAAAATAGAAATAGGTGAGATTGAAACTATTTGATTTTGTTTTAATATGAAATAACCATGACCTAAATTACTTGAGTTTTTGATACTCCTTAACAGAACTCGATTAGATCAATGCAAAGGTTGTGTTGCTTTAGAATCACCATTAATAAAATAATGGTATTAGGTGCACAATCATATAGATTTGAAAATCATTTCAGTCTCAGGCACACATGCAGTAGTCAGGACCGTGAAGTGCAATATCCTCACTAAATGCTTCTGATAAATCAAGTCATGATTGTCTGGGTTAATCATCCTGCTGGCTATCCTTTGCACAGAATCTAGGACACTCTTTGCTGTCTTAGACTAAACAGAACCACTTGCTGGGCAAGATGTTTAGAACTATTTTCTTGACTTTCCACAAAAAGTTTTTCAGTGCATTCAGTTTTAAACCCTCTGAGGAAGCACTTGAATGCTCAACCTTTTCCTGTTTAGGCACACACAGCTGCATTGCTGCTACACTAAAAACAAGAACAGCACCAAAACTTTCAGAAATATGAAATATTCAGAGATTAATCTTATATATTTATGTTGTATGCAGGTGCTTGGGCCTGCTACCAATTTTTTTCCTAAATAATGGGTGAAATTAGAAGTATTTTCCACAGAATTGTAAAAAAAAAGAAGATTCAACTGAGGGCCCTCAAGAAGTTTAATGACAGCTTGGAAGTACAGCTGACTCAGAACTGTACCCATAGTCGTAATTATTCTGCTTTGTGTGCTATTTCAGAAACCAAGGAAGCTGACCAGCAAAAGAAAACACTGGAGGCAAAACCAGCAACACTTTCCAAATTACACAATATTGTAAGGAACAAAACAATACTACTTTTTATTATCTTCAGTCACAACTGCTGATGTTGGCAAAAATTAATTAGGAATGATTTCTGCTTGGCTCCTACTCCCTGCATGAAACAACAAATCCCATCTGCTGTTCCAAAAGCATCTTTCTGCACCCAGGACCAACTGCAGTTTCCCAATTTGTCACTGCTCAAGCCTCTGGTCTCTTAAATCCAGCTGGGTGAGAACCAAGCCCTTCCACCTCCTCTCCAATGCCAATAGGATGCTTCTGGGTTTCCCTGTAACATCAGTGGTTCAGGATTGTGAATTTTTCTGGTTCTGGTGCTCCCACACTTCTCCTGGCTTTAAAGCACCTAGCGTAGGACACACTCTGTTCACAGCAGGGCCGCTCAGCAGTCTCTAAGACAACTCACTCTATTCCACTGCACAGTGGATTTACTCTTCTTTCACAGTGTATTTACAGTTCTTTCAGATCAGACAAGCTGAAGTTGTTTTCACAGCATAAATTATGTATGTCTTACATTACCCAGGTGTTTTCTTTATCTGAGTTACTTCACCCTGCTATTAATTGTGGTAATTGAGAGTTTAGAGTACATGAGTTACAGTCAAGATCAACTGCAGGATGTGCCCAACCAACAATTCCACATGTCACAGCACAGAACATGTTTTGCTTCCACCCACTCATCTTCCTTCAGCTTGGGATCAGAACTTGATAAAAATGTGAAAAAAACCCACATTCTTTATAAGGTATTTAGAGACTGAATGGCAGAAGAAGGCTGTAGGTAACTATTAAGTCAGGGCTAGTTTTGCAGCAAAGGTCTCAGCACAACCCTTGTGTGAAATGCTAATGTGCTGCTACCAGCCCACCCTGCATCGCTGAAAAAGACCTTTCAGAAATCATTCTGACAGCATCACAAGGCCATAACTCCTCCTGTAGGTGACACTGTGACCCCAGTATCAAAACACAGACTTGCAACAGTCTCAAGCACTCAAGCAGCACAAAACCCGAGTAATGGAAACAGCCGGCAAGACCGTAACAGAGGAGTGTGGCAAGGCAGGGTCAAGTCATCTCTCAGCTTAGAGAAAGGAAAAGAGTAAACAAACAGAAGCTTCTAGGCAGCTTTAGGAATCTTATAAGGAACATTCAAGTCAACGAGGTTCCTGCCCATAAAATTACTTTTTCAGAGTAGGACACATGATGATGAGTATGAAAAGGTTACTGCTTTGCTTTAGGACAGAGAAGTATATCCCCAGACTTCAGTTATCATGTGTTACTGGAGAAACTGGATCATCTGTGTCATTTTTTCAGTACTTACGGGGGTTTATTAAAAAGAGTGAGAGCAACTTCCTACACAGGCAATTAGAACAAGGGGGAACAGCTTTAAACTAAAGCAGGAGAGATTTAGTTTTATGAAGGAATTGTTCCGTGGGAGGGTGGGGAGGCCCTGGCACAGGGTGCCCAGAGAAGCTGGGGCTGTCCCTGGATCCCTGGCAGTGTCCAAGGCCAGGCTGGACACTGGGACTTGCAGCAGCCTAGGATAGTGGAAAGTGTCCCTGCCTGTGGCAGGGGTGGCACTGGAGAAACTTGTAAGTCACTTCTGATCCAAACCAGTCTGGGATTCTGTGACTTCGCCTCTGAAGAAGCTTGCAGTTAATGGTGGTTTTAATGCTCATTATTTTCTCCACAGGAGATAACACATATAATTTTATACTCGGTAGCTCAGCCTAAGTGAACTTATGTTATTTAGATCAGAAATTTTCAACTACTTTAATTCTCCAAATCTCTGTTTCTGAGTGAGCCTGCAAGGCACCCTGAAAGCAACAGATTTTCTTTGCTCAATTCCTTTTTACAGAGCTCTAGAGTTTAAGTCTTTGAGATCTCTAGGGGTGAATAAACCACAGAATGAACTTACATAGACAAGAAACGCAGTGTCTCCTTCTTTCAGAAGCACAAGTCTTCTTTAGTTTCCATACCAAAGACATTTACCACAATCTGTGGATGTTAAGCCCAAGACTATGTTTTGTATTTAATTAACCATGTTTAAATTCATTCATGAGTATTTCCATAAGGCTAGAACTTTTCATCTGAATCCCTTTTTGTTTTTATTTCCTGCATTTCTTGAAGTTCATCCATCACTGTTCAAAACCTACAAACTACTGTCTACAAAGTCTCTCTCCTCCATATCCAACAGGCTGGAAAACACAGAGGTAAAATTGAAATCCACCAAGACACATTTCCTCAGCAACTGCTATGCAAATGATGTTTTTTTCAAGCAAAACTGGGTACTCAAATGTACTTGAAAGCCTCTCCTAGATGTGTACTAACTTCTTGACAAAAGCCTTTAATAAAGGTCTCTCCATATGTAAAGGTATTGGAATACACTGATTAACAAAAACTTGTACCATTCATCATTAAATCTATTTTTACTTGCTGCTGGAACTCTCAAGCAGCCTAGCCATAGCTTGGGGTCCTGCTGTGGTAGAAATCTTAATTTCTTTGTAATGTTTTGCTTTTTTTAGGATCTTAAAAGTAGGTTTAAAAGCTTCATCGAAATATTAGAGCAAAACCTGCTTCCCCTCCACCAACGAGGATTCCTTGACTTACATGATAATTCATGACTCTTCCTACTAAACTGAAATGTAATTTTTTTTTTCAGCTGGGAGAAAAGGTGTTTGTCCAAAGAAGGTATAGAGGTGTAATGAATTTTTCTGTCATTCTTCCTATCAAATAGGTCTTCTTCATTCAGACCTGTGACACATTAACAAACTGAAAACTACCTCCCAACTCCCACTTCATGCTCTCCGACTCACTTGTACGTGCTCATTGACCTGAATTCTTCCAGGAATTTTAAGTTGCTTGACACTGCAATGGAAGTTACTTCTCTTCTATTTCCTAATTCAGGACATTCATGAGCCTGACATCATTTGCTTAGAAGTCTTTCACTGTTCAGTATTTAGATAGCATTTCATTGGCATTAGAAAAAATATTGACATTGAGTTTGCCTGAATATTTAGCTCAGCTTGATGATCTCCATGACACACTACAAGTGGAAGTGGAACTCAGTATTGGGTAGTTAGAGCACAAAGGCTTTAGAAACAAACACAGCAGAATCCAAGCTCCTGGCCACAAAGTTATCTCAAAAAATGTTATTTTATTTCTTCACAGAGCATCACCAAGATATTAAGTATTTCTTTGCCTTTTCCCTCAGATGCTCATGCATTCCCCAGAAATCCATTAGAGCAACCTTCAGCAGGCAAATGTCAATGCTAAGATTTAGTGCTTTTCCTTCCCAGTCTATAATGTACTTGTTTTTAGGATGCAGCTGTTACAAATGTGACTGACTGACTGCTACATAAGCCTCCACATAATTATATTTGTCCTCTGCTACTGAATTACTTCTACATAAAAGATGGATTTCACATTTTCTCCAGCTGAAAGAACATTCACCTCCTGTGTGATTGCACACAGGGCACTGTGACAGCAGTGACCCACGAGCTAACCAAGAAGCGGCATTTCCTTGGAATTCATTTTCTTCCTCTGAAGTTCTCTAAGATTTCTCCACCTATTCCAGCATACTAAAAAATAGTTATTTAAAAAAAAAGGCAGTCAAAGAAAATAAGCGGGCACACCACAGTGCAGGAACATCACAGATCAGCACACTCCTTGATGCACCAGGGAAGCTGCCATAGGAATTCCTTCCCCATTAGGTCTATAAGCACATCAAACCTTTTGTTAACATTCAAATACAACCTGGAGAGAAGGGCAACTTGAGGAAAGAAATCCACCCCAAAATTCAGAACACATGAATAATTTCCAAATATTTTGGTGGACACCTGGGAAAGTGCTTAAGCAGTGTTTAAAGCTGGCACCTGCAGTTGATGTTTTAAATGCAGCTGGTAATCTAAACTGGTAATATACGGAGCCCTACAAAATTAGGCTTCAAACTCTCAGAATCCCACACAATATGTGAATGATCTACAAATGACATGACATATCTCTAAGTTTCCAGTCTGCAGCCAGACTGACTTTATTAAATCCTGCATACTTATGGGACAGAGGAATACTGAGACAACTGGGAGAATATTTTGCAGAGGATCCACAATAGATAAAGCTGTTTTATTTAATAAGCCTCAATGATATTTTCAAAGCTAAGCCAGGTAGGACAGCAATGTTTTATACTCGTGCAAGACAGGATAAGAGAAGCTTTAGCAGTGACATCTTTCCATTTTCATATGATTCCACCTGCGTAAGCCTGTCACAAATCTTGAGTACTCATCTCAGTATATCTAATAAACCCAACTGTTCAGACTACTTAAGAGATGACAAGGTTATATCCATGTCTGTGTGGTTTTGCAGTAACTTTGCACAAATGGTGGTGCTCTAGCAACAGCTTTTGCCGTGATCCTTCTCCCCACTACTCCTCACCACTGACTCTAGCCAAGGGATTTTCCAGAAAGCCAGGACGTGTTAAACAGTTCTCTTTAAAATTGGTAACTAGATTCAACAGCTCAAGCAGACTTACTGAGTACTGCCTGAACATTACAACACACTAGAGTTTATACCTGCCTCCACAGGTGTCGAAAGAAAACACTATTTACCCACTGCTAGCAAACTGCAAGGACATCTGCAAAGCTAAGTTGCAACAGTAATACCTTTTTAAACTGTCCAGAAAAGCCCTACATTTTGGTTACACAGTAAAACTGAGGTTGAGATGTTACAGCTGATACAAACAAACTTGAAAAATTTTGTCGATAGTATCTACCAGTTGTTGCACCTTGTTTGTTTTCAGTAACACCTGGCAGCAGTACAGGATCATTCACATCACTGACAGTAATGTCTACACAAACATACTTCATAAAGGTTTTCCTGAAATACCACTCAAAGAAACCACTTGATTATTTCAGTTCTGATTAGGAAATCAAATGTAAGGTGTCATTTTTACAAAGACTATGTTTATCACTAGCAGGTTTTTCATTACAATCAGGGACACTGTCTGCTAAAATTTGCAAGAAGTGGTGCTTTGAATTGGAAATTTATATAAGCAACTTACCTTGGATTGTAAAGCATCTTTTCCAAATTAAATTCTTTGAGATATGCAATTACTGCTGCCAGAGAGCAAATAACAGGCTTATCCAAGTTTAGTATTACCGATAGGTTTTGAGGACCTAAAAAAAATAATTTTTCTTGTTCAGTGTTTATTTTCTGGTTAACTCATTGTCTACTACTAAAGTATTGTAGAAAAAGCATGATCTGCTTCTCAATTTATTCTAATAGAAATATGTAATATATATACAGTGTTTTATGACATCTAAAAATCAACATAAAGCAAGGCTCCAAAATAACACTTACAGTTCCAAATAATGCAGAACATTGCAACAGTGTAAACACATTATGAGACAGAAAACATTTGACTCCATGGGTTTTTATTCATAAAAAAATGACTAACTGTTGGCATAACAAACCTCTAATATACAAACTAAGAATGGAATTCTGACATCTTCATTTTTGTGCACAGTGCTCTACTACAGTGCCTGTTCCAGCAGCAACAACAGGAAAACTCATTCCACAATACCACAACATAAACTGGTATTTTTAAAAACCCAAATAGTTCAGGTTTTTTCAGGGACGTTTTTAAAGCTGCTCTCCTGTTCTCAGATAACACCTACAAGAACTTTAGAACTTAGTAACAAGAATGTTACTCCTATGTTCCCAGAGGGCAAGAAGGAAGGCCCAGCAGACTCCCAGCCAGTCACCTCCATCTCTGGGAAGGGGATGAGAAAGAAAGCTCATCAGGAGTGGCCAGCAGGGATTCACCAAGGGGACATTGTTTGAGAGAGCTGGACAGAGAGAAACCCAGTGAGATTCAACAAGGGCAACTACAGGTCCTGCACCTGGGGAGGAATAAGCCCAAGTAACAAAACAGATTAGGAGTGACCTACAAGAGACCAGCTCTGTGGAGAAGAACCAAGGGGTACTGGTGGATGACAAGTTGACCATGAGCTGACAGAGTGTCCTGGAGGCCAGGAGGCCAAGTGGGGTCCTGGAATGCAGTAGGAAGAGTGTGGCTAACAGGTCAGGGAGGGGATCCTGCCCCTCTGCCCTGCCTAGGTGAGGCCACATCTGGAATGCTGCATTCAGTTCTGGGCTCCAAAGTTCAAGAAAGACAAGGAGTTGCTGTACAGGGTCCAGTTGAGGCCTCAAAGATGATTAAGAGGCTGGAGCATCTCTTATGAGAGACTGGGAGCTGAGCCTGTTCAGTCTAAAGAAGGGAAGACTGAGAGGGGATCTCATCAATCCATACAAATGCCTCAAAGGGGTGACAAAGGATGGTGCCCAGACTCTCTCCAATGGTGCCCAGTGATTGGATATGGGGCAGTGGCTATAAAATAAACCACAAGCTCAACATGAGGAAGAACTTGTTCACATTCAGGGTGGCAGTGCACTGAAACAAGCTGCCGAGGGTGGTCATGGAATCTCCCTGTCTGGAGACATTCCAACCCCAGCTGGACGTGTTTCTGTGTCACTGCTCCAGGGGACCCTGCCTGGGGCTGGGGGGTTGGCCAGGATGAGCTCTGGAGATCTATTTCAACCCTAGATATCCTGAGATTCTGTGAACTTGAGAAACATTTCAGATGTTGAGTAATCCCCCTCACCTATTATGTACATTTAAATTTAAATCTGTCTAAACACACACCTTCAAGCTATGAAAAAAAGTAATGGCAGCCCTGTGTTCATTTCTATTTAAATAATGTTCCTTTTCCTCCAAGCCCAATATAAGATCCCATTGTGCAGAAAATGAAGCAAAGGTAGGCAAAAGCCTGCATGAATGTAAAGGCTGATAGGATGCATGCTTCAAAGATATTTGGAATGAAAGACCTGTAATGTCAGGCACTTCTTTTGCATAAAAATCTGAATGACATACCTGCAGTACCAGGCACCTCTTTTGTATAGAAGTCAGTAACCCTCTGGAAAGCATGGCTGTACTCAAAATTGAGGTTTTCCATCCTTTCTATCCTAATTCTGTCATCCCGTAACCTGCAAAAAAAAAAAATTTGACTTTCAGGTTTTTACACTCCCTTCATGAAGAGCACTTAAGGGGGTTACAAAGGTACACCTTCTTTTGTCTTTGCTTTGTTAGGAGTTGAATGGGTAAAGAATGAAGAGATGAGTTATAAAAGTAGGTTGAAAACATTTCCAAGTGTGGTGTGTTTTTTAAAATGTTTCCTCTAACCTCCCTGAAAGTGCAAATAAAGCAAACCCAAACAGCAGCAAGCACAGCCAAAAGACAGACTGCAAAAGGTGATCTATCATACCTGCGAGGTAGATACAAACATGTCTCCACCAACCATAGCAAGTATTTGCCTTATCTCTTCTTAAAGACTTCTGATGATCAAACACTTAAGCTATTATCCTATTTCCTACTACCATATTAAATTATCCTTTTTCTTGGAAGATTTTGTTCCATGCTGTAGAACTCAAGGGCTGGATTTCATTCAGTCTTATTGCAGTCTAGGCAGCCAAGGATGTTATTTCTGATAACCCACTCTGGCCAGACATCAGCAGTTCCTCCCAGTTTAACAGCACCAGCAAACACAGCAAACTTTACAAGATGCAGCATTTCCACACCGGCTGTTCTTCCTAACTGGTTGCTGAAATGAAGATTGGATGCTGCTTTATCATTGCAATTTGCACACTTGTTGATAAGCATGGAACAGATATGCTGGTTAAAAAAACACAAAGAAGAACACATGCCAGCCTTGAGCACAATTACACAGCTACACAGCAAGCACTGAAACATGGGCCAGGAGAAAGCTCCAGTGAAAAGACACACACAAAAACCTACTTGGCCTCAAGGTTTTCACCCACTCTCACACCCCCATGGGATGTGAATTAACCAAGTGCTTTGAGAAGACTGGAATTATGCCAATGAGAGGGATTCTCATATTCTGAAGGTATTACAGCATGGAAGTTAATCAATACCCTTTTAGCAGGGCTTTTCAACTTCACAGGATAAAACAAACAGCCAGATTTTCTGCTTTACATTCTACATACTCCCACGTGAAAGGATCAATACATCTCTGAGGCCCAGCTCTTAAAAATGAGAGTTAATTTCCACACCTCATGTCCAACTAACCAGAGTTGTCCCAGCAGATGCTCAGTGATCCTTTCCCTGCCTTTGTTTTAACTGACTGATCAAATTAAGTTTTCAGTCTTTATACTCTCTGGGAGTCCCCTCTCCCCAGCCCTTCTCAGAATGAGCAAACATTCTTCAATCAAAGGAAAATATCAACACTAGTCAGCTGTTTTCTTCCTTGCCTTTTTCCCCTTGCTCCAAAATCCCCACCAATCATGTGCTCTAGCACATCCACTCCTTTTGGTAAATGTTGTAAAATGGTAAAACACTGCAGTGTTTCACTGCAGCAGGGCAAAAACACCCCTTCAGCATTACTTCATGAGGTGATGGATGATACCTGGAGATCAGCACAGCACCTTTCAGTCAGCCCTAAAAGACAAAAGGGCCTTTATGCTGACCATGTGTGAGCTAAGGACTTAGAGGAATATTTTGAAACAAAAATTTCATTTTTCATTTCTACCTCTTTATGTTTTTATAGCAATTACTATAGAAAAGAAAGGCTTAACAAGGTCTGCAGAGCTAATTCATAGAACAAAAATCAAAAAAGAAGGCTTTGGATGTATTTCATTGGATGGTTCAAGCCACATCTGATTGTTTTCTAATGTTTAAACATTAATTGGTGCCATTTTCTTTAATGTTTTTGTGATCTTCTTCCCTTTTATAACCAAATGTATCCAACTCCTTAGTATAAACTCTGAAATATGATAGTTAAAATCAATACATGTTGAGTGACTTCTGACAGTATTTTTGTTTGTCTACTCTATGAATGGGAAACATTTAAAATTATTCACTAATTTAAAATTATTAACTCAGTGATCTGCAAAGATCTTTGCATATTTTAAGACTTGTATTCTAGATACAGCAACATCAAATATATATATGACATTCTGACTGAGAGTATGCACCTGATACTTTGGATAAAGTTAAAAAAATGGAAACTTAGAGAGTCAGTGTGTGAAAAAAACCTAAATTTTTATCAAGCTGCATGAAAACAAAGTTTGCTGCAGAAGGTTTTCATGTATGTCCTTTATGCAACAAGATGATCACCAAAGGCCATTTTCCTGATTTTAAGCAGGATGATATGTCGATGCTTATTTTATCTCTCCAGCCACCAGTGCCTATTTAAATCAGAAGTCAATTCACCATCAACTTTTGTAAACATCACTCTTGTCAGAAGCTCCAAATGAGCTGCAGTTCAACTCTTCCCAGCTCCCTGAAAACAAGCCATGCTCTCAGTCTCTGAGCTCATCAGAGATCAACTCAATCCCTCACCTCCCCGGCTCAGTCCTTCTGCAGCCCCTGAACTGGACACTGAGTGACCAGGGAGCTTGGAGGGATGAACACCCCAGTGCCCCCATCAGAACGCCCTGCTCCTCCCATACCTGGGGTTTGGTGCAGAACTGCCTCTCCCCTCAAGATAAATCACAAAAACTGCCCATCCCTGTGGATGACCACCATCCACAGCTAAGGATCTGAAATCAGTGTGTCCACAGACAGCTGGATAAAGGATGGGATCCTACACACACTGTAATAATGTAACTTGTGCATCCTCCACTGTTCTGTGATTCGGTTACTGGAGGGACTTATTTATCTGTCACACTCCTGGCAAAGTGAAAAAGGATCAACACTGCTGGGTTTAATTCCTCTATTTATGTGACAATTCAATGCATCCACTTAAAATTCATTGCTTAACAAGCACTGTAGGAAAAATATTTAAAAGACAGCTCTCAGTTTGACGGAAAAGTCTCTTAAGAAAAACATTTACAAAAATGCTAGGAGCTAAAAGGATGCAACATAAATAAAACTAATTTAAAGAAACTGACTCAAGATATCTAAAATATAATAAAATATTTTATTAAGAATGAGCTTCCTTTAAGCACAAGAGCTAACTGCAGTTGCTGAATAAAGCAGAAATCACTTCATTGCTGCTCTACCACTCACAATTAAACAGGCATAAAGTGAATAAAGACTTACTGCAAAACAGACATATCCAAACTGAGTTTTCTTAAAGCTCAGCAAGTCCTCTTAAGGAAAGCAAGTAACTGCAGAATTTCACCTTTCAACTACTATCCTGCTGTGCCCATTCTGCTTTAGTACACTCAAATGCAGGGGTGCATGGACCAAAATCTCCCTGCACAGCCCTGTATCACAACACAAGGACATCAATGATACAGAATTTGGGAAGTCGTCTGCTCCTAAAATTTAGTATGAAATTTTTACTTCTGATACTAAGCCCAGATCTGTAAATCATAAATGATTTATTTGATTTTTCCTGTACAATTTACTCAAACTGCTCTTTTCTCTGTATTTCTCATCGTTTATTCTGCTGGGATGACCAGTCTGTCACTGCAGGGAAAAAATGCCAGCACTGCCCAGCAGGACAAGGCAACCTGAATGCATTAGTCCTTTCAGATATCCAAGCACAATGTGTCCCCTTCCTTTATCAACACGCTTGGCAGAAACTGTATTTCCTTTACTTGCCACCACTGTGTTACCTTTGTTATCCAGCCACTCCTAGCTCAGGGGGCTCAGGTCTGAGTGTGTCTGTGAGAATGGAGAACAACCACCCTCCCTTTTTTGGTGAGTCTTGGCATGGAGCTGCAGTAGCTTCTCTGGCAAAGCCTCAGGGACATTTCCAAGCAGTTGTTCTTTTGGCACCAAGCACACATATTTTTAGAAGCACAGCTTTTGCTGCAGTCAGAGTCAAGTACTTCCCCACATTTGCTCTGAGCAGCTTTCAGACGCCAGAGATGGAGACTACTGTTGCAAGAAAACAGCAGCAAAGTCACCTTCTCTGAATATCTGACACAAATTGCTGCTGTCCACGAAAACCAAACAGAAATCAACACATGGGTGTTCTATACAACACATTACCCCACAGGACCTCCAGCTTCCAAAATGCCCCATCCCAAACCCTTCCTGAATGCCAGAAGCTGCTGAAAAGCCCAGAATCAACTCTGACACACTTTAATATACATATACACATACACGTTGACCTGCTTACTCACAGGCATATATACATACCGATATATAAACACACAGAAAAACTTGAGCAAAACTCCTTGCTTGCCTTTTTCCATCCAAACTACCAACATTTCTCAACACATTTTCTGATTTTCTCAGGCAAAACTGCATCTGAAAAGAACTCCAACCACACTGACAAGCCTAGAGCCTGGAACCAAGGAATTCTAAGAAAACATTCTTTTAACTTTAGGAATTCAGAGGCAGAAGCTGCCAAAGAAATGGAGTAAGGAGGTTAGAGAAAAGCAAAGGACTGTGCAGGCTCTGCATGACACTGCATCCCTTCTGCGAGGGCAGAACTAGATAGCATAGGACAAAACACAAGCACAGTTGTATTGTGGCAGCTTCTGCACCCACAAATAGAAACCTTCATCAGAAGCCTGGACTAACCTGCCTGTCTGAAGAAGTGAATGAGACATATTGCACTCATGTCTTGGAAAGTAGAAAGGATCAAGAACTGCTAGGAAACTATTTATTAGCACCTAGGAATATCCAGGATGAGCAATAGTCAACTGAAATAAGACAATCCCACCACGTCAATTTAATTTCCCTCCGTTGCACAGGATCTGATTCTGTGGACAGAGAAGACGTAGATCCTGTACCTGCTTGATCTCAGGGAGGTTATTTCACAGTTTCACACGTCCTCACAGCTGATGTGCAGAGCATGATTCACAGGGAAGTGCTCTCACAGAACACTACCAAACAGGCTGGAGAGCAGCACTCAGGGCTCCCTGCGAAATGAGGTGTGTGTTCAGCACAGCCCCACAGCTCAGTACTGCCCTGGGAGCACTCTCTGCTCCAGTACCACTCCAAAAGGCAGTCCCAGAGAGGACAACTCCAGCCCACTCAAACACGGTGTGAGGCTGAGATAGCCGCAAAGAGCATTAGAAAACCCGACCCAAAAGGTTGCAGAGAAACTATCTACCCATTTCCTCCATCATCTATAGCTGTGAACAAGCACATGGAGGGAAAAATGAAGCCCTAACCTCTGATGTAGAAGTTCTTTCCATTCAATACTCCAAGAACATAGAGTTTACTGCACAGTGCCAGCACACAGCAGTTCCTACCCAGCGACCAGCACTGCTTACAGGAAACTGCAGTGCCTTGTGCAGGTATCAAATCACACAACTCTTCAGAGCCAGCACAGCATCTTCCCCACACCTCCAGCAACATTTACTTTCCTCTGTGTTTTGAAGGAGCAGCTGTACAGAACATGATGCTGGGAAGATGCCGCTCACACTGGTTTGGTGTCATCAGAAGCCTGGACTAATCTAACCTGCGATTGCCCCAGTGCCCCCCTCCACCAGCACCCTGACAGAGACATGCTACAGACAGCCTGGTAAGCCAGCTGCACAAGTGTGTCCCCAAAATCAGCAGTTTCTCCATTCAGGATTACGCCAACCAGCAAAAATCTCTTTCCTTGCAGGACTTCAAACAAATTAAACAAAACAAAAAAAACCATACCAATCCAAATAAAAAACAAACTAACAACAATGAAAAAAAAAAAAATAGAACAGAAAAACCCACCACAAACAAACAAAGGCAACAAGAACACCACAAAACAAAGCACAGGAAAACCCTGCCAAATATCTGCCATACTACCTGCACACTGATGAAATAATGCTCTATTACACCCCATGATGAACAAACAGCTGTTTGTGAATCAAAGTGGGAGTGAGGAAGGAGTGAGGACACAGAGCCAATCATTTGCTCATGGCGTCTTGGGATTATCTCTGTAAGTATATACAAGTACTTCTACATATCTGGATCTATACAACAAAGATGAAAAATGCACTGGTGAAAAAGGAATGAAACCCCACATTTACACTGTATATCCTAAAATCAGGCATGGAAGGCTCCTCCCCATCTCTCCTTCTTGTACCTCACTGACAGGTCATGAAATGTGAGCCCTACATTGTGCATTTGGGATCATTTCCAAATTCCAAACCCCCCCCTTTTGTCCTCAAGGATGGAGCATTTCATATCCCTTTGTTGCCCAAGTTTTTGCCAAGTCATAAATACAATGTTTATCATCTGTGGTCTTTCCCATCAGATAGGGTCATTTTCTGTATTTTCTTTCAGTGTGGGTCTTAAACTTCATACAACAATGAACAGCTGGACAAGCAAACTATAAAAAGGGAGTGATTACTCATTTAATTCAATACCAGCTCTTACTATTGTGTCTGGTCTCAACTGCTTTGCAGCTGCAGCTCTGTGTGTTTACATCCCTGCACCTACTGACTGCCACTGTACCCCCCTCTGATTCTCTATTCTTCATATTAACACTGCTGTTGTGCTTTGTAGTTTAATATTCAATCTGACTTTTCCTCATACCCTTGCTGGTGACTTTTTGAGCAAGCTCAAGCACACTCATTCGGGACACCACTTAATACTATTTTAGTTTCTTTTTGAATTAGCAAGCCTTTTAGAAGGCTTTTTTACCAAAAAGGGCCTTTTAAAAGCAAGTCTACAGCACCAGACAATAGGCTGGCAGACAGAAAAGTTGGGTTCTATATTACACACTATATAACTCAAAATTATTACCACTTTACCTTGCATCATTTAGGAAAAAAAACCACCTTTGAAATGCTTAAAAATATTACCAATAAATTAAATAATAATAAGAGCATGACTAGAAGAAACCAAAAAGTTCTGGACAGGCAGTGCAAAGGAAAAGATGACAGAACAGCCTTGAAAGAATTAGTTTTGAGACTCTAATACAAAAGTGTGGACTATCACCTTGTTCTAAACAGCAGCATTTCTACTACCTCTTGAGAACCCCACAGCACCATCAATATATCACACAGCCTCCCAAAGTGAATGCACAGCTCTTTGTTCCACAAGGACACATGCTTGTCCCGACTGACAGGAACACAAAACGTTCTCATTTTCAACAGCAAAATCATCTAAGCACATAGCACTTTTCTCTGTCTCTCCTGTAATATTTTTGCAAAGGCTTCCCACCTACTAGATCTCTCAGTGAAGTCGTAACCATTGTGCTTCTGTCAAATCTCTGCCTACTGTCATCAGTACTCACCATCACAACCCCTCTCTAACATCAAGCTGATGGAGGAAACAGTTGGTAGAAAACATCTTTTATAAAGATATATCTTCTCTAGCAGCAGAAGTAACAGTCTAAATTCAGCTTGAACAAAGCCAGGCTCAATGCTTAACAATATTTCCCAACTATTTTAATTATCTTCCCTTCCCTTATGCTGAGTGTGAGCACAAAAATCTCCATTTTAACTTCAACATACTTGAAATAGCACCAGCCCTCAAAACATTGAAAGTTATGTGGGTAATGCATATACATATGCAAAACATATAGTGCTTTGTCCAAAAAAAAAAAAAGCGTTTCCTAGGTGAGGCTGTTTAATTAAAAATTAAAAGCAGATGGCTACAATACAACATACTTCCGGAAAAAATCTTAAATTCAAGTTAATTACTTCTTTACAGGATTAAAGAGAACCCCAAAACAAAGCCAAAAGCTGCAGAATGTATCAGCAACAGAAAATCCATAATGGTTAGAACAGCACAGAGCTGCTGGACAGGATCCAGGGGAGGCCACAGAGATGGTTTGGGCTCTGGAGCCTCTCTGTGCTGGGCTGAGACTGCGGGAGCTGGGCCTGCTCAGGCTGGAGAAGGGAAGGCTGAGAGGGGATCCCATCAATCCATACAAACATCTCCAAGGGCTGCCAGAGGGTGGGGCCAGGCTCTGGTCAGTGGTGCCAGTGCCAGGATGAGGAGCAATGGCCATCAAATCAACGCCAGCAAGTTGCACCCCAGCAGGAGGAAGAACTTCTCTCCCTGGAGGGGCAGAGCCCTGGAACAGCTGCCCAGGGAGGGCCTGGAGTGTCCCTGTCTGGAGACATCCCAACCCCAGCTGGACACGTTCCTGTGTCACTGCTCCAGGAGACCCTGCCTGCACAGGGGCTTGGGCTGGGGGAGCTCCAGAGGAACCTTCCAAGCCCAGTGGTGCTGGGATTCTCTTCTAAAGATTACTGCTGAAGTAGTAATCAGATTTGCCCAGGTAAGTGGTAAAAAGATATTCTACAAGCACAGACGAGGAACATCAATAGGAAGTTAAAAGGAAGTCACTGCCAGCTTACAAAACATTATTTCCAATGATTATATAAGAAATAACTGAGATGGTGACAGACAGGGTCCATCCAAGTCTCAATTTTAAATCAGTCTGAGCTAACCTCCCACATTGCTGTCACTACTCTACCTGCCAAGAACTGCCAGAAACATAATTACGGTTCTTTAATCACCATAAGAATTGCTGTGGAAATTTACAAGCAGCACCAAACATGCAATACAGACTTCACTGAGAAAGCACATCGCCTCTGCAAGCAGCAAGGCCACACCGGGATTTTCCACCCATCAGTGCATTGAAATGATTTAAGTTCAAGGGATTTAGGTTCATACTCAAGAGGGTATCCAGCTGCTGTTGAGGCTCTTACATACCTTCCTTTGGGCTGCAGAGACATCAAGAGCCCACTGCCTGGTTTCCAGCTTCCTGTGAGAGAGGCTCAGAACCTTGTACAATAAACTCAAAGTGCTACAGAACCCCCCCACAAGAGCTGTCCTGGAGGGGACATGCAGAGTTGCAGGGATGGCCTGGAGGAGGGGGAAGGCCAGGGAGCAGACAGCTGTGCTCTGCACACAGTGTCACATGGGAATGGAAGAGCTGAAAAGCCACAAAAAGAGACAAAAGCCTCAAAAAAACACAACCAAACAAAACCCACAAAAACAAAACAACTAAAGATAAAAATCCACCCCACTGAATCCTGTTGATAAATGCTCAGGCACCATGTAAGATTACAGACTGACTAAATCAGAAAAAGTAAAATCAAAATTAGCACATAATAGCTCAGTTTAAATTAAACACAGAAGGAAAACATACACATTACTGTGTTTTCAAGCCATGCTGGTAGGTTATTACACATGGCGCTCAGGCAGAAGACCTGCAATTGTTCTTTAATTGTTTATTTTAATAATTTGTAATAAAAAGGAGAAAAAATCCAAAATACATTTTCAGGATTTTGATAATTTTATCCATATATTTTTGGCAGATATTCTGAGTTATTCTCTTTGATAATTAACTATATTCAAAATAAGTACCTGATCTATATCTGATTCTGAAAATTCTGCATACCTACTCCTCTGGGTACTAGCCAACATTAAAAAAAAAGTGGAAAATACATTCACTCAGGCTGCAGAGGAAAAGAAAAACAGCATGGTGATTGTATTCCATTATTAGGGGGCTACAACATATGTCAAATGAGGACAGACTAAGGAAATTGAATTCATTTGGCATGGAGAAAGTTAAGAGGGCATCTACCACCCAGGAGGCATTCAGGAAATCCTGGAGCAGATTCTAGTGAGAGGTGCACAGACAAAACCAAGCAGCCATGAGTTGCATTCTCTCCCACAAGATCAACTAAACACTCAAACTCAAGCTGGAAGCCTTCTTTCCTTGAGCATTTCCCAAAGTGGAGAAAAAAGTGTAATACCTGAGGCTCCAGAAAGCTCATCCAAGCCAAATTTTCCCAAGATTTTGGGAAAAAAATTATTCTAAGAAACTGTGTAAGTCAGCAGGTGTGTTATAAATCAGCTGTAGACCAATTGCACAAATAAGAACAAGAACACAGGGACTGGCTGCACAGCCACTCCTCCTGCACACCCTTCTGTGCCACAGAAAAGAGGAGAGTACACAATATTTAATGCACTGCTAACACAGCCCAGTTGAGGAGCTCTGGGATGGGCCTGATGCCTGCTGTGTGCTCACACCATGGTTTCAGGTGATCTGCTTGCTCCTCACCTCAGGAACCCAAGGCCTGTGCTCTGTGCAGAAAACTAAGGATTTTCCATGCAGGAATTCCATTAACATGTCTTCTTGTAGTGGACTTTACCCACCTACAAGGTAAGAGATATGTTCTTCCCATATCTATGGGTTCCTGTTCCATTTGCAACAGGAACTCCAGGACATACCATTTACACCAAATATCCAACCATATTCCTTCAGCTGAGACTGTGGCACAAAGTCCCTTTTTTTTAGTTTTTGGCATGTCTAACTCTTTGTTCACATTTCATTCTCCTCTCACGCCACTGAGGCGTTCAAGAACCACTTGAACCAACTCCAACTTAAAGGATATGATAGATTATGCAACTACTTCATCTTTCTCTTTTTTCTCTTCAATTTGGAGGCTCAACATTTGGGACACTAGCACATTCAAGTACCCTCTACACTACAGAAATAAAAATTTTAAAGCCACAACAGAATCTTCCAGATGTCAGCATCTGTAATTACAGACGTCATCAGAGACCATAAAAACCCCAAATATTAAACAGCTCCATCCTAAAATTCAAACCCACTGTTCTGATGACACTTCAATAATCAATCCAAATTTGCCTTTGCACATCGCCAGGACCTTGCAAAGCCTTTTTACACTTTTCCAAGAAAGATCTAGCTGCATGATGCTCCAGTGCATTGTCCCTAATGACCTCACAGCCGAATGAGGATGGAAAATTGTATTACCCCTGATCTTCTTCCAGAAATGTCTCCATCTGAGCTCTCCAGTTATGACTAAAATAAAAATATTCCCAGTTCAAAGCTCACAAAGACACCCAGTGAGATGCTACCCTCAAATATAAACACAACAGGCAAAGTTTTGCTCTAACCCCACTTCTTTCCTCCTTGCTGTTACTGGAGTTATTCTCCTTCAGTGCTGTCAAAGCTTGGCAACCCTTGGAACAAAACTTTTAAGATGTGAGTAGGGAGCTGAATATAACAATAAATCCAAGTCTGAAGTGAGTAAGAAACTCCTTAGGAAGTAATATGAATGAAAACAAGAGAAGACTGAAAAGAGTAGGAACCTTTATTGTTACATGTGTTAACTTGGCAATTAATACTGCTTTCATTCTCCACTCAAAAACCAGAAGAGGCTTCAGGGTTTTGGCTAATGTGCATTAATGGCATGCTCTTTTTAATACTTCCACCTCAAACACAAATGTTGTTCTCATACATTTAATTTTAAAAAAAAAGTCCTGCAAATGGTAGACAAATGTTGAAATAAAGTTTCAAACCCTCAGAGCTCTCAGGGCTTGGCCAGGAAAGCCAAGCTCTGGTTTCTGAAAGGAGGAAGAAGCTGCCACGTTCGGCTATGACTTGCCCTGCACAATGAGAAGTGTGGGTTTGACACAAAGTGGGGGTGGATCTGCCCCCAGGAGCACAGAGATTCCCTGTTTGGGCAGCTCTGCAGCTCCCAAACACTCCACAGCTAGGAAACAGAAACATGGGACAGGTCCAGGAGCCCTCCTGACATCTGGGGACAACCCTGTCCAAGCTTGGGAACCAACACTGTAAAACTAAAGGACAAAACACTCTGCCCATGCAGCAAGATCTGCTCAGCCTCAGCCCTGCTCACCCCACACACCTCAGCTCAGAAAATATCATCAAAATCTCTCTGCTAAAGAAGAATTTGGCACAGGGAACTTCTCATCTCCATCAGATAAAGAGCTTTGCATGTTTTGTAATGGTTTTAATAGAGGCTGCTGGACAGAAAACAGGATACATCTGGCTGGTCAATTAACTTGTAATTAATGTCTCCTTTGATAAGCTGATACAGATTTAAGAGTCCATTAAATGTGATGAATTGAACTTGTTAATTTTTCAACAAATCATTTCAGGCTTTCCTGTGAGATGTACAAAGATGCTTAAACACAGTCTCATCTCTAACAGAGTAAATAAAAATAGAGTGTTAACAATTACACCCCCAGTATAAAATATTTTCTTCTTATGCCACATTCCTGTAATTCAAGAGTGGGATGTTCTCACCAGAAATTGTTATTTACCTTGATTTCCTGTTCTGTGAAAAGCTAATACAAGAAAAAAAGCACAGCAGTTCTTCTTCCCATGGGTTAATTTAGCATGCACTATAGCTGTGCACTGTGTATTTTCTTCTTTCCAAGGATTTACCATTAAGGAGCCAACTGCAAAAAGCCACTTACATTATTTTACAAACAGAAAAAAACCCCCAAACATTTCAAGGAGAAGGTGAAGGCAGCTTGGGCCAAATGGCATGCTTTTAAGAAAAAAAATGAAAAAAATTCTAAATTGAAATTCAATTTATCTCATGTTTATACTTTGGAGGCTGGCAATGGTTCAGCTCAAAATACAATTTTAAGTATCACAAGGCTGCACATCATCCCTGGAGGAGTGAGCTGAAAACAGAGGTAGCAGGGTTTTGTCTTGTTCTGCCTGGGGTTTTTCAAAAAAGTCAAAAATTAAAGAAAAAATAGTATCTTAATTCTACAGACAACAGATACTTACTTCAACTTACTAGATTTTGTAACTCAAGACCTAAGGAAACTGAGTAATAAATCTTCGATTATTACCAACCAATCAAATGGTTATAATATTAGAAGGAGGAGAGGGATAAAACTACCAAGTGAAACTGAGTTTTTTTGTCAGATAAAGGATTTTCGTTCAGAAGACACACAGCCTTCTTTTTGTTCAGTATCTGTCTTTTAAAATACAAGAAGTTGATGGCATAATCTGCCTATAAATAATGTTCCCAACAAAATCCCAAGAATTCCTTTCACCCAGCTTAACATGAAGTGTACTGGTCTAGCTCCTGCTCATGGTCAGTGATGAGCCAGAAGTATCTGAAAATACATCCCTATTAATGCACAATAATTCATTCATATTTTTGAAATCCTCCCTGTATCTGGGCTGCAGCAGAGGGACTTCAGATCCCACTGGGTCCTCTCTCAACAGCCAACTCCAAATGTACCACTCTCAACATGGCCAAACACATGACAAGTTCTTTCTTTAAAAAACAAACAAAAAAAAGGATTATGTTAAATAAAAGAGGTTTCTTGGTGTTTGTGGGTTTTTATTTCCTGCTGCAGTTCTCTATTAAGCCACAAAAACTTTTGCAATGATCATATAAGAAGGGACTGTGGGAACACAGCCAACTCCTTAACCCACCAGCAGCACCCCAAAGCTGCAGGTGAAACTCCATTCTGGGACTCCTTTCCTCAGTACATTAAAACCAAACGTGTTACTCTGCAATTAATAACATCTGATAGTATGCTAATTATATACCACAGGATGATTAACTGACAGAGTGGGTAGTTTCCCCTCTGCCATGGCTCACAAAATTACATCATGCTTTGAGTACTGAACAGAAGATTCCAAAATAAGCATTCCAAAATATAACTTAATTAGAAGTGCATTTGATGATGTTGTTTCTGAAAGCATTTCTTTGCTTAGGCAATCCAAGGGCACTGGCATTCAGATTCTGGTGCCAGGTCAGGTCTGCGCTCTGACTCTGGTTGGGTCTAAAAGTTGGGCCATGTGTAACTTCTCACACCCAGAACTGTTTTGTCACACAGGGCTATTTTCACCTAGATGAACTCAAAGCACCAATCCCAGTGTTACATTTCAGAGACAAACCAAGCTGGGTTTTTTTCTCAAAGCCATGAGGAATAACAAGTGCACTGTGTTGGCAATATACACAGGATACTTCACAGTAAGGCTCTATGTCTCCACTTCAAGATGCAAATTCATGTGCTATCTTTTCAGACAATTAAAACAGCTTAACAAATCAATTAATACTCTAAGTAAGGATTTTTGACAGCTACACAACTGTTTCCCTTAAAGGATTTCCCCCCCTCTTCTTGGCTCACTTTCTCTTAAATTAGTACATTTTTCTTTTTTGTTTTTCTTCTTTTTTTTTTTCTTTTTTTTTCTTTTAAATAGCAAATACAGCACTGCCCCGGGAATGGATTTGACGGATGGACTGTTCAGGAATAAGAAATCAGTTGGTTGTGCACATCCAGAGGGCAGTGGTCAAAGACTGAGTCTCAGTGAACATCAGTGTCCAGTGATGTCCCTCAGGGGCACCAGTGTGATTTAATATCTGCATCAGTGACAGAGACAGAGGCACCCAGGGCACCCCCAGCAGGTGACACCAAGCTGAGGGTGCAGTGACACCCTTGAGGGGCAGGATGGCATCCAGAGGGACCTGGACATCCCCAGGAGTGGCCCATGGGGATCTCAGGGGGTTTAACCAGCCCAGAGGCTGCTGCTGGCCCTGGGTCAGGGCAGCCCCGGGCTGGATCCAGGCTGGGCCGAGCAGATGGAGCCGCCCTGCAGGAGCCCTGGGGTGCTGTGGGGCAGGGCTGGGACCCCAAAGCCCCTGTGCTGGGCTGAGCCCCAGCGTGGGCAGCAGGGGAGGGGGGATTCTGCCCTCGGCCCCTCAGCTGAGACCCCACCTGCAGAGCTGCCCCAGCCCTGGGGCCCAGCACAGGAAGGAGCTGGAGCTGCTGGAGCCAGGCCAGAGGAGGCTCCAGGAGGAGCAGAGGGATGGAGCAGCTCTGCTGGGAGGAAAGGCTGGCACAGCTGCCATTGTTCAGCCTGGACAGGAGAAGCTTTGGGCTGACCTCACTGTGGCCTTTCAACTCTTAAAGGGGGGCCCATAAGGAAGAATTTTTAGGATGGCCTGTTGAGACATGGCAGGGGTGATGCTTTTCAACTAAAAGAGAGAAGATTTAGAGTGGATATAAGGAAGGAGTACTTTGCCATGAGGCCCTGGTGAGGCCCTGGCACAGGCTGCCCAAGAAGAGATGGTGGATGCCCCATCCCTGGACACATTCAAGGTCAGGCTGTGTGGGAAATTACTAGTAAAGGTAAGATGATTTTCAGAGGTGCAAAAGCAGGCCTCAGAAGGAACATATAACTTAGAGTCAGATGTAGCTGCAGAGTCTGAAAGCAGAAAAGATACAATGATACAGTAAGCAAGGACATGAAACAATAGTTTGAGTTTTTACGCTTGGCTAGAATAGACCTTAAGACTGCAGAAAAATATGCTTAGCAAGATAGTAGAAGGTTTTAAGCTTAATAAGAGTATTGTGTACTGTTAATAGAAAGCATACAAGCAAGCATTGTTTGAAGCGGGTGTACGTGTGCTTTTACTGATTGGTTAGAACAGTTGTCTGTAAGCTTTAGCAATATCCTATTGGCTTGAAAACTTTTTAAATGCCCCGTAACAAAGAGATCTTCGGCTGCTGCTGGCAGATGTGAGCTGCTGCCATCTTTCAATTGTCTCAAACCCTGTTATGAGGCTGATGCCACAATAAAGGCTTGAGGAACGTCTCCCAGTGATCCCATCCCATTCATGAACAAACCTCCAACACAAGGCTGGACAGGACTAGCTGACACACCTGGTCTATCTGCAGCAGGGAGGTTGGTCTACATGGCCTATAAAAGTCCCTTCCAACCCAAAGGCTTCTATGATTATACAAACACCACCTTGCTTTTTACAGTGCTCTCCTGGTTCTTCTTCAAACCCTGACAAGATCCGGTTAGTAAAAAGGAAGATGCACAGCCACAAAGCAATAGAAGGCATGCAGTGAGATGGCAGGTGGCTGTCCAGGAAGCTGTCCAGGAAAATTATCCTTCCTTTCTGTACCCCTGCACTACCCAGGGCATATGACAGATGAAGCAGCGTGGAGAGGTGTCACTTGTACCTTCCCCCAAGGTTGTACTTGCTGGTTCTCTCTGCACCTGAAGGTCCCTTCAGCCACACCTCTGCAGAGGAACCTGCAGGAGCAGGACAGTGCCAGCTACCAGGAATGCCTGGAACCTGGCTGGAAACGGGACAAGGGAACCCAAGACACATAACCAGAGACAGGCAGAAGTGGCAAAGACTCCAGAAAGCAGGAGCATAGCTGTAAAACAGACAGGAGGGATGGAGGGGCAGTTACCTTTCACCTGACAGATGCCAACCACACAGGCATAACAAAAAACAAGAATACACTCAAATATATTTGCTAGAAAATGTTCTTAAGTATATCTATCTCCCTCTGTAGAAAGCCTTTTACATAAACTGAAAGCAAGTATCTTACACAAAATCTTTTTGCTTTAAAAAATACTGTGCTGCTAGGTAATAACAGAATTAATTATTACAGTAGTGATTTCAAATTCTCTACTAAGAACCCAGAAAATATTCATGTAAATTTTGAACACAGTCATTTGTACTACTCCAAATTCCCAGAGGAAGAGTCCATGCCTAAAGCACACTCCTTAGGAGTCTAAAAGCCTCTTACCTCTGCCATACATAGAAAAGAACACCTGTTAAAAGAGACAAACATTGTCAGTCAAGCACAAAATTAAACTGCTAAAGACAGCCCAAAAGATAAATCTTGTTCCTTTCTGCAGTTCAGCAGATTGATGGTACATAAAAACTTACTTCAGCTTCATTCTCTTCAAAATTAAGAAAGCAATTACATTCTGGGTTTATGAAAAATAAATAAATTTATAGCCTCTCTTCCCCAGCTCAGGAGGGGCTGGGAACCACAACTACAAGAGCATTATTATCCTGACTCCTTATCACTGCTACCTGCATGTCAAACATGCAGACAGCCCCAGTCTTCCTCTCTCCCCTACTGCCTCATTGACATCACTGCCTAGATTAAAATTGCTGAATTTCTAACTCCTGCACTAACAATGAGAGCAGGAAATGGGGGAAAAAGTAATGTCTGAGAAGTTAACACATCCAAGGTATCCTCAATGCTACTGTTTCACAGGGAAAGAGTTATGTCCCAAGTCAGCTTCAAAGCTGAATAAATTATGAAAAAGAAGTTCTTATTAAAACAAAATGCTAGGACTTTAACAAATAGGCCAACATTCATAGACTGTTACAAAAATTTAAACTTGCACACCAGTTTTAAGAGCTTAAGAGTCATTCTCCATTTGAATATGTGAAAAATCACAGTATATGAATATATACTGAGAGAAAAAACAAGCAACATCACAACCAGAGAAGACCAAAAAAAGTACCATTACATGTCACTTCCTACAGTTTCTGATCTGTCCTGTAATAGTCAATCAAACAGTTGCCAAAACATGCAAACAAAGGCTTTAAAGTTTTGCTTTTCCTGCTTCTGTTTATAAGGTAGGGGTTTTTTTTCCCTCTGTAAAAGGTTAACTTCTTGATACCAAGAAACTGGACAAGCATCAAGCTCAAAACTTAGCTGTTCTTCATTTAATAATTCCTACCTCAAATGGAGAGGAGGGGAAAAAAATCCAAACCCATGAATATTACTGATCAGTGCAATAATGCCACAAATACAGCTGCTGAACACAGCACGTTTTCCATGTTCTGCAGTCACATGAGAATTAATGCACCCTTGAACAAGGTGTGTGTCTGGGGAAGCTCTTCAGAGCTTTGGTCTGGGGGGAAATTTACAAATACACACGGGCTAGGCAAGGCAAGGCCTGCAAAGGGCAGCTGTTGCTGTAAAAAGCAATGCTAACATTTTTTATCTAATTTATCATCCAGAGTAAGGACAGCGAACTGCACTGCATTTGGACACACCACTTTGCAACTGCCTCTTCGTGCCCCCGCAGCAACAACTCCACGTGCATGGAGGGACGTGGAGTTGTAGTAATTCCACCTAGAGGATGTCCCAAACTGTGAGGGGCAGTCAGGCAGGTGTGGTAAATAAATACACTTTACTCATAAGCAATTTGTCAAACAAGATGTAAGCCCCACACTTCCCTCACCTGCAGTGCCACAGAAGATAATAATGAATGCCAGTATTGAGAATAGCAGCATGTCCTGACTAACATAATCCTGAGGCAGGATTAAACTAACAAAACCCACCAGGTTTTCCAGATTATTGCATAAGGTGGTAATACTGCAGTGGAATTTTTTTCCCCTGTCCATTCAAAAGAAGAGAGTTTTGACATTACACTTCAAGCAGCTGTCTGCACAGACCATGGGCTGGATTCTCGGCAGTGCAAAACACCTCTTCAGTAAACATCTGTTCACTGATGCATTTAGGGTTTGTATTTACATAAAACAGCTCACGTGCTGGTTTGGTACTTTAGATGCTTTTTTGTTCCCTGCTGCAAATTTAACTGCTTGTAACTTCCATTGACACAAAACATTCTCAAGATGTTTGTCACAGCTTGCCTTTCACTTAAAAATCCATGGGAACACTACAAGCTATACAAACCATGAAACCACTGCTTTTTATGATCACCAGCCCTTTAGACACTCTTCACTCCTCTGTT
This sequence comes from Acrocephalus scirpaceus scirpaceus, assembly GCA_910950805.1. Classification (NCBI taxonomy): domain Eukaryota; kingdom Metazoa; phylum Chordata; class Aves; order Passeriformes; family Sylviidae; genus Acrocephalus; species Acrocephalus scirpaceus. Next base: position 67,858,355 of record OU383776.1, on the reverse strand, counting down.
CTACCACTTAATGTGCAATGCTGTTTACTCTCACTGTAACCCTTTGGGGTCTTCTTTTTGCCACTACAACCCTCTCTGTCCTTGCTCACCTACAAACCTCATGTGCTGAGCTATGTAAATAAATGCACATGCCCTTCACAGAAAAAAAAATTCCTCAATATTAACTATATGATTGCATCCTCTGATCTGAGCAACCAGCAGTCACATATAAAGACCCAGAAAATTAAAAGCATTTTTACACATTTACAAGTTAGAGTTCATTCCAGCTGAAGTTTCTACTTGACTGATGACATTAAATCCATAACTCTGTCTATGAGTGCAATTAGCACTGAACAGCATCATTGACTAAATGTAGTAAATCCACTGTAGCTCACTCTAAGAGATCATGACAGAAACTGGAGAGGAACAAACCTGCAGAGACCTCACCCAATATAGTTAAAAGCAGAGTCCACTGCTAAACCAGAGGGCTATTAGCACTGCACTTAGCAGAAAGAGCTTGAAATTATATTTGCAGAGGACCTGAAACACAAATTAAAAAGGCTTGTGTTGAACATAATGATGGAGGTTCAGCTACTTGAGGCATTCCATCATGCCTGAAGAGGGAGGATGGATTTGGTTCTCAATTGGTCTGAAAGAGAAGGGAATTCCAAGGAACCAACTCCAAGCCAAAGACTACTGCAGTACTCAGGAAAGAGCAGAAAACTGAACCCCATATTCAGAACCTTAGAGTTATCACAAGGCAACAAGCTACAGACTACCTGTAGCCTAAACCAAACAGTGCAGACCTGGGTGAAATGCCTTGGGTTAAAAGTTACTTGTGATCAGTGTGTTTTCACAGGGTGTCCAAGAATGCTACAGAATGAAACATTGCCAAAAGAGGGCAAATGGAAAAAAGAGGAACAACAGAGCACCCCGAAGAATGAATTTTTCAACAAAACAAGGAAGGGGCAACATGAGAGGAGCAAAAATATCCCAAAGGAGACTCAAAGACAATGTCAGGAGACCAATACAGGCCAGGTTTTAAAGCAGGCAACATGTTAAGAAGGGTAGGTGCCCACCCTTGACTTGAAAGAACTTGGGAGTACAAAACACTGTGTTCTTCAGAAAAAATATAAGTCTTTTCTGAAGGCAAGACTTTTTCTTTGTTTTCTAGAAAGAAGGAAACTAAAACCGTGAAAAGATGTTGCTCCAGGCAGGTCAGCACTTGCAAACATGTTACAAACAATTTGTGAACAGCACAGTACCCACTAGAACAGTTTGTCCTTTACCAGTTTTTGTAACCTACTTTTAATATAAGCTTTGCTTTTGAGGGAAGGCTCTTCACTGGCACCCAGCTCAGTGTGCTTGAATAGTATTTTCTAGTCATTAAATCCACCCTAGAATAGTAAAGAATAAAAAAAAACCCTGACAGAAATTGAAGGGAAGCACTGAGACTTAACTCATGTCAGTGTAATGGGGCACTGAACCAACTTAGGGCTCCTCTCATAAAGCTGCAGTGCTTTACCTTAGCTCAACTTTTTATTTCATTCTTTTGGTAACCATAAGCACAGTCTTTGTGCTGGACACATCATCTTGCTCACTCTGTGCCAAGCTCCAGTAAGCAACATCCAACACCAAATCACCCCTGCTGCAATTCATACACTACAGAGGAGGAGCAGAAAAACCTCTCCCTCTCTTCTCCCCTCCCCTCCCATCTTTACCCTGGTTTCATAATTTCAATGGTTTTCTGCTGAATCCCGAAGAGATGAAAAGCCTTCTTCAACCGCAAGATCTAGTTCCCATTGTTTTAGTTAGAAAGGTCTTCAAAAAATTACAGAAATTAAACTTTTTACAGCTCTCGGAAGATTCTCAACAAGAGGTTTTAGAAAAGAGCTGGTAAAGGATGAAATCATCAGGTACTGGGCCAATAACCAAACCAGGATACTACAGACATCTCAATATGCATTAAAATGAAATTACTGCTGTACAAAAGAAACAGTACAAAACCAAACCTAATTAAAAGCACAAGAAAGCAGCATATTGAAACCACTTAAATTACTATGAAATACTTCAGGGCCCTCTAGTGGTTTAATCTCTGGTACGAGAAAAATATCCATGAAGAATTGTTTTTAACGTAAGACTACTGAGGTGTATTGCAATAATGTGTTCTATTTTTGTCACTCTCATGTAATTAAGGGCATTTGGGCTGGAAAGCTGCCTAGCCAATTACCAGAAATGTGAAAAAACTATAAAATAATTCCTCTTCACAAAATCAGCTAATGGGTAGCATTTTTTGTCTTCTTAAAATCGAGAAGTCACTCATTAACATTCTCAACTGTGCACAACCAAAAAAACACAAAGGAAAAAAATCATAACCACTCACCCAAATTCACACCAGAATGAGTATTTCATTCAGAATTGAAATGTCAAGCTCTAAACTAGCTCATAACTGCATTGTTAAAAAGAAATAGTGAAAACTTGAAATCTTCTCAAAAAATTGTATCTGCAAGATTTCATCCCTTCTGTTCAGAAGATTGCTTCATCCTTCATCTATCACCCTGAAAATTACATCCTACTCCGGCTTTACTACACAGAAAACTGATACAGAAAATAGGTAACAAATTTCCTCTCGAAATATGCCAAGAGGACTCAAAGCAAAGAGATGATCAGTCACAATACTGCCAGGTCTGTATGCAAGTCCAAGATGGTGTAATAGGACAAACAGAATGAAATACCAGTAGCAAAGGTTTTCTACACCTATCTACATTAATAGAAAAGGAAGTCTCATGTCTTTTAGAGATCTCAAAACTATGACAAACAGGATAAAAAAGCCACATAATACCTCTTTTAGTTCTGAAAGGTAAGTGCATGAGCCTGGAAATTATTCCAGCAGATCCTGTGATCAGGAGTGTGGTAGCAGAACATGATGATGAAAATGTTTAAGTGCACAAATCTATCACAGGCCAGAGATAGAAGCCATGAACTTCAGTTTAAATACAACTTGGGAGCAAGTGCCCGGAACTCAGTGGGATTTGGGAAGTTCTGAACCCAACAGCAAACTGCAGCCACTCTGAAAAGGGCCATGACAGAACTACACACCCACACCTGCTTCTGGATCTCAGCTCCACCAGTGGCTCTGGGAAAGAGAACCCCAAACAACAAACCCCCCAAAGAACTCACCTCATGGAGGTTATACTGTGGATGAGCTTTTCAGATTGATCTGACAGCCTAGATGGAAGAATTATTTCAACTGGCTGCAGGCGCAGAACCCGACTCTCCAGCTCTGAGCGGGAAGCAGAGTCCCGAAAAGTGTCAAAAATTACTTCTCCTGTAGTTGGCTGGATTGCCTGCCAAACAAAAATATATACACATATATCCACTGAATATTCACATTTTCAGGGATTGTTTCAGTGGCTCAAACTGTTAACCAGAAAGAAAATCTATGGTGTAAAATTAGACAGCAGCCCCACACACAGTGAAAGTGGCAGTTAAAAAAACCTGAATGCATTTTTTTTCAAACCCATGATACAACAATAACTTCAAAACACTAACAGAACTTTGCCTTAGTAAGTGGCAACAATACCTCACAAATGTAAATGTGGTCTTGTTGTTACCAGTCCATCACTGTTCAATTTTTAATACCAGACAAATCTATTAACTGAAGTCTATGAAAGGCACATGTAATTTGAACCGGAATTTGAACACTTGCTTTTGTTGATCTCTCCTAGCAGCAGCATGACATTCAAATGGAGACATAATCAAGATACTTTTTAATTAATTCATTACCAGCTGACTGGGCTTCAGTTATCACTGTGTTTTGCTGGTTAAACAGGACTGGGTTTAATCTTCACCATAAAAGGCAATACAAACCTAAAGTGTAAGTGGTAAAAAATCCTGTCTCTTCCTCTAAAGAATGGTATTTTGTAGGGGAAAAAAGTGCTTACAAGCTTCAAAATACTGACCTTAAAAATATTTAAATATTGAAATTTGTAAAGCATCTGAACTAATGATTTCCCTAATGTATTTGGTCAACATACTAATATGTTTTCAAGTGAAACAGCAGCAAAACCAGTTTGATAAATGCTCAACTATCAACTCCGTAACTTTTCTGCAGTTTTCAAATATAACGCCATAACAGTTCATACATAGATTTTTTACCTAAAGTGCTTTGTTTTTGCAAAGAAATAAAAAAATCAATTCCAAATCCCCCTCAAAATAAAATCTAGAAGACAGAACGTTCATGCATTTAACAAGGTAACCACCTACCTCCCCAGAAAAAAAATAAAACACACAACAAAACAACCCCGCAGACCCTAAAATACTGACTCCTGAGAAACTAACTTACCATAATGCCTGTAACAATGTCACCTTTCTTCCTGTCTTTCAGGTTGTCTCCATTTTCACAGATGCAGAGGAGGTAGTTATCAGGGACATCTGCTGTTACCTCTTCAACATCTACAGAATCATCCAGCTTCAACAAAGGGTTCACATGTAACAAATGTTAAAAAAAAAAGTATACAGATTTGGGTGGACTATTCACAGGTCTTTCCAGATCTAAGTCTTGTACTCTCAAACATTAATCTAACAATCTTTTCAGCTTCTGGTATCTAGTAAGTTTGTTTGAGAAATAAAATTAAAAACATGAGGTAGATAAGACAGGATAGAGGAAAACAAAACATGGAAGAAAAGAAATTAAATTCATTGGATAAAAGATGTTTCTCTCTCATTTTAAGTTTTTCTAGGAAACGACCTGCAGGACACTGCAGATTTCATAAGCCTACTCCATGACTTCAGAAAGCAACTACAGTAAACACAACAAACCTATAGCCCTGAAGAGATTAAATTGTTTGTAAAGACAGCAACATGTTTTACCACAACATAAAATTAAAGGAACTTCATTTCCTCCTGCCACTCTTATGTCAGCCACTAGCTGCTCATGATCCATCCTGGTGATTTTACTAGAATCAAGGCTCCCAAAGGTTAGTCTGAAACCAAGTTTATTAGAAAAGGATATCTTCTCCAATAAGTGTAGACTTAGTGTAGAGGGCAGTCAGCTTACGGCTGAAGAGAGAGCTTTTATTTTCTCCAGCAGCTTTCAGTGCTGCAGTTTCCATTTGTTTTATCACTCCAACCTACAGGAAGACAAACATGAAACAAAGTTAGATCTCTGGTAATAAATAGTTATTTTTATTATTCTATATATCTGGTAATCTTTTAAGATGTGCAAACAACAAATGCATAATTCAAGCTGGAATACATCATCAACAGAAAGGGCTCTCACATCCATCCTACTAATGAGATTATAAGGCACTGCTTTTCCTGACCCTTTTCCTACTCCTGACTGCCCTCTCAACTTCTGTACCTGTGCTTCTCCTCCTATTTTGAAACAATTTAGCTGGACGTTACTGTTTATTAGAGAATGGTTGCTTGCATCCAATTTAGAATCAACAAGTCCTTTTCTCAGAAAAGGAAGCAGAAAAAGAGGTTATCACCAGAAAGCACAGAATTACAGGGATCCAGAACAGGAAGGAACAGAGGAAAAAAAAATAAATGGGCTGGGATAAGAAAAACAAGGATGTGAGGAATAATAAAACACAGAGAGGATATGTACATATCTCCTTATTAAATGCAAAAACTTGATACAGAAACACTGAGAAAAATGGTTGGTTTGGAACTGTTATCACAATCAAAAAAATTGTTCCTGAAATAATGAAGACTCTTCTCTGAATCTGCTAATGGTTCATCACACCCCCAGCACAGAGAAATTGAAACAAAGACAAGTTGGCCGTTTCTACTGCAGGAACCAGTGATAACGAGCTGCCCACTTCTCAGCTGAAACCAGGTTCTGGTACAAGCAGTGCAAGTTCTCTCAGTGCTGGTCTGTACTCAATTAGCAGGAGTCAGGGGTAACCTTGTGTCCCTTGGCTACCAGGCGGCGCACGTGGACGAAGAGCCGGTGGCTGGGGATGCTGGCAGTCATGAAGTTGTGATCCAGGTGACAGTAAATGTTCAGCTCCTTAGCTGCAATCTGCAACAAGAGTCAGCCAACGGGTCACAAAGTAATTTAAGAAGGTAAGGAGCTTATCTCTAAGACAACAGTGATGCACAACTGCAATTAAAAGCTCAGTGACAAAGAGAAAGCATTCCAGGAGAAAGCCTAGAGGGGCCCCTCCACCTTCCTGTCCCAGCATTGCCATGAACAGGGGATTCACTATCACAGGTTGCGGGTGTCAGGTTTTAAGGTTGCACCTTGATCTTTACCACTGTGAGGTAAACCACCCACACTGCATACACAGGGTCTGAAGCACAGCTCAACAAAAGGTCAAATGATTTTCACACCACTAAAAACACAGCTGGAATGGAAGTATTCAGTTTGTGGTGATAAAGATGGGATTAACCTGGCCAATCAACTAAAATATTGAAAAATCAATATTGAACAGCAGTGGAAACGGAATACTTAAAAAAGAGTAACAATACTTACTAAAATGTGACATTATCATGTGTGATTCGTATTGCTTTTTTGCCCCTTAGCAAAAAGGCAGGTGTTCACTGACTACAGAATGTGGTGTTAGGCAGGACCTGCAGACAAATACTGACCTGTCTATCTGAACAGCATATTTCTATTTCTGGACTGCAAGTACACCAGCAAATGAGCAGACAAATTACACAGCACAAAGATGATGGGGAAAATGAATTCCCAGTAACCAAGCAACATTTCTGACTGGTCTCAGGAGTAGAAATAACACCAAGCAAAGGCTGGTAGCAACGACTTTGGGACAGACCATAAGAAAAAGCATTATGGAACACTTATGAACCATCACTTTAAAATTATGTAACATGTTTGTTATATAGTCCTTTCCCATTCCTACAGATCTGCCATATGTAGGTGCCACATTCAGGCATGCATTCAGGATGCTCTCTGCACCCAGGCTATACCTGATATAGTCATCATTTTTAACATCACTTGCTCCACTGCCTTTCAATCTGAAAGATTCCTAGTGTCATACATTACAGTTATATATCGGATATATATTATAGTAGAGTTCTGAGCCATGATATCCAAATCACCTCCAAAAGTTTTTCAACTTTAACTCTGACAAAGAATTATTCTAGGAACTCACCTTAAATTCTCAATACAAGACAGCAAGCGTTACCATGTGATTACAAAATAAATGCCATTTTGACAAAAAAGTGTGTGCATAATGGATAGTCTTGAATTCTAGCATGAAAAGATTTTTCACCCCGATTCCAAGTAATAAAACAAAATACCCCTTAAAACTTATGCCCCCAAAGAAGTCCCCGTTCCAGAACTGGCCACAGACCTAGGATGACACCAGCATAATGCAAGTATCTTTCCATAATATTGGAAAAAATTACCTCTGCATCTTGTCCAAAGAACCGGTATTTGTATCCACATTCCACACACAAAACAGCATCTTTATACTTTTTCTTCATTTCTATGAATTGGAGTTCCAGTGGAGTGTAAATGCTTTTTGTTCTTTTATTAAGATTTGTATCTGAAGAATTTTGAGAATTTTCATAGGACTTAACAGATGCAGAAAACTGACTAAGATTACTATGTAACTCTTCCTGTAAATAAAAGATGGAAAAGTACCATTAGGGATCATCAAACAAATCAGTTGCCCCCTTCTTGACTTGTACTGATGAGCTAAAGATTGTCCTTGCATTGAAGATCCCCCAAGCTGCAGCACAACTATTGAAGCAGGATATACAAAATACAGTATATTTGAAATGAAAAGGAATTAAAAAGCTATGAAAGTCAAAGTTAGTTAGTCCTCAGACACCTGAGGGGAAATCAGCACCCTATTGTATCATATGGTCTCAAAGCACAGACCAAGACAATGCAGGCTGCAAAGACTGGGCAGTGTAAACTGGCCATATATTGAAATAAGGATGTATTACTGCTCCAGTTTACAGGTGAGAAACTCCAGCACAAAGAGATTAATGATGTTCCAAAAATCCACAGAAAATCAAGAAATAAACCAACATGAGTCTCAGTTCCCTGTCTCAGCCACCAGAACTGTACTCCTTCTCAAGTCTGCACTTCCTCCGTAAGTTCAGCAAACCTCCCAGAATAACTTCAACACTGAAAATCCACACTTGTTTCTAAAACCTTAAATGAGAAAGGCTTTGAGCCCACTCTGTCTGCAGTTTATCATTTACAATGACATTATGCAGCCTATTCTTGCCAAGCAACTTCAGCTCTACCACACTGTGTTGTTCAGTATTGTCAGCAGAGTGATGGGTTCAGAAGTGCAGAGAAAAACGCTGAAAAGTGTTTTACTTACAGCAAAGTTCCTTCTCACTTATATCACAAGATCAAGTACAGATAATATTGGTTTAAAAAAATACAAAGACAACACCTTCCAGAAGTTTTAAAGCATGTAACTATTCAAAGCACAATTGATCAGGTTGAGGTATAAATTCTGTATCTGCAAATAAATCCAATAAACTTCCATTTCTACCAAGGGTCTCATTCAGATTACAAGTAACAAAAGGAACAGACTGTTTAGCAGCAATGGTAATTCAGAAAAAACACAGAGAGATAGCTTAAATCATATACTTTGGGTCATGAGAATGTACAAAGAGTGCAGTCAGAGAACAACCAGGGAAAAACAGCGCTTAGCTGTAACTGCAAAATCCCCACAACTGCACACCATTAAGCAGGAGAACCCAGCTCAGCACAAATAAAGCTGCACTGCACCCAGAACTTGGGTGGCCTCAGGAGCTCAGATGTCTCTGCTGCAAAATCCTCAGCCCACAGACTCGCCGGTCTTTGGTCCAAGGTCTGTGCCAGCCAAACGGGACGACCTTGTCTCATTTTACAGGAAATTATTGTGACAAAGCATGTGAAATAAGGGCATGACACAAGGCAAAAGGAGCAAAAACAAAAGCTGACCTGTTGAGATGGTCCTAAGTTAGCAGCTGAAGGAAGGTTACTAAGTAAAAAGCAAGACACAAATGGCTAAAAGGATCCCTTCCAAGAAGGCAGGTGAGCCCTGGAATCAGTTTTCTGGGTTGTCCAACTGACCACATCTTCATAACCTCAATCCCTTACCACAACAGAATTCTCTTGTCAAAACCTGCTCACTTCAGCAATTTGGACCCCACATTCACACAAAGCAGACAACTCCAGTAGAAGGTCACAGCCCTCAGACAGGGAAGGTTAAAATCAGTTGTACAGCTTTTTCATACAAGCTCCTTCCCTCAAAAAGACAGATGTAGAACTCCATTGAAGAGCAGCTACCACAGTAAGCCATGAGATGTGTTCTTGGACCTGAGTATGTCAAACTGAGCAGGCTGATCACCAAAGCCCCCAATTAACTAGCCCAATAAGTAAAGGGGAAGCAAAATACTGTTGGTCCACTCAAGTCTCCTGACTTGCACCATACATATCAAAGTGACAATTTTTCATGTGAGCTACCCCTATCTTCTGCAGATGAAGAAGCAGTGATACCTTTGTTAATTACATTTACCAGCAAGATTAAGACATATCTCAGTGACAACCCTACACAATATTTTTGCAAATAACACCTGTAAGAATTTTGAGAGCCACATGAAAACTGGTGGAACTGAAAGCAAGCTGAGCAAAGTGCCTCTCTGAACATGTGTTATTAGGATGTTACAGCTTCCCACACAGGCACAGGTGACAGCGAAAGGGTTTCTGTTCCCTCATGGTGCTGTTGTTCAATGGTATCACTGAGGAGCCAGAACAGCCATCCCCCTCACCATGCCAAGATCTTCAGGAAAACACCTGTACACAAACACAGGTCTGTGGGGTTCTGCTGCACCGTTCCATGTCAGAGCACAGCAGCACAAAAGGAAGCTCGTGCCCAAGCTTGATGCTTTAACTCATAACAAGCAATCTACACACACCACAGGGCCAAAGCTCTGCATACCTTCTGTGCAGCCTTTGGGCCGGTGTCCCAAGATGGAAGAGGATTCTTCAATTCTGAGCTGCTCCCAGTAATACTGGGGCATTTTTCCAAACTCAGAGATTCTTTCTCCTGAAAGCCATCCTCTCGGACTCTGGTACACTGCTGGTTTGAATCACTGCAGAACTCTCTCAGCCTGTCCAGAGTTTGCAAACAGATACGGGACTTTTCACACTTCTGAGAGTCTTCTTCGGTGAAAATTCACAATAAAAACACATTAGCAACTTATGTTCTAAAAGAGAACATCTACTAGAAAAACATCAGTAAGCACAGAACACAAGTATTTTGCTCCATGTCTCTCTTCTCTATGTTCCCTCTCCTCTTCCACTGCAGTACTTCTGCCGGCCTGACAGAATCATGCACTTAAAACAGATTGGTTAACCTCCCTGGAAAACCAGCATTCCTCACTTGTGTGCTTCTTTCTGTGTAGGAAGAGATGCATCAGTATTTTTGGACTTACAACTGCAGAGCCATAAAATTAGCTCAGAATATTGGCAATCAAACAGGTATTCTTTCAGTACATTTTTTTAAGCAGACAATATTGCTTCTTGAGGGTGTCCTAGTGATACTTCAAAGCATCACATCAACAAATTTAATACCGTTCCCTCTTTGAAACTGAAGAGGCTAATTCTTTCTACTGAAATGTAATGAACTTTATATTCACTGGTTTTCACACCAGCATTAACTTACTAAATTCTCTGATCAAAGCCAGATGGAACTCAGGCATTTCTGAGGCAATGGAGCAGCTGAGAATGAAAAACTTATTTACTGGCTGCCAATGCTTAAAGGTTTGCTAACAGTCAACTCACTTTTATCCTGAGTCTTCAGTGGCTTACAGATCTCTTCCAGAGTAATTTGTCGCACCTTGGTCTTCTTTTCACAGGGTTCATTGCTTTCCATACATGTGCTCCTTTTTGTGGCAAATTCAGAAGCCTGAAACATAAATTAAACCAATAAATTCAGTTACCTTTTCTGTTTGCTGTCCTCTGAAAGAGAATAATGCAACCAGCAACTTCACAAGAAGTTAATGCAAAATAATCTAACCTCCCATCCCTGGTATTGTTCAAGGTCAGGTGGAGGAGCTTGGAGCATCCTGCTCCTCAGAAGTCTTTTGAAACATGCAGTTAGAACACTATGTAAACAAAAAAATCATTGGCTGTTTCGTCACTGATCTTCTGCAAGCAGCTTGACTAAATATGAAGTAACTTGTAAGTCCAACAAAACATAAACATTCTGCACAGAAGCACACAACCTTTGTGTGCATCTACATTTCATATCATAATCTCAAATGGTTTAACCATGGAATTTCAATTTCCTTGGAACTAAGCAGGAAGTCCAACCTCACCAACTAAACCCAAAACCTCCAAATAAGCACAGCCCACATCAGCAGCAGTTTTCAAGTCCACTGTTGAATACCATCAAATAAACACTAATGAGGAAGATTCTTCTAAAAGGGCAGAAAGCTGTAATCACACCTTCCAAAATATATTTGGACCAAAGGCAACCAAAATAGCTGACTTGAATCACAGGAAGAAAAAGCAAACACCCTTCCAGGGCCAGAAGGGGCTGGAAACAGCAACTACAGGGAGACTGGAAAATACAAATTCAGAATGAAATCCAACTGCTGGGACACAGCCACTTTTTCCCAGTGGTGACACAGGGAGGATGTGCATCACTGCAGGTTCTTATGGCCTTGCACCTACCAGCACTCAGACCTCGAGTCACCCGAGCTCCAGCACCTGGGACAGGAGCACAACTCACTGCATGCCAGAGCTGCCCAAAAATAGGATCCATTCCTCAGTGTGTCACAAGCCAAGAGTGACACCCTGGAGAGACACTGGGTGTTCCATCAGTACAGGGCAGGCCTGCGTGCTTGGGGTGTTCCACCACACCTCACTGCCCTTGCCCTGCCATTATTTACATTCTTTGCACAATGCCAGAGCTGGCAGCTTCCCAAGCACTGCCCCTCTCTCAGGAATGATGTGACTGCCATGCAGGTTGTGTGACCCAGCCCGGCTCTGCACCTGCTCAGGGGCAGGGGCTGTGCCTGGGCTGACCTGCAGGGGTGAGCTGTGGTACTGGCATGAACAGGCTTCAGTTGCAGGACATGTGGACCCTGAGCATCTTGCCAAGTTTGCAAGGCGTATGTGGAGGTACACCAACATCCTGATTCACATAGTTAAAACTTGCCAATTCCAGGACTTGACTAAGGGATGCAACTGCTGCCTGTCCCACTGATAAGGTCTCACTTCTTGCTGATCAGGCTTCAAAATAGACAAAGATCAAACCTCAGAGAACATCCTGACTTACGATAATCTTAACATATTTCACATTTTGCAAAGGGGAAGGCACAGGGGTTCAACACTGGAGTGAAGCCTCAATGACATGGACAAGAAGCTGGCTTTGCCCAGGTCACCAAACCTGTGCCAAGCTCCAGCTCCTCCAAAACATGCATATCCTGTATCACAGAATCACAGGGTATCTGGGCCTGGAAGGGACCTCTGCAGACCATCCAGCCCAATTCCCCTGCCCAGGCAGGGTCCCCTGGAGCAGTGACACAGGAACGTGTCCAGCTGGGGTTAGGATGTCTCCAGACAGGGACACTCCAGGCCCTCCCTGAGCAGCTGTTCCAGGGCTCTGCCCCTCCAGGGAGAGAAGTTCTTCCTCCTGCTGGGCTGCAACTTGCTGGGCTTGATTTGATGGTCATTGCTCCTCATCCTGGCACTGGCACCGCTGAACACAGCCTGGCCCCACCCTCTGGCAGCCCTTGGAGATGTTTGTATGGATTGATGGGATCCCCTCTCAGCCTTCCCTTCTCCAGCCTGAGCAGGCCCAGCTCCCGCAGTCTCAGCCCAGCACAGAGAGGCTCCAGAGCCCAAACCATCTCTGTGGCCTCCCCTGGCTCCGTGTCCTTCTTGCCAGGCTGCTCCCCGAGTAGCTGGGCACCAGTGCCCTGCGTCACACAGATGCTACAGCCAGGACCTCGCAGCCTGGGCTGCGGCGGTCCCGGGGCCGCAGTGCCCATGCCCCGGACAGGGATACCAGGACGGATACCGGGATGGATACCGGGATGGATACCGGGACAGCGGGCCGTACCCGCCCCGCCCCGCCCCGCCCCGCGCACCGTGTTGCGGGGGCCACGCTCGCCGCCGCTCGCCGCCGCCCCGAAGAACCTGCTCAGCACCAGCTGCTGCGCGGCCCCGCCGCGCCGCTGGCCCCGCGGCATGGCCGGGCCCCGCACGGCGGCTCCGCCTCTCGCCGGATGCGCCCGCTCGGCCCGCCCCGACCCGCCCCGCCCCGCCACGGCCCCGGAGCGTCGCGGGGGACACGGAGCGGCCATGCCGCGTTTGCTCAACTCCATCGTGGCCGTCAGCCAGAACATGGGCATCGGCAAGGACGGGCGGCTGCCCTGGCCGCCGCTCAGGTACCGCGGCCTGCCGCCGCCGGCGCGCCCCTGGCCCGCACTACAGCCCCCAGCGCGCCCCGCGACGCGCGGCAACAGGCGGGCGCGGCAGGTCCGCGCGGGGTGCGCTGGGAGTTGTAGTGCTTGAGGGGATGCTCTGTGAGGCGGGAAAACGGCGGCGTGGCGGGAGAGCGGGGCTGTGGAGTTGTGTTTTGGGTGGGTTCTCTCGCATTCTAAGGCCGCAGGTTATTGCTTATGCAAGCACAGCTGTGGGACAAAGATCCCGCCTCGGCCATGGCGCCGGCCCAATCCCGTCCAACCACCCCTCCCTGGCAACACTCCCATCATGAGTGGGATTTTTTTGTTGAAATTAGAGAACTTGAAAAAATATTACGAATTAGAGAATTTATTCTTAAGACACGTTGTAATGCAGTTCGTGCTTCCCCGGCAGGAATGAGTACAAGTACTTCCAGAGAATGACGAGCACATCCCACGTGGAAGGTAAAGTTCAGGGTGTGTGGCACCGGACACCCAAAACTCGGGATTGTGCTTTTCCCTGCCTTGGCCCCCACTTCCTCCCCGCACAAGTCTCACCAGTGTTTCAGCCCTTTGTAATCGGTCGGATTAGATGAGGCAAGAAGATGAATCAGGTATTCAGAGGAGATGCAGGTGATCTCTTAGGAAACAATTTTCAAGTCCTTCTTTCACCAGAAGAATAGAAAACTTCATCTGAAGTTTATCTAACAAGTCTTTACCTGAAAGTTAAAGAAGTTAAAATGGGAAGATTTTCACAAGCTGCCTAATTAGCAGAGGTGGTTTGGTTTTTCTCAGTGTGCATTAGCTTATCTAACTTGTTTGCTGTAGTTCAGCCTTGGCCATGTGATCCACCCCTCTGACCTTTGTGACAGTAATTTTGCTGAGTTTTCTGAGTGCTGATCAAATCCATGCACCAGAAAATCCAAACCATGCTGATAGCATAGAGCAGAAATACTGTAGTTGTTTGTCAACCTGGTCACTTTTTCATTGTTTGTTTAGGGCTTTTTTTTATGTGTTAAAACTGTTAAAACAAGTGTTAAAACTCACTTGTTTGGTAAAAACTCACTTCTGGTCAGTTTGATTTATTGTTTTGATTAGGTGCCTTACTGATTTTCTACCTTGAAGTTCTGTTTTGATTAGGTGACTTACTCCGTTTTCTAATTTGAATGTCTGATCCATAATCCACAAGGAATGTCTAATCTCATTTTGAAACAATTCTAAGTGAAAGACTTTACGTATGTTTTGGAGACCTGATTCAGCCCTTTGCAACCCTATATGTACAAAAAAGGGAAAGAACACAATTGACAATTGTCTTTTTAGATGTCTGCAAGTTGCATCTTACCTGGCACAAACAACCTGTGATCAAGAAAAAAGATGTTTGAAATATAATTACAAAGAAACATTTTGTTCTATCCTGCCTGCAGATCTTTTGATAAGCTGTGATCTTGGATGCCAGGCAGGTAAAGTGTTTCATAACCAGACTTCTTAGTGGATTATGCTGCCATAAATCTTCACACTGGGAATGTCACCATTGCCTCTGTTGTGTCTCAGCCGGGAAACAACATGGAAAGAGTGACCGTGTTGGCTTTGTGGTTTTTTACTCTGATAACTCCTTTTCCTCATAAAGAGAAACATTCCTATCCTTAGCAGATTTACATATGAGAGATAATCAAGTTATGAATGCTTGGGTTTGGTCAGAAATTATATTTATGTGTGAATGTAAGAGTATTATTGATCCCCTGTAGGACTTCGGCTTTAGATTTAATTTGACTGGGTCCTCTCCTAGAAATCATTGTGGATTTATAAATCTGTATGTGACTCATTTGAGAACTGGGGCCTTAGCTTGTGCTTTTGCTAACTTCTGGAGAGGGACTTGGAAGGGCATGGGAAGTCCATCATTGTCTCTAAACAATTCGAGTCAATTCTCTCCTGCTCAGGTAAACAGAATGCACTGATAATGGGTAAAAAAACGTGGTTCTCCATTCCTGAGAAGAACCGTCCTTTAAAAGACAGAATTAATATTGTGCTCAGCAGGGAGCTCAAGTAAGTATGATAAATACTTGTCAAACAAATAAAAACCTGCACCAAAAATGTCTGTAGCATTAAAACATACAGTTGTAGTTCCAAATGTCGCATTTTTGATACCTGGTTAGAAAGCATTTCTGCTTTTGGTTTTGAGTATTATAACTACTTTACTCTTCATTTTTAGTTTTTTAAAATTCACTCACAAGGTAATTGTCATTACTTTGCATCATGAGTACTACTTCTAGCTCTACTCACAAAACATTTGACAATTTTCAATAGTGCTTCTGACTCATATATTTAACTGTATTTCTCTAGTTCATGCTTAGATTGGTGGCCCTTAATCAATTTTTTGAAGTTTATTTTCATTAGGATTTGTGGATGAACTGTCCTTTTTCAGAACTCTCTTTACCCAAAGTGACACAATATTTTGAAGCACAAATGTCCACTTGTAGTGCTTTATTGCTTTGGAGGATGTTGGTGGGTTTGCAGGTGAATGTGTGGGTGGACAGGGAATAGTGGCTTTTGAACTAGTTTCATTGAATGAAATATTAACGTTCGGAAATTCAAGTCAAAATCTACATTTCCTGATTATCTGTATTTAATGATCGGTGTTTAATTTGTAGATTGTGTATTTATCTTATAGATACGTAAATTTCTCAGTTACGCTTTTTCAAAAACATGTTGTGAAATTCCTGATTTTTAATTTATAGTGCCTCCTAAATTATGGTTAAGCTGTGATTTGCTGAACAATCCTACAGTCAGATGAGACTTCTAACATTTGGCAATAACAGGCACTTCAGAATAATTAACTAACATGAAACATGTAATTACTTGTTAATTCAGCAAAGCACATTTTGTGTCTGGTTTATATTGATGATCATGATGAATTGTCCTTTATTTATTTAGTAATACAACTTTGCTTCTTCTAGGGAAACCCCGAAAGGAGCACATTATCTTTCCAAAAGTCTGGATGATGCTCTAGCTCTTTTGGATTCACCAGAGTTAAAAAGTAAAGTAGACATGGTTTGGATCGTGGGAGGCACTTCAGTGTACAAGGTACATTTAGCCTCCTCCTAAATTACTCATTTTCTGTGATGGGATGAGGATGAAGTTCCTATTACTGGTGCTTTAGGAGGTGCTTTCCCTTCACATTACCAGCAAGCTGCAGTGATTGCAACAGAACAGGTCTCAGAGAGCAGGATCTCAACTCTCGAGTTCAGAATACCCGTCCAGAAACTGAACATTGCTCTTGCCAATGGGCCAGTGTCACACTGTTGTGCTTTTGAGAGCTTTTCATAAATACCTAAATTGTTAGGTTCTTCAGACAAAGCCCATATTGTTATGTTTATTTTACTGAGCCCGTGTTGTTATTTTACTGAGATTGCTGACTGACCCTGAAAAGGATGTGAAAAGAAAAAAAAGGAAAAGTGCTCCAGCATTTTTAGCCAGAGTATGACACCTTATACATGTAAATGAAGAAGAAAATAGGATTTAGAGAGAGCTGGCAGGTCATGGTGTCAGCAATAGCAGAAGATAATCATACAACAAAAGGTCGCACTCACTCTGCTTTCCCATCCAGCAGTGTTCCTACTGCTCCCACTCCCTGGGTCAAGAATTGTAAAGCAAATTCTTTTAAACAGTAAAAGAAACAGTGCTTCTGTCCTTTACTCATTACAAGCATGCTGGGAGATACACTCCAGTTGTTGTTCAGCACTCGGACATGAGATGTGTGATGGCAGTGCCATAATGCACCTGGTGGAAAATTAGGGCTGATACTGTGCCCTGTGTACAGGGTAGGAAAACGCATTTTTCTGGTACTTCTTGACACTTCGTGCTTTTCATGAACCTCTTCTCTGTGTCTGAGGAAATGCATCTTTTACAGTAAAAACCATTAAGTAGTTAGAGATTGCTAAGACTGTAAGAAGATGAGGTGCATATGAAATAACACTGTCGTTCCTTGTGGTGAAGTCCACCATATATTCAATGTAGAAATGCATTCAGCCTATAATCAGATACAATCCTACAGAAGAAATGCCCTTGGCTCTCAGCCATGACAGTGCCTGTGTCATGCAGAGGGTTTCTGGAGATGGCTTCCCCTCACAGAGGGCAGAGCTGCCCAGCAGGAGCCAGAGCCAGCTGTGAGCTGAGCATTTGCCCTTTTCCTGCCACAGCCACAGGCTCAGCTATAAAGAGTTATTGCTTCTGCTGCTTCTTCCAAGAGCATCTGGAGGCTTCTATTTTAACTATTGTTCCAGCATCTGGCTGATATTTGGAAGAAAATAATACCTTTTTTTAGACCATTACTCACCAATACTAACATTATAAATTGGCAGTTTTGATCAATAATAAATTGGAATGTACTATTCGTGCTGATTGGTACAAAGGAATGTGTAAAGTAATAGGAGACCTGGTTACCCTGGACGTGGAAAAGCATTGAGAGAGATGGGAATGTGGAGAAGAGAAGGCTCCAGGGAGACCTCAGAGCCCCTTCCAGGCCCTAAAGGGGCTCCAGGAGAGCTGGAGAGGGACTGGGGACAAGGACCTGAAGTGATAGGACAAGGGGGAATGGCTTCCCACTGCCAGAGGACAGGGCTGGATGGGATCTTGGGAAGGAATTGTTCCCTGGGAGGGTGGGGAGGCCCTGGCACAGGGTGCCCAGAGAAGCTGTGGCTGCCCCTGGATCCCTGGCAGTGTGCAAGGCCAGGTTGGACAGGGCTTGGAGCAGTGGAAGGTGTCCCTGCCCATGGAACAAGATGAGCTTTAAGGTTCTGACCAAGCCAAACCCTTTTGTTGTTCTAAAATTTCAGCTGTTTCCTCCCTTTCAAGGATCTACTCAAGACATTTCAAAGGAAAGTTTAATTACATTAGGGAGAAATCTGACAGTTTTATACAGCCTCCTGTTCTCAAATTGCCTTTGTGATGTTAACTGAACAGGTTTTATGGGGACCATACACATCTACTCAAACTGCAAGTAATATTTTTTGTGCCTGTATTAAAGATGCACAAAGGATTTTACAGGAATGTTTCCATTACACCATGTAGAAATGTGTGGGAAGTAAAATAGCAATTGGTAATTGAATAATTTCATTCAGTAGTTGTAGGTATTTGGTTTTAAAGCATTATTTTGATCTCACTAGTTTGTGTGGCTCAAAGGCTGAGAACTGATTTTCTTCATTAATACAGGTCTGTACTTGTCTATAGAAAGACCTACCCAATTTTGATTATTCAAACCGTTGCAGCACTCTTTTACAGAAAATCAAGTCTGTTTATACTTTCTACTGTCAAACAGAAAGAATGTTCATGTGAGAGTTTCTTGCTGCCCTTTTAGATCAAGGGAAGCACTTGCAGGTGGCAGATTTGCAGGTTCCCAGTGGGATCTGCCTCCGGCTTCTCTGTTAAGGTCTTTTGTCTGACCCTATCATCCTGTGGGCAAGGAATATGGTCTGTGCACAGTGATTGTTCTGTGGGTTGCTGACTCCTTGAGGCACAGTGGTTTTCTATTGGGATCACTATGAAATGGAACCACAGGCACCCGTGGCACTTTCGGGGGTGCTGCTCTGGCAGCCTGTCAGGGGCTGCCGTGGGTGTTGAAGGAGGAGTAGGCAGATGTGGGGATTCTCAGGACAGCACTGCAGCTGCTCTGCCCACGTTGGTCTGTGGTCCTTGGCACAATGAGTTCAGTCTGGTGACATTCCATTGGAGTGGGATTCTAGGGAATAGGAAGCAGATGCAGAATGCACTGGATGTGAGGGTGCACAACTGGGGGCAGTGTGTCAGAAGCTACAGCAGCAGCTTTGTCATTGACAGACAACACCTCTAGGGTCCACATCATTGAGACAGTGGCTTATTGTCCCATGGTGCCTTTAAACACCGCTCCTAGCACTAGCAGTCTCTGATCAGTTAATCAGTTTGGCTTGAGGAGGTCCACCATGATCAGGGCTGTTGTCACCAACCTCTGGGAGCAATCCTGCAAGCCGTGTTTCTGTAGATGGTGTGAACAGGGAGTGTGCCGTGACCTTCCACGCCTTTGCTGGTTTTTGTTTCCCACACTGCTGATGGGTGCCCTGGGCTGTTCAGGATGTCTGAGCACCTGCCCTATTGTGCCTCTTGCTTGGGCCAGACACCATGCTGAAACACCAGCCACACTTGGCCTCATCCAGGGAGCTGGGCTAAGGTGCAGCAGCTGCCCAGCTGTGCACATGTGAGTGCACATTTGGGGCACAGGTGTCCAGTCATTCTCAGGTGCAGGTGGCTGCTGTGCCCTGTCCAGCCTTTACAGATTGAGGTAAGCCAAAGTACTACAGCATGTGCTCCAGGATGGCATTTTTGGGACAGGATGCTGCCTGCCAGGAGTGGGATGAAGGCAGGGAATTGCTGCTGTTCACATCCTTTTTCTCTTCAAACTACAGGAGAGGGAGGGCCAGATCTGTGAACATTTATAAGGACACAGAGCATCCCTCTGTTGGTTATGGCCATCTCTCCCACTGCCCCTTGATTCTCAAGGACACAGTTCTCTCCAGGAGTGGAAGGATTGGCATCAGCTGCCTCAGGTCCTCCATGAGCTGTGGTGGCCACTCAAGTCCTCATGTAGGTCATGCTGATGCTGTGCTTACATGCTCCAGGAAACTGTGACCTGACCTCTGCAACAGGGAAAAGGGGAGTAGTGGGGACAGGGAAGAGCTGGGTGGAGTGTTGGATTTGGCAAGTAAAAGTAAGAAAGATTGAAAACAGCTCCATTAGTTCAGTGAGGATTCAGAAAAACTCCTGTGAGTGTCGTCATCTTGAATTTGGTTGGATAGTGATCCTCTCATCAGGTTTATTATCTCCTAATGTAGCCACAGGGCAATAACAGTGTGCCCAGGGAAGCTTTTGGACTTCTGACAGCACAAGTTTACCAGGTTAATTTGCTTGGATCTTAGTGCAGTGTTGTCTGGATCTCCTCTGCACTGTTCAGGATCTCCTGAGTTCCAGAAGGAGCTAGGTTTGCTGGTTTTTTGTCTGGATGAGGAAGGAGGAGCCCAGCAGTGGTCAGTAGGTTACAGTAATTACAAAGCTGCTGTGCATCATGGCAGGCACTCTGTGATTTTGTGTGAGCACTTCATGTTTTGAGGGCTGTCTGCTGGCTTGTGAGAGCTTCTTGTGTGCTGGGGGCTTGCGGCGCTGACTCACTCGTTGGTTCTGGCCCTTGTAGAGTCTTGTGGAGTCCCTTGTAGCTGTTAGAGCTCATCAGATGTACTGGAGCACAGTTTTTGGCTCGGTTTCATCCCCAAGAAATTATGTTCATGGATATCAAACCTGCTCCCACGTACAACTCAAGAATGGATGAGTGGGGACAGTTGGAAGATTCATTAACAGTTGGACTCAATGATCTTGGAACCTCAATAATCTTTTCCAACCTTAGAAATTCTACAGTTCTGTGATTTCAAAACCAGGTTTCTGTTCTGAGTTAAGGCACTGCTGCACCTATGGGGAGGTTTTGTCTCTTGAGAGGTTCAGGTCTCAGCCTTGACTCTGAAAAATAGTGCTCTCTGTACATCCTAGGGGGGTCGGTGACCCACAGAATGGTTTAGGCTGGAAAAGGCTTGAAGGCTCATGTCATTCCAAATCTCTTGTCATGGACTGCAACACCTTCCACTAGACCAGGTTACTCTGAGTCCACTCAGTATAGATTGTATCAGTCTCTTTTAACTACATTTAAACTGTGTGGTTTGGACAGGTCAAAAACAACATTGAGGTTTTATTAGGAATAGGACCTGTGAGTCCATCACATCCTTATATATTAAATAGGTTGTTAAAAAAAACCAAACAAAACCACCACCAACAAAAACACACAAATACAAATCCACAAAAACCAACAGAGCCAGATGTCAACTTCCTTGTGTATGGTATGGTTTTATGATGTGTGGAGTGAATATGTCAGCATTCCACCAGCTCAGCTCTGTGCCTCTAATTTCTCTTCAGTCCCCAAAAAATGGTGAAACCAATGGAGTGGGCTGGACAGGGCAAGACTGAATTGAGTATCAGTGAAGAACTACTGTATTCCTTGTGGAAATGACAGCAGTATGACAAAACTCCTTTGCCACCCTGCCATGTCCTCAGCAGTATTTTCACTGAGGCAGTGTCAGAGTCCAGGCCTTGCCAAACAGGCTCCTTTGGAGGCTCCACCTGTGGAAGATTTTGTGTTTGATAGAAAACTTACTTCTCTGAAGTTTTCTGAAGTTGCCTTGGAAGAGCAGGGACGACCAGGCGTTCCCAAGAAAACAGGAGCCGGACCCCATGGGCAGTAATTGGAATGGCAGGGGGCTTCCCAGCCAGGGCTCAGGTCCATGGGGCAGGGTCTGGCCCCCTGATCATAACCAGGTCAGGCATGGCCTGGGGATGACCAGGCAGGGCTGTGGGCACAGTCTGAGGCTGAGTCAGGATGACAGCCAGTAGCTAATTTAACTGTGTACTTGAATCCCAAAGCAGGGGAAAGTTGCCCTGAACAGAGCAGAGCAAGTGAAGTGGAAGAGCTTGTTTGTCCTTGCCCCTTGTGTGCTCACTGCCAGACACTGGGTGCTCCCAGCTGCTGAGGAGGAATATGTGGCCTGAAACCAGTCTGACTGTCTTGCTCTTCCCCAATCTCTTTTCTGTTTGCTGTTTACTGGTCATGAGTCAGCTACACTCACAGGCCTCCAGAGCTGGTCTGGAAAACTGAGGACGCATTTGCGTTGCGTCCCCAGAATGTGGGGACAGTGACACAGCTGGTTGGTTCATTCAGCTAATGAAACCATTTCCCTAGAACAGAGGTCACCATCTGGTCTCCCTGGGGTTAAATTCAACTGTCTTTGCAACACCTGAGGTCAGTCCCTCCCTGTGCTCTTCCCTGGCCTGTTGTAGTGGTAGAGAGTTCTTGATAAAGGTGAATTCCCGCAGAGTTGGATAGGAAGTTGATTTGTTCTACTACAAAGCAGAAGTGTCTCTATTTACAGAACACAACATGTTTTTATTTGTGAAGCAGATTATTATTCTTCTGTCATTTTGCAAGTGTGACTCTTCTTACTTCCCCATCCTTAAACAAACCAAAATACTAGTATTTGTGTACAAACTGGATGGACACCAGTTCAGTACTGTTCGATGCTTGTGTGCTGTGACTTACCCTTTCATTTTTAACTGTTCTCTAGTAGAGCAGCTTTTCTACAAATTAGCCTCTCAGCAGTGGTTAATTAATGTTATTGGATTCCATTTGTTATTACTTGGTTCCTGTGCTTGTTGGAGTAGTACGTAATAGCTTGCTGCATGGTGAGTCACTTTCCACAAAGAGCATTGCTTGTTGCCAGTTTAAGCGAAAGGGAGGAACAGCTACAAGCTTTTCAAAAAGGTATTGTAACCAACCCTAGTGTAGCTTTTCATGGGTTATTTTAATGCCTACAAAATCTGCAAAAGTTGCCTTTTTTTGATCTCATGACAAAATGTATATTCCTGCTGAATTTGTTAGTGAAAAACTCATCTAACAAACATTATCTTAGAACATTTTCACCCAAGGAGCTTGGAAATGTAAAAATTTGCAGCACCTGTTACCATTTTGCCACAATCCAGAGATCCAACTTTGAAGTTAAACTAAGGGGTAAATTGATATCTGGAATTCCAAAAAATACAGCACAAATCCCTAGCAGTGATCTTAAGCATCAGAACAAGTTACCTTGAGGTGTAGGCATCTCTCACCACTTAAACCTCCCTGTCTCCCAAAGAGGTGTGATTCAGAAATTGCTTGTTGCTACTGGGCCTACTGTCCCTTTCTTCTCACTCTTCAAATTTTGTTCTTAACTTCTGTCAGATACCCCAGGCTCTGAGAATAGGTATTGCTGCCACTTACCAAGTGGAACTGACACAGGGTGAAATTATCCCTTTAGAAACTGCTCTTCAGCAGAGTCTAAAAGAGGAGATTCAGAGTGTAATTTCCATGGCTTTGCTAAAAGCCTGTGATACATAAAATTGTGACTGAGTTTGTGTTGTTTCTAAAGGCAGCAATGGAGAAGCCAATTCATCATCGATTGTTTGTGACAAGAATCTTGAAAGAATTTGAAAGTGACACATTTTTTCCAGAAATTGACCATAAAGACTACAAGCTTCTAACAGAGTAAGTATCAAAATGCCTATCAGGCTTGTCTTCAGAATAATCCAGTTTGATTATTTTCAGGGTTCTCTTAAGGCCATGTTGGGTTTGAGTTTGAGTTGAATTTATCCCCAGAATCATACTTGCAGCTTGGAATGGTACCACACAGATTTTCTTGGAACTTGCTGTGTTCTTCATCTATGATCTTCACAGTAAAGAATTGTCTATGTCAGTTTGCTTCAAAAGTAGCTTTTTCTTATTGTTTCCTGGTTTACAATCACTCAAATATTTACTAAGATTTGTAACCCTCAGTACGTTGTTAGTAAATAGTATTTGGCCTCTGAATGTCTTTGATAAGTTGCCAAAGACAAATTAAATGGACTTGACTGGGAAGGCTTGAGCTTTATAGATTTCTAAGGTTATTCCTTCCCCCTTGAGAAAATTACTTCTTCCTAACAAACGTAGTAGGAAAAGCTGTACAAAAAGTTACAGTTTCTGCAATTCACTATATTATCCTTGTCATATTCCAGTTGTGCTTTTATGTCCTCTCCAAGATTACATCCAACATGCACTAAGGAGGCAGCAAAAATTCAGACACTTGCCTCAAGATCCAGGGAGGAATGGACCTGATGCTCTTTCTGCTGGTCCTGTTTTGGCTCTCAGCTGGCTACAGACCAGCAATGGAAGAAATAGAAAGTATGAGGAGGGAAAGTCTTGTCAGGCGGCACAGGAATGGATTAGCACGGCTCTGGGGGAGGATAGGCAGGGGCAGGGAAGAGGGATATGGGACAGACAAGGTGGGTGGGGAGGATGAGTCACCTTCTCCAATTCCAGTATATTCTGAGCTACTGTTTGCTCATCTGAGTGTCCTCAGATCTGACCTAAAGCTCCCTCTCTCTCTCTCGGCTGCTCCTAGCTATACATTGTTTTTGGCCAATGTACTGAAATGAGCATTGGTGTTAGAATATGATTTTGTAAAATAACAGGTAATTTCCTCACTGAAGTGGAAACCTGATGATGCCAAACCTTATCAAATAAATTTAAAATGTATCTCTCCCTCAAAGTCAGTATTACTCATACAAAAGCCTTGTTCTTTCACGGGGAGATGAAAAGATTTTTGAAAGCATCTATTAATAAGAAGTGGTTTAGAAAACGTGGAATATAGAGGAACTCTTTCTATAGTAGCAGTCACCTGCTTTAGTAATCTCTTGCAGACTTGTAAAAAGCCTTGTCTTTAGCATTTCCTCTAAATCAACTTAGGAAAACCAAGGTGAAGAAAACCTAAAGTGTTCCATGATCTCTTCTTCCTTGGCAGACATTTTGAATAACAGATTGGAGGCTTTAATAAAAATGTTGGGTATTTCTTTATTAAGCCAAAAATAGGGGTGTTGTTTTCTGTCAGAGTATGCTTCCTTGATCTAAAAGATGTGCATATAGATCATGGAAAATAGTTAATATGATTCCTAAAAACAATGTTTTTATTTGTTCTAAAGACAGTGTTTTGGTTTTTTTTTTCCAAATGACTTGCTTTTCTAGTTAATTGGATAAATTACAGGTGAATCATGATAATATTCTTTCCTGCTTGTTGGCTTTTGCTTTTTCTTTTCCTCTCTCCCTAGGTACCCAGGTGTTCCTGCTGATATCCAAGAAGAGAATGGGATCCAGTACAAATTTGAAGTGTATGAAAAAGCTGTTGTGGCAAAATAAAGGAGGCATTTTGTACTTCTGTGTAAGGGCAGGTATCTTAAACCATGGAGTTTTACTGAGTGTAAAGATACATTAAATTTTTGAAGAAAATCATACCTGATGCTACAATACCTCAGTTGTGAATGGTTCCAAAAACCATACCTCACAAGACTTTGAAGGTACACCCTGCAGAAGGGGGTCTGAGCAATTCCACAGCAAAGGTTGCATGAGACCCTGCACCAATCTTACAATCTGTGGCAGCATCCCTGACAATTCCATGGGTAATGAAAGGCATTAGACTATGTCAGAGCTTTTCTACTGAAACAAAGGGGTTTAGTATCTTATCT
Organism: Acrocephalus scirpaceus scirpaceus; assembly: GCA_910950805.1. Lineage (NCBI taxonomy): Eukaryota > Metazoa > Chordata > Aves > Passeriformes > Sylviidae > Acrocephalus > Acrocephalus scirpaceus. Next base: position 67,832,828 of record OU383776.1, on the reverse strand, counting down.
CCTTGTTCAAAACATCCAACACTGAGAAAGCATCCCAAGCTTGACTGGGATGTTGTATACATTTATAACACCCTCTAAAATGTATTGATGTAGAGGTAGAGGTAAGCAAGCCCAGCAGGAGAAGGGGAATCAGGAAGTCTCACGCAGCAGTTGAGGGATGCACTGATCCAGGACCTGTCACCCCAGGATCACCAGTCCTGCTGCAAAACCTGATCCAGGAGGGCTCCTTTCCACCTGGGGCCACAGGTCCTGCCAGGAGCCTGCTCCAGCAGGAGCTCCCCACAGGATCACAGCCTCCTTCATGCATTTTCTGCTCTGGTGTGGGCTCCTCAGGGCTGAGGGTGGGACTGTGCTCCCCATGGGCTGAGGGGAATCAGTGCTGCACCCGCTCCGCTCCCACCTGACCTGGGTCTGGAGGGCTCTTTTCCTGTCCACTTCCAGCTCCTCTGGCCCCAGCTGTTGTTCCTTGCAGGTTTTTCCCCACCTTCTTAACTCTGTTATCCCAAAGGTGCCACTGCCACTGGTGGGCTCAGCCTTGGCCAGCAGTGGCTCTGCCCTGGAGCTGGTGGCTTTGACCCCACAGGACGTGGGGGCAGCTTCCAGCAGCTTCTCACAGAAGCCACCCCTGCAGCACCCCTGCTCCCCAAACCTGACCAGGCAAAATCTGGTAAAGAAGCTTTAATATTTTCCTAGGTTCACAGCTGTCTGAAAGCTTGGCTGCTCTCATAAAAATTCACTGTGTCACTTTGACCACAGCCTCTTCGAAGTGGAAGAAAATACACATTGATTTCTTAAAAGTCTGTGTTCCTATGTTCCTGCCAAGCATTATCAGTAAAGATTCAGTTTGTTTGTCTTTGATTTTGAATAATTATGTGACAAATATGGATTATAAGCAATAGTGGAGTTTCATCTTTATTAAATATAGTTAAATATAAAAATACTACAAATATTAAATAAACTGGTATAATTTACGTTGATGTTCCCTTAGAATATCAGCTATGGGCACACCTTGAATTTTCCATGGCACTTTACTGCAACACCTAGGTGATAAAAAACATATTTGTTGTAGCACCTGCTCTGAGTTGTCTCAGTTTTCTGTGTTTCCTTTGAAACTGTAAGCACTTCCCTATATTGATCTTCTTGTTCCGTGTGCACTGATGTTACATTGATCGATAGAAACAAGTTTATGCTTACATAATACAGCAAGAAGTCCCCAGAGTTTTAAATTGACAGCACATTGTTGAAAGGGAAGAAAGAGACTGTTACCAGGGAGATGTCATGGGTTTTTTTCTAAATAAAAGTCACAGTGACCCTGGCAAGAGAATAACCTCCCGAAAGTGTTTAAAACATACCTGTTATAGGTCAGTGTTGAAAGCTCTGACACTTTGCAAAGTACTGTGTTTAGGACAACTGACATTTATTAAAAATGGGAGAACAGACTTCATGCAATGTTTGCTGTGGCCAATATACATTAGAAACTTAGTGCCTAAGTGCAGAGATACGGCTAACTGAGGCCAGGATGTTTTGTAGCATCATTTCAGTTTCAAAGAACTTTTAACTTGGGTGCAAAAACAAGCCTGCTGAGAACATAAGTGGTTACTCTTGATTCTTTGTGGACTCACTCAGTCCTCTCCAGATTTAACTATGTCCTTTGTCAGATACAACAACAAATTAAGTTAATTTACATTTCGTGGAAATGTGAATTTCTGAGTCTCCTACTTGAAACTTTACAGAACATAATGCTGTTCCTTCAGTGTGGCTCTGCCACAAAGATGCATTTTTGTTTGGTTTGGTTTTTAGTAGAAGCACTGCATTTGGACAGCACCTTTTGTACCACAGCGTTTCAACATACAGAGACCTGTTGAGACCTAGAAGAATGCCTTTGACTGCAGTGAAGCTGAACCCAAAATCATGTTCACCCCATGGACAGACACCCCAAGCACCACTCTTTAACCACACCAAGGTTAAAGGCTTGCTGTCTCAGGGTGGGTAGGCAGAAGGGTGTGAGCCTGTGTGCTCAGCAAGCACATGCAGACTGTTTGCTGTTGGGTTGTATTGTGACAGAGGTTACCTGGCCTCTGTTACCTCCCCAGGGTAAAAATAAGTATCTTACACTGTGGCTTGAAGACAAAAAAAAACCCCCTGTGTTCCAAGTGCATCTTCCCCATGTTTTGTTTACTCATGTACCTCATTGATGAATGATTCCTTGAAAAGCCATAGATTCTCATTATGTCCAGTACAGGGGAAAATGTCATGTTTTTACCCAGTTCCATGCAGCTAAGTGCAATGAATAGCATCATGAGTGACAGTGTAATTACCAATCACCAAGAAAAGTCTATACAGGTATAATTTAATCCCCCTCATTCATGCTTTCCCAGGAACAAACTGTTCCAAACATATTAAAATTTTAATTTTCAAGGATAATACTAAATTCAACAAGATAGCTAAATCCAGAGGGTTTGCATAAAAAGTGAAAAACAAACATAAATGTTTTTATTGCTTGTCTTTTACTCATTATCTCTTATCTGACAGTGGACAGTGATTTCCATTTGGCAGTAGAAAGCTGATGTTTTCAGTAGTGTTAGAGCCACGGTGTATTCAAGGTCAGAGCTGGGAACATTCCAACAACAAATCTCTATCGTGGACAGCAATCCATAGAAAGGAAAGGTACACTCTGAAAAATAAGTTAGCTAATTTAGCAAATAAAATACTATTAGTATTTATACAGAAGAGCAGGGGAAAAACAGGAAGGGGAGAATGGCAATGATTATCTTATTCAGGTTATCTGAGGAGAGCACTGGTAGCACTTGACATCTTAATGGGGAACAGACAATTGTGTTGCCTTTATCATACAATAGCTAATTTGCTGACGACTTAAACCTAAACTCAAACTTACCCTCAGTACTTAAAAAGTTATGCTAAGAGAAGAAGGTAGAAGCAGGCAGAGGCAGCAGCTGACTTGGAGGGAAGGATTGTTCTTAATCAGGACAGAAAATTAGGTGAGCAGAGGTGACAGATGAGGTGACAAAGCCTGGTTAAGTACAAAACTGGGAGATGCCTCCCTTGTTGTTCAGGTGTGCTGTCTGCTTGCCCTGGAGGGCTGTAGGAATGAAGCCAACCAAGTTAGGGTAAGGCTGGCTGAAAAATCTGAAGAGCCAGGTCCTGTACCAGAGGAGTGGAAGAGGAGAAAGAGCTGAGGAAATTCATTGAAGGATACATGTTTTATTGGTTAGTTTGCCCTGTAGCTATAATTACTAAGAAAACGCTTTTAAGAGTGCTGGCGGGGTTTAGCACCTTTAAGATGCTGTGACAAAGAATGTCATTAGTGAGGGGTTTTCAGGATTTGGGCGTTTGTGTGGCTATTGTCAGCTCCACAGAAATCCGCAGCTGGATTGCTATCCGGAGATGCCTGCTCTACACGCAGGAGCGTGAGTCCCATCGCAGAGCCTCCAGTGCACAGGGGTTGTGGCTGTGCCCGGCCCAGTGCTCTTCTGCTTCCCTCGATGCACAGCTTCTGCTTCTGGGACTGCATGTGGGAAACCTGCTCTTTTCCTTGTCTTCACTTGTTTTCAGCTGGCTCTGGGGTGATCCTGGGTTATTCTACCCTCTGTTCCCTGCAGATCATTCTGTCTCCTTTCTGTAACATCAAAGCAAAATTCATACAAGAAGGCTTTTGTTAGATTAATTGACATGGTTGGATGAAGAATAGATGGGCTCTCAAGCAGAGTTCTATTCTGATTACGTTTTCAGGACTTCGAGTGACTTGGACAAGAGCTTACATTGCAAAAGTTGCCTGTTCATCTCCAATTAAATTGGGTGGGTTAAAGTAGATTATCTTTTTTCATATATCTTGTTTTGCTCTTTTTATCATTTAATGGTTTAGCTGCAGCATTTGTATATCTTCAGTCCTTGAGCTGTGGTCTTTGTCATTCTGTCCTTTATCTCTTCAGCTGTCCCATTCGATTGAAAATTTACAGAAATTCAGAGAATTGGGCTGATCATGAGAAGTAAGTATTTCAAATAGATGTCTCTTAAGTATGTGCTTATTTCTGATTAAGTGGTGGTGAAGTGTTTTTCTTGAAATTGGGCTATACATTTGCCTAAATAAGCAAATCTGTAGGTATGAAAATAAATATTTTGTTAAGTGATGTCTGCTGTGAAAAGAAAAAAGATGGGGGGGAAGAAAATACAAACTGGAATAAACAGAGAGGACAGGAAATAATTGATACACCATTGTCTATGGAGCCCTAAATCAATGTCTTTTCCTTCCTTGAGCAGTTCAGTTTAACAAGTTCCTAATACCAAGCAGTCTTTTTCAGTAGGCAAGCTATTATTCAGAAGCCATAAAATAGTTTATAAATTATGTAAATTATTTAATTGAGATGGACACTTGCATGAAAACAGAACATTTTGATGTTCATCCTTCCTTCCAATGCAGTTTTCCACACAAAAACCTGCTGGGAACACTCACATTGGTTTCGGACAGCTGTCCCAGTGGATGGATTATGAGCCCTTCACTGGAGATCCCTGCTTCGCCTCAGTAACTTAAAATGGATTGGGCCACTGAATTGCACTAAAGCTTGTTCAGTTGTACTAAGGAGCACTTTAGAAGCATTTAGTCTTTTTAGTTCTGTATCAGTAACTCTCTGTATCAGTAGCTCATTGAATATGTCCAAAAAAGCTCCTGGAAATAGTTTCTTATGAAAACAGCATGAAAAAGAGCTTCATTTCCATGAGAGCAAGAAGGGGCTTTTAATCACTATACCTCCTCTTGTTAGTTTTTGCTCAAAAAGATTAGAATTTACATCTGATCCCATCAGCAGTCCTAGGTGGAAAACCTCATTAACGTAACATATCTAAGTTTAGAAAGACTTGGGTTTTTCTATTTAATTTTAAATCCTTTTTTTCTCATGCTTGTTCAGTTGTTTATCATGGTAGAAGGCAACCCATTCAACTGGAGTTCTTTACTCACTGAGTATTTTTGGGCATATTGCTATTTCAGCCAGTCAAAATTGATTTCTTTAGTGTTGACTCTCACTGTCTCTTATGAAATTATGGTTATCTTTTGGATGGAATAATGTAAATTCTGTTCCTTTTGTTGCAGACCAGTTTCACATTTTTTCAGCACAATTCACTATATTTTTTCCTAGTATGTAATTCAGATTCTTTTAGAAACTGCTCCAGACATAAAAGTACAGCCCATGTTCTGCTTCAATCTAAACAACAATTTATAAACATGTATGAGGAAGATTCAGCTCTACGGATGTAGAGGCAGTGGGAACTGGCAAAAGAGAATTATCCCCTGAGCCTGCTGATTTATAGCACCCAGGAAGGTAGCACTTGAATTGTGCAGCATTGCAAAGGCTTTTGCCTATGGAACCAGACATTTATTGCAATATATTCTCTAAAACTGTTAGAGGGAGCCCTGCTTCCGTCACCAGCCACAATTACTCCTGCAAGTGTCACAAGTGCAGTTCCCACACACACTCAGTTTTTTAATCAAAGTACTTGGCAATAAACCACCAAACACTTCAGAGAGATTATTTGTCCAGGCAGAAAGCTCCATGTCATAAATATCTAATCAAAACATGCGTGAAGGACACCAGGAGATACCTGGGCACTGGCATGATCTGCCTGGAGGCAGAGGGTCACACCAGAGCCTGACGGGTCCACAGAGCCTGTTAGCAGGGACAGTGCAGTGCCACGTGTGCCTCCAAATTGCCTGGTAAACAAACCAATAACATAACAAGGTACTTCTCTAGATTTTACACTGCACGCATGGGGTTTTTGTGAGACACTTCATAGACTCCTAATTCCTTCTGTTTGGTTTTGGTCATTATTTCTGAAGCACAAAACATAGCACTCCACTTCTCTCTTAGACCTCTCAACTGATGTCTCTACATCACTACCATAATCCCCTTTCAAGATTTTGAACAAGCAAGCAGCTGTGCCTGTTACATTTAAGAGATATATATTTAAGAACGCTGTTGTTTACAACATGAGTGCATTCCTCTCAGCAAACAGTTCTAGTACAGTAAACATCTGCCTCTGTACCTAGTGGTTTAGAAGGTATTTAAGGTACCAAATTGGTATATGATAAAAATAATTTCAGAGCTTGGGGTTTTTTTTCAGTCATCCCAAATAAACTGAGTTAATTAGGCTTCTATATTTTTCCATTCATTCACTATTTTGAAAAGAATTCTATGCACTAATACATAATGAATTAAGAGAATTACTTCCATTGCATTGTATCATGTTCAACAATTTACATTGCAATGCATTAATATATAAGTAATTATATACGTAAGCAATCCTGGCTCCTTCCCTTGAATGAGTTCCTGCTAGTGTAGGCTAAGGCTGGCCAGTACCAAACAGATACAATAGAGTGTTTGTAATTTCTCATGGGAAGCAAAATCCAAAACTAGGGCAAGGAGGTAGGAACGTCGGATTGAATATAACTATTTCCAATTCCTTTTCATTCTTTTATTTCCCCATAAATAAAGTGGAGCAGCTGATTCCCAGGATCCCCAAAGACAAAGGAAAGGCCTGTCTGTGGTTGATGACACTTGAACTCCAGAGGCCCTCAGGTGTGGCTGCACTGCCAGGTGCCAAGCCAGGGCTTTCAGCTCTGAAACCACCTTCCCAAAATAGAGCTCCAGGGCTCCAGGCTTGCAGTTCAGTGCTGGGCTTCCTGCAACTTGCTGGCAACTGGCATCCAGAAAACTAAATATGTCATTTTCCTGCCTGCCTGCCCATATTTGGGCACCGTTTATCAAGAATCACCCACCTAGGCCACACCGTGGTCTCAGAAATGCTCGTTAAGTTGCATGGCCTTGATGAGCAGCACCTGGGCTGAGCTCCTCTTGAGTTACCAGTGACACTGACTGCTCCCAGGATCTGGTGCTGGCTAATGAGCAAGTCCAAGTGGACAAACATTTTCATTATTGAACATTCAAAGAAAGTTGTCAAGCAGAATTGCAATCCAGACGGAGCGTTACTATGACTAACGTTGTGACCCTACAAACATTGGTCCTAACTGAGACCTTCTCTGAGCTCAGGGGGATTTCCCACAGGGAAGAACCTGTACAGGGATGGCACACACCTGAACAGGCTCTGGGGCCATGAGCATGTGACTGTGAATGTGCTACAGCAAATGGAGTAGGAATGTTGCTCTCCAATTCCTAAATGCATTAGATTTGTAAATCAGGCTTATGAATTACTGTCATGCTTCTAATAAATTCCACAGAGTCCTTTGTTAAATTCTTTTAATTAGCCTTAACATTGCTGTTAAGTTTAAGTGCTGTTAAAATCTCTAGGCCTAAAGCTTTGGTCAGGTCAAAGGCTATGTTTTGCAGGGATCCACTCTGAAGCCTGTAATTCAGTAGCAGGGTCTCCCTTATTCCTTTGTATCCTCACCCTTTCCCATTCTTTCTCCTCTCCTCACCCTCCACATACACCACTTTTGTTTGATTTTAATTTTAGATTGATTGATTCTAGATTTTGTTCTGTGTGCTTGAACTATGCAGTGAGTAGTAGCGTGAACCATGCCAAAGAAATTTGTTGCACTTTCACTTTTATATTAAACCTGATTTGGCAATACCTTTTCCAGTGATTCCTTGAGCAACCTAGAACATTCATTTGTGACAAACGTTTTTAGTCAATTAAAATTAATATTAGAATTCTGCAACCATGAAACTTTCTCCTGGTACAGTAGGTAGCCCAACTGTCAGTGAAATACAGGGGAGGGGTATCAAGAAGTGTGATAAACAAATATGCCATGTGCATATGGAAACACCTTCTGTGTTTTGTAATAAAATTTGTGCCTCATGGATGTGTTCCCTGCTCTGGCTTTTCACTCTCCTTCACTTTTAGTAGGAACTTCTTGATACCAATAGTTGTTTTTCTATCCAACCAAGAGTATCCATGGTGATGTTTATAAGAAAAAAATCTAATTATCTTCATAAAAGTGTTCTTCCAAGAGCTGGCTTGATACACGTTTGTTTGGGTGTTTTTTTGGTCAGTGATTCATGTTGGCTATCAAGCTGAACACCACAATGCAGGCAAGGATGGAAGGAGGAATAAGAAAGGGGACATTTAGAGCTGCAAGAACTACAGAAGTGGTACTGTTTCAGCAGCAGGAGTGCTGGTATACAAGTGTACACTGCCTCTCCATCTCACAGAATTAGCCCAACAACAGGACTGTGAAGAGCAGTAAACTTCTGAAGAGTGGGTGCTCAGTACACATGCCTTTCTGAGGCTGCATGGCAAAGACTGAGTATTAAGAATGTGGATGAGGTAAAGAGGAGAAGAAAACAAAGATAATTAGATTTTTACCACTGGGGAATAAAAAAACCCCAAAACATCTGCGGACATTCTCCCAACTTAGTTTTTGAAAGAGAAGGTTAAAGAGTAACTGAGAAACCTACCCTTGGAATGTTGTTTGTCTTAGTGCCTTATTCATACCATTTATCCAGCTCTTAGTCATGACGGCTTCTCATTGATCCTGACGTGCACTTTTAAAAAATAGCAAGTTACAAATCCCCTCCACATTGCTCCTGGAACCTTCTCTCTCCTGTGATGCCGAAATCAGTCCTGTGCAGCTGGATGCTGTGCTGTGACTTGCTGCTCATTGTAGGACCGTGATGGCTTGTTTGGCTGTCAGTTTACCCTCACCTCCCCTGCTGGTGTGCTGCACTCACCTGGTGAGAATTACAGTGTGCTGACACAGGGTGCTGAGGCAGCCGTGCCTTGCCTGGGGGTGAGTGCAGGGTCTCAGGCAACCTCTGTGGTGAGCAGCCTCTGCGACAATGCCCTACAAGCTGCACTCCAAGGAAATACCCTTGGAGTCTCTGGGGACCATCAGGAAGTCCTGTCGCTCACAAATGTGTCTGAGAACACTCCATGAGCACCACCACAGGCACCCAGCAGCAGAAGAAGAGCTCAGCACAGCTCAGTGATGGGAAGTGTCAGGCTGGCTGCTCCAAGGTGAAGTGATGCTTGAGCAACCCACAGACCTGCAATGAACTGAGTGGCCCAAGGGAAGGCCGTGGACAGTGCCCACCTGGATTTCATAGAGCCTTTGGCACTGTCTCTCAGAAGATCCTCACAGGACCTTTGTCACAAGTGAAGATGCTCAGACAGCTGCTTCTGGTTAGCCTGGAAGAGAAGATGCTCAGGAGAGGTCTCACTGCTGTACACCAATACCTGAGAGGAGAATGCAAACCAGACAGAGCTGGATCCTTCCCAGCAGCACTCGGTGACAGGGAAAGAGCCAACGGGCACAAACTGAACTAAGTCTCTCCCTCTGAATTGCAGGAAACCCTTTTTCCCTGTGAGGGTGACCAAGCACTGGCACAGGCTGCCCAGAAGGGTTGTGGGATCTCTATCCTTGGAGACATTTTAAAAATGGTGACAGGTGGCTTCTCGCTGTTCCTGGGTGATCAGGAGTCTTGGACTGGATGACCTCCAGAGATGCCCTGCAGCCTCAACCAGATTGTGTTTTTGTGAAGGTGTCCTAAGCTGCATGGAAACCAAGAAGTGTCTGTGACTGTGCTTTGAATTTTCACAGAATTTTAGCCTGTGAAACTAACTGGGAATTATTGCAAAGTCAAACTTGGTAACACCTGGGGAAAGCACCTCCTTGGGCTCAGCTTCCTCTCAAACCCATTAAATCCTTGCCCTGGGTGGCTGGAAGCAGTGTGGTGATGAAGAAGATCTTCGGTGGGTTGTTTCTCTGTTCACTGCACCTAAGGAGATCACAAAGTAGAGCCAGAGACGCCTCAGTGCCGTGTCTGTCCGGAGCAGGGGTGGCTGCTCTTCTCCAGGGGAATCCACCGGAGGTGCTGCGGGGTAGGGGCGTGGGGATGTGGGAGGCGACGGGCATCAGGAAGTGTGGGAGACCGAGAGTGTGGGGGCTGTGAGGCTGTGAGACGGTGTGAGAGAAGGAGGGGGTGCGGGTGTGAGGGTACGTGGGGTGACCGGAGGGGTGAGAGGTGGGTAAGAGCAGGGTGGTGTGGGATGTGAGGGGTCTGTGGAGTGTGTGGGGTACGAGGAGGGTGAAGGGTGTGAGGGGTGTGTGGAGTGTGAGGGGTCTGAGGGATATCTGGAGTTTGAGGGATGTGTGGGGTGGGAAGTGGGGTGAGGGTGTTTGGGTGTGGATGTGGAGGGGAGGTGAGGGGAAGCAGATGTGGGCACCTGTGGGGTGTTGAGGGTGTGAGGGGACACACTGGGGTGTGAGGGGGCTGTGGGTCTGGATTTGGGGCTGTGGGGGAACAGCGGTGGGGCACACGGCGGGATCGCGTGTGCGAGGGGGCACTGGGGCCGTGCGGGGGTGGGCTCGGGGGTGGGGGCTGCGAGGGGCAGCGGCTGTGCCGAGGCCGAGGGCGGTGCCGGGGGCGGCGCTCGGTGTCCCAGCGTTGCCGAGTGTCCCGGTGTCGCTCGGCGCCGCCGGGAGCGCCAGGAGCGGTGGCTCCGTCCCGTCCGCCGGGAGCAGGGCGCACAGGGAACGGCGCTGCCGCTTCGGGTAAAGTATTTAAACTAATTCTCACAGCCTTTATTTAGTGTTCGTGGTGTTTATACGTTACTGTGTGTGCTGTCACTTCTCTGCGGAGAAGTTTGCAGTCCTTGCTTTTTCCCAGCTCCTCGCAGGGAGCCCTTTAGAGCCGTCAGGTTGCAAGTTGCGGTGGAAACTTCGGGGTGGTGGTGGAGTAGTTTAGGCAGCGTTGGGATGGTAATTTTTTTAAATCAAAAGTAACTCGTAAGTGGTAAATTTAAACTAGCATAACAAGTTTTTATTACCTGGCTGAATTTGCCGGTTTTAATGTGTATATGAAGAATCATAAAAATACCTCAATGGTTATGTTCTTTTAGTGAGAAAGCACGTCTTTTTTTCCGAGATGAGAATCAATGACAATTTTACTGGAATGATTCTAGACTCTCTAAGCACAACTGTGAGAGCTTGTTTAACTGTGAGGGTGCTGAGGCACAGAGGGCAGGAAGTCTGGCTCCCACATTAAATAGGTGAGGAATACTTTGCAAGTACTCCTTCATTCATATCACGCATTCATGACACTGTGTTTATTTGTTATAACATCGATGGGCTCTTTCCCCCTCAGTGCTGTGATTAGATTGTTAGATTCAAAATCAGGTTTTCATACTGTGAGGTGACTCGTGCTATTTTGTCTCTGAGTACTTTCCAGGACAACATTACAGTTTGAAGACAAAACTAAGCACTTTCTAGACAGGAATATTATTTGTACAAGAATAATAGGAACTTGTGGGTGATTTGGCAGACTAGTCCATGATTCCAGTGTCACACACTGAGTTCCCTAAGTTCCTCATGCCTCAAACCACTTTAAAGCTTGCAGTTGCTTTCAGAGTTTACCTTCACAGGTGAGAGGTAACTGTGTCAGTCCCGATAACAGGAACTCACAGAGTACTTCTGACATAACAGTTACTTACATTTAGGATTTTGTATAATCTCAATCTGTTCAGCACTGATCTGTAATGAATTATCCAATAAACTATTATTTTAGGGAATCTGCTTGACCTGTGGTCTTTCACTTAAAAAAAAAAAAGCCAGCTGTGGGGATTTTGGAGCAGCTTGTACCCAGTCCAGGTGTGATATGATTAACAGATGAAGTTGTGGCTATCATCCAGCACTTGGGAGTGTGTTCTGCATTATGTTGTTCCAGTTGTCAATGTGAAACACTTTTTTTTGATTGTACAGTATCTGATTCTGAAGTATTTGTGGGTTTCTCTTCCCCATTTCATGAATCTTCTCTTCACTTTTCTCTGCACAGGAACACCTCAGGCTTTTCCCAGGCAAGTTCATACGTGCCAACACCATTCACTCCTAACTTTCAAACTTCAACTATCATCTTAGGTCAGCCTTCCACCCCCCTCAGATCAACAGTCCTGCTGAAGTCGGTGGAAATAGTGAATTTAAGCTACAGGAGAGGTTAGATGAGATGTCAGAAAAGTAGCTTCGCCTTTTGGTAACACCCTGACCTGCTGCACAACTTCAGGTAGCATTATTCTCTTTCTGTGCCTGTTTAATATTTAATGTTCTTTTGGCCATAAAAGGTTTTTCTACAGGTGAAAAAGCTCATGTAATAGGAGCTATATGCCATCTTAAATGAGCAGTTAAGGATCAGAAGAGCTTTAGATAAATAACAAAGGAATGTAAAATCACCAATAACTTCCAGGTGGGTCAAAACTAGGGAAGAATACAATCAAAATTCCAACATGTGTATTATCTACCAGATATTTCTCTGCGGTTTCCTTCTGGAACCTAAATGTACAAATTGATCGGATACTTTTATAAAAGACTTTACAATAATCTTGAATACATTACTTGTCAAAAGTATGCATAAAAATCACAATAATGATTTGCACTCCAGTAAAAGCTGAGATAGACAGTACCAAGTCCTGTACTTTCAGTATAATGGAGTGAATCCTTAAAGTAATTCCGATGCAATTACCTTTTTAAAATGTTTTATCAAGACAGAGGGGTGAAAAAAGCCAAGCCACCAGTCAAAGTCAGATTTCCTCCTCAGATTTCCAGGGAGGAAATCTGACTCTCAGTTTTTCTGCTTGTTGGACCTTCAGAACAAAGTATACTGAGATCATCCTTCGATTATGGTATTCACAGTAAAACAGAATGAAATTACTGCTTTTCAGTACCAGAACATTAGTAGTGCTTTCAGTGATGAATAAAATGATTAATTAATTTCCTTTACAGTTAAACTAGTTACTATTTTTTATTTCTCTGGAAATATATTGTAAATAAATGAATTTAATCATTAATACATATCTAATCTTGTATTGAAATAATATTGCTCTGCCAATTTTTAAAGACTGATTTTTTTTTTTCTCTAAAGGTTTTCCCTACACGCAGGTAAGCAAGCACATACAAGACATAGAAGTTTAAATTGCATGTCTGTAGGTATACATTCATATAAGACTTTTTGTTATTTATGTCACCTTAAGCTCTTAAATTTTTGTGTGAAACCTCCTGATTTGATGCTGTCAAATGTTTCTTTTGTTGTAGAGCTGATACTGTCTGCTCAGGCAGAGGACTGTGTAAAGGACAGTCAAAAAGTAAGAAGGTGACAGTCATGCTTTAATCTTATATAAATGTTATAATTATATTGAAGTATTTTTTGAAGATTTTTTAGAAGTTTTTAATACATTTGTTGTAAGCCTAAAGGGTGGGAAAACATTTCTTCTTTTCTTCCCTTCATAGTTTTTTCACAAAATACGAGGGTGATTACAGGAGCAATTATCACAGTTAAACCCTATTTTTTTTTTTTTTTCCCTATTTCCTTCTCTTTCTCTGGGGGACCTGTGTGGTTTCTCGGGCAGCCAGGTGTAGCTCTGAGCCCTAGGAAGGTGCAGGTGGGCAGAGCAGGATAATGGAGGCAGTGGATGTGCCTCCCGAGGGCTACTCCCTGATCAAAGCCGTGTACCAGCGGCGCCTGCGCCTCACCCGGCTGCTGATCGACGGCGGCGCCTACGTCAACGAGAGCAACAGCAGGGGTGAGACCCCGCTCATGATCGCCTGCATGACCAAACACACGGACTTACAGAGCGCCAGCAAGGCCAAGATGGTGAAATACCTGCTGGACAACAAGGCTGACCCCAACATACAGGACAAGTCTGGGAAGACGGCCTTGATGCACGCTTGCATGGAAAAAGCAGGCCCTGAAGTGGTGTCTCTGCTGCTGATGAGTGGGGCTGACCCCAGCCTGCCAGACCACTCCAACTGCTCTGCACTGGTGTATGCCATCAACGCTGCAGACAGAGACACCCTGGAGGTTCTGCTTAAGGCCTGCAAGGCACGAGGGAAAGAAGTGATCATCATCACCACAGACAAGTCCGCGTCAGGGAGGCAGAAAACAAAGCAGTACCTGAATGTGCCTCCTCCAGACCTCGAGGAATGCACTTCCCTAGATGATTGCACCTCCTCATCAGAAATAGAATCAAACGAGGGTCCAGAAGACCCATTCAGCTTTAAGGAGCTGTATGGTGGACAACAGGTGGACAACTCATGTGAAAGAGTGCCGCTAATGACCAAATCTAGCTCAACACCAGCACGGTTCAAGCTGACACAGGTGTTGCAGTGTGATCCATGGCTAAAATGCTGTCCAACAGTGTTTCAGCAGAGGAAAATTGCTTCTTCGCAAGAGCTTCAGGATATCAGTCCCACAGAAGAGCTCTCCTGTAAAGTCAGTGGCCTTGACTTATGCAAGAGCGTCACCACTAGTCATGGAAGTAGAGACAGGAAAGACACTGCTCAGGTACCAAAAACTTCTGATCAAACCATGTCAAGGAAAGCATTACGTGATGCAATCAACTATCAGACGCCTTTTGTTGAAGAGAAGCATAACCCCAGTGAGATTCCCATGGGCATGAATGCCAGTTTGGGACAAATCAGTTTACTTTCCAACCTTGGCAGCATTATCAAGAAAGGAAGTGGAGAACCAAATTACAACATCTCCAGTTCTCAGTTAACTAACAGTCTGATTCCTGCTGGTGATACAAAAGGCAGTAAGTCACCAAAAGGAAATAAAGAGATTCTTTCTACATACCAGACTTTGTTACCAAGTCCAAGAAGAGTTCTGGTGATGTCTCCTGTTTCTCTGAGAGGCAGAAATCAGGCTCCTCTAGGGGAAGAGGATTCAGGAACTTTAGTGTTGGATCAGACAAGGCCAGGCTTTCTGCCACCACTGAATGTGAACCCCCGCCCCGCAGTTCCAGAGCTCACTGTCATAAACACAGTTTCTGGAATGATTTCTTATGGACAAACTCACTTAGTACCACCAGCATCTGCTTTCCCTAAGGGGACCAAAGATACGAATCTGCTGCGGAGGAGACCCTATGAGCAGATAACAGTCTGAGCAGATTCAGCAATTACTGAATCTTTAACAGGAGAGCAAAGGGGATCTTTATGATAGATATGTAAATATTCACTGCAGTCCTTGACTGTTATGGTACGTATCACACAATAGAGCAGGTCTGTGATGTAAAGTAATGTCTGCCTCAGGATGAGTAGAATAGCTCAGAAACTAACTGGAAAGACGTACTTACTTAATGATGCTGTCTTCTGCAAACTAAGGCATGTTTATTTTGCTGGTTTTGCAAAGTTTTCAACTTGCCTGTGGCAGACTGAACCCACAACAGTCCTTAAGCATTGCAGTTCTCATTGTAGGTTGTAAATACTACCCCTCCTAGATTTCCTCAAACACACACCCTTTCAGCACCCAGAGAGGGGGTGTACATGGAATTTGGGAACCTGAAGCATTTGACTGTGATGCTGGACACCAGACTGCCTCTGTCCAGGTTGTATATATGCAGAAACCCCAGAGACATCAGCGTGCAGTGGGGTGGGTGGCAGCTGGTGCACCCCGGCAGTGTCTCCTGGCCTCAGCAGCTTCAATGCAAGCGAGCAGACCCTTCAGAGTTGATAACACTCGTGTTGCAGGGCTGTGCTGCCCACACAATTCCAGCTGAGGGCTGGGAGCGTGCTTCAGTACGCCTGGCTGGCACTGGGAGTCAGCGGCGCACAGCCCGGGAGCTCTCCAGCCCGGGAGCTCTCCAGCCCGGGAGCTCTCCAGCCCGGGAGCTCTCCAGCCCAGCACACGGCGCCGGGCAGCGCCGGCGAGAGCCCGGCGGGGCGAGGGACGAGTCCTGAGTGTGCCGCAAGGGGCACACGCTGCTCACGCTGTCCCCAGGCACTGCACACCTCGGGCAGCTCCAGCACCAGCCTCTGGAATCTGCTCCCTTTAGAAAAGCAAGGGTGCGGGAGGCAGAGCCTGCACCTGAAACAGGCTCTGTTGCTTTGCATTTCTGGAGTCCCGCAAAGAGACCTCCACGTCAGGCTGGAGCAATTTGCCCCCAGTCAGAGCCCTTTTCACCAGGGTACAGACGCTGGGATACACCCAGAGTGTCTTCATGAGCAGGGGCACTTCACACACACATACACATACACACACAGACACAGACACACACACACATTTAGGAGCGGGGAGAGGTCTGTTCTCCTGCTCAGGCAGACCTAGAAAAGATAACCCAACAACTCAAGGGAAGCTGAGGCACTGGCACAGTTTTCCCAGAGCTGTGGCTGCCTCATCCCTGGGAGTGCTCCAGGCCAGGTTGGACAGGGCTTGCAGCCACCTGGTCTAGTGGAAGGTGTCCCTGCCCATGGCAGGGGGCTTGGAATGAGATGGGCTTTTAGTTCAGATGGTTTCCAACCCAAACCATTCTGTGATTCTGTGAGTCTAGTTACAAAACTCACCTGGGAGATGGAAACCCACATTTTGCCTAATTTGAAACAGAGGACTGAATTTCCCACAAGTGGAAAGCAGTCCTCTGCAGCCTCCAAGCTACTGTGTATTTTAAAGTATCTCTATCTAAAAATCTTTCTTTCCTTTCCTTTACTGTCTTGTGATTCCAAGGATCTCCCTTGTCTTTGTGTGCATCCCATTGATGCTGGATTTCTGCTACTGCATTTAGCATTTAGATCGCATCTTCTAAATTTTGAGAAAAAGTGATTGTGTTCTGTTTTGTTGTAATTTACAGAAATTAGTTGTATTGAAATTGTGTCTGTGTAATGTGAATTTCAGTATACTGAAATTAGGTATGTTTTTCCTGAAAATACTCAGTGGGTACTACCTGTCTTGCTGCAGCTTCAGTCAAAGTTCACCAAATCTGACATTACCTAACAAAAGCGTGTAATGTTATTTAGCTTTGCACTTAGTAGGAGACAATTTAACGGGGATCTTAAGCATAAAACAGTGCTAAGGGGATCTTAAACATAAATCAATTTAAAGAGGATCGGAGACATAAAACAATTTGAAGGGGATCACAAACATACAAATCTTTAATGGGGATCATCACCATAAAACAATTTAATGGGGATTCTAAACATTAAACCATTTAAAGGGGATTATAAACATATACTCTCTGTAAATAACCTTTTGGGAGTGTTTGTTTCCATTCAGGTTCTGCCTTTTCCTTCAGGAGATTTTCCTGGATCAGCCCCTATGTACACCCGCTACAAAAAAAGGATTATGTGGATGTATTTTTATGATACAGAAATTATGTGAAACAATACATGCCAGTATTAACTGAGTACAAATTAGACCCTACACAGAATACACTTTCCAAATGTTTTCACGATAATATAAAAGGAAATGGCAAGTTCTCATCTGTTAATCTCATAGTGAAGTTAAAAATTTGAATGGGAAAATAGATCTTTAAAAAAATACACTTTTTTTAGACAAAATTGACTATCACCAGGTGTTTTAACTGGTATCTTTGCTGAGGATATAAAGCCCAATTTCTGCTGTTTCGATTTTAAAATTAATGATGTAAATGGGACTATGGCTCCCTTAAATGAAACCGTAGCTTTTCTACAAAATGCTCAGAAAATGGAGGGAAGTGGCAAGTGTCTTGAAAAGGGAAGTTTTTTTGTAGTGTTACCAGTATTTTGTGATTAATTGTGATGCAAAGTAGTGTGAAGTGTTAATATTATTGTTTGTGTTACTGTTACAAGTGACCTTCAAAGGAAAAAGCTTTGTTCTCTTGCTGTTGTTATGCTGAATAAATAAAAGTTATTTTTTCCCCCTCAGAGGGAACATGGAAATAAGCACATGCTTTTATTCACTACTCAGGAAATGATGAGTCATTGCAAAAGGTACTCACTCAGAAGTGTTTCTCAGGCTGCCTCTGTACAAGAAAATGGGAACAGTTACTTCGATTTAATCCAATACAGCTAAATTTGTCCAAAGTATGGTGTGAGAGAGGCTCTTTCCACCTGCCGGAAGCCTCCTGTGGTTCCACTTGTGGAGCAGAGATGCACTTGTATTATCTTTGAAGCCTTAGTCCATGACATTTCCCAGCCACCCCGATGTTCTTTTCAGCAAAGCACGGTCAGCCTGACCCGAGTTCCTGATGTTAAATCCTAGGTTAAAAACAAGCCCTTCCAGGTGTCCTTGGTGGCTGCCAGCACAGGAAGCTGCCCCTGACTGGTGTCTAGGGCTGTGGTCCCACAGCTCCCCGTGGAAGTGCTCAGAGGGATGCCAGTCCCCAGGCCCTGAGCACTGCAGTGAAACAGTGACACTGGGCTGAACTGACACCAGCCACGCACACCCACGGCAGAAAGGATTTTAAACCTACCTGGTTAGTTTGGAAAGGTGAAGAACGGTTTGATTTTTTTTTCGTTTTTTTACTTCTAGTCTTCATTTTCTCTGCAAAGTGCTGTGAAACCATACAACGAAAGTAACTTCGAAACAAATAGTGGCAGCTTCATAAAAAGCAGTGATTATATAAGAACTCCCATTATTTTGGTTTAAGAGATTTAAGAACAGCAAGTCACTACACAAAAATGTTGTAAACTAGCAGTTTTCAAGGTTGTGTTTAAGGTGCAATGTTCAAAATACAGGCTTCAAAATACCTTTCCCTGCACATTTAATTTGGTTTTGCTTTTAAGGAGTAATTGTTTCGTTTTGATCTTTGTCTTTTACAATTACACAGCACTTCCAAAAGAATATTGCCATAATTTGATGCAGCTATACAAGAAAAACAGTAAACTAAGTAGGCACTAATTTTCCTTTTTTTCCCCATCAATCCCATGTAAGACCTTTATCTCTCTGCATGTGATATACAGCAGAACTAATTACTTTTCCAACTAAAGAAAGGGATTTATAAATAAAGATTCTTACATTTTCACATTAAAGTATTACTGGCACTGCACTAACTTCAAAGAGATCAGGTTTCATAACAAAACACCTTAAGAAAGCTCGGGGGGTGGGGGTGTGTTGGTTTCAGAGTCAAAGGGATAAAACTCCAATTATCATCACTAAATATTCCAATAAAAGACCCAGCTGTTAATCCTCTTGGAAAGACAATAGGTCTTTTACTCTGTACACAAGTTGACCTTTTTTGTAACAAGCACCCCAACACACATATATGTGTGTGTGTGTGTGCGCACATATGTATGTATGTATAAATATGCAAAATTCCTGTTTCTCAGCAGCACCTGTTACCTGAACCAGGCATTTCCTGCACTGATGATGCAGGCAGCTGCAGATCTCATGTTAACCCAGGCATTTTGTCCCAAAATGTACATCCTGCTATTTAAAATTGATGCTGAGATCTTATGCTGAGCACCAGAGATGTTTTCTAGAAATATACACAGGGCTATGTATTCCCAAGTTCCTAAAACCCATACACAGAGGCACGCTGAGGAACTGCAGTAAATTTCTGTATTTTTTCCCCGAAAGCATCAGCAATTTTGAACACTTTCATGCGTGTTTCACAGACAGAGTGAGTTACAACTTGCTTTCTCTCAAAAACATCGATTTTTAAATATAAGCCTGACCTGTACATATATTTTAAAAGCACAATAATGGGAGCACCTTTTAAAAACACACTAGTCCTGCTTGGGCAGATCCCCACTGAGATTATGAATCTGTGACTGTTTTCCTCTACAATAAGGGGAGAAAACAAGAAAACATGACCAAACAGTGGAACCAACAATGACAGAAGGGATCAGACCTGGAAAATTCAAGGGAATCAAGTTAATGGAATTAGGCCAAAAAACCTGTAAAAGTAATATTTCAAAGGAATTCAAGGAAATTAAGCCAAAGCATCAAGATATTAAAAAATTACCATGCAACTACCCCAAAAAATATAAGTTCAAACTACAGAAGACAATATAGTACATTACTTTTAATTTTACTGGAAGCAAACAGATATTCCTGAAAAAAAAAATTTAACAAACTGAAAAGTAGGTGTCTGGGAGCATCAAAAAACAATGATGAGTCATTGCAAACACAATTTGCTTTCATTAAAAATTCAGGAAATTAAATATTTTGGCTAGAAAAATATCTCTAATTAATATAAGGTTATGGGTCAATAAATCTTTCTGTAAACAATTGTCCAAACACTTCCTGTGACTATAATGCCTCTTACTACATTAGTACCTTTACTTATTAAAAGAAATAGTCTGAAAATTGAAAGACATTTTTAATCAAAAAATTTCAGAGGAACACTGAAATCTATGGAAAAGCCCCCCTCTTTCTTGGATATAATGTAGGGTACAATTCATGTACTCCATTAGGCTCTCCCTGACCTTTTTAAAACAAATCAATCCAAATATTTTTAATTCCCAGCACTCTAATTTCTGTATATTTTCCTTAGCGAAAACGATGGGGCCATTTAATCACCACATTAAAAGAGTTTTAAAGACCCTCAGCATAATTTCAGCTTTAATTTGAAGGTGTGAGTTGAAAAAAATACTTTGTGTGTTATTTCTATTTCAGTCAGAGCAGGTTAAGAAATGCATAACACTTTGAATGAATGCTGAAGATGGAGAAGGGGAGAACCTCAGGAGGAGAACCATGTTTGGAAAATGTGTCTTTGGATGGAATTTCCTTTGATTCCAGAGCACATTTAAACAACAGAAACCTTGGAAAATATCTAGTGCTTTGCTCCCAGTAGAATGCTTCCCCATCATGGCAGGACACAATGACAACTCTATTCTGTACCATGTTATCTATTTACAAATAGCCTTCAAATTCACAGAGAATTACAAGGCTTGAAACTATAGTAAATTACGAATGTTTTTATAATACAAGCAACAGATCCCTGAAAGAAAGTAAAAGAAAAAATGCTAAAATAAAAGACAGCTACAGCTGGAACAACAGAGACCTGTTGTTCTCACCAGCATAAATACCTGACTTCATCTGTCCTTTACTGTCTCACTGCCAGCCCCACAGCAACACGTTTTATTTTAGGAGAACATTTGAATAAACAAAGAGAAACAAAATCAAATTAATTTATTTATGTGCAAGTCAGATTAGACTGACATAAACAACTTCACAGGGGACTAGCAAAGATCCATAGGTAAAAGTTACACACAGAAATTCATATATATAGGATAATCCATACATAATAATTGAATTCACCACATAGCCATTTCCTGGTAATCCAGATGATGTCTTCTTTTAATTTTATCTGATTATCCCTGTTTACTGACATCTACAGATATTGCTCAGATATACTTCTTCCTTAAAAATATCTCTGGCAGTTGCTGGTGTTTTTTATTTAATAGTTTAATGAGTTTTAACAAATCCCAGTACTTCAGGTGAGAACTGGTCAGTGGGAAGATTTATAAATAACAGAAAAATGTGTCCCTGTGGTCCCAAGGAGGACTACCACTGAGAAATTAAATCCTGCAAATCAATGAATGCAACTGCCTGCAACAAACCACAACTGAACAACGAATAATTTCTCCAGACTCACTACAGAAATCACACAGTCAAGCATGACCCTTTGGTGGTTGCTGCCATGCACTTCACTTGGTGCTGCAAATTAAATCAAGTACTCTGTTTAGCTATTCCAAGTATAATCAGGTAGTTTTCTTCCCTATGTGGAGAAGTACTTCCTAATTTTAGCCAAGCACACCTTAATAGATGACCAAAATGAAGAAAGCTCTACCCCTCAATAACAGTAAACAATTATTAGATATATCTCTCAAAGGAGTTGTAGGTAACAAAAGGGAATTTTGAATTTTAATGTGAAATCTTCGTAATTCCAGATTTAGGATTAAGAAATGTAACTAACTTTTCTATCACAGCTGTACCAATGCCATGTAAGAACTAAAAATTACAGTAATTTACTTAATACTAACAGACTGCAAAATATTGTGTACAGTACCTGAGTTAACAAAATTCCCACAGGAACCATGTGAGAGGAACAGGAAAATGAGGACAAGAAATTGACAAAGTAATGCTTCTCAGGGCATTAGCTTTTATTCAGAAGCTAAAATGTCCTTGTGGACATTGTGGATTGAAAGAAGAAATTGTGGAACAATTGTGGAAGAAACCTTTGGTTTCTCTTGTATCGTTTGTGGTGTTTGGCAGTAGCCAATCCCACAGAGCTAGTGTCTCAGTCTGTGTGAATTCTGGGGAATTGCAACAGCAAAAGAGGCAATAAATGAACCAGGTCAGGCTCTTCCAGCAGGTGGTTAGCAGGGGTTTAGCTTTCATCAGAGGGAATTTCCACGTTGGAGAATTCTGAGAGCTGCAGGGATGCACAGGCCCAGAGAAGGCCGAGCGGAGCCACCATCACCCAATGGGCCCCGTGTGCTGGAGCGCCGCAGAGCCATGGGGAACGTCCCCTGCAGCCCTGGAACCAGCCCAGGCCTGGGGACAGCACTGCCACCGCTGCCACCGAGCCCAGCTCACTGCACCAGCTGGGCCTGCTCCCCGTCCGTGGCGTGGCTCCGGCACCGCCTGGGCAGAGGGACCACGGACACGGTGACCATGGGCAGGGTGACCACGGGCCTGGGGACCACAGGGCAGAGCACCTGAGCAGGGGCAGCGCAGTACCAGCAGCCATTCTCCCCTCCTGGAGTGTGTGGCACCACGGATCACACGCAGCGGGCAGGGAACAATGAGGAAGGCACTACATTTCTATTCAAGAGGCCTTTCTATACAGTGCCGAACAAAAACTCCTCCAATAATCACAGGCATGCTCAACACGGTCCTTCTGGCAAGGAAAATGCATTTCTTTGAACCAAAAATCCTCACATTTAAAGGGGTTTACAATATAAAACATTATAAGGTCAGGCATTGCATGCTTTGCACTTATCTTTCTATTCCAATGGCTTTTTTGAATTCAGAATTTTGAGGCTCAAAAACGTCGTAATAAACCCTACTTTTATCAAAGTTTTCTCGGATGAGAAGCAAGTCTTCTACAGAATACATGTCCTCCTTTCCTGTCCAAACAGTGAGGCTGTATCTATGTCCAGAAAAAGGGAGAAAAACAAAACAAAGAGAAAAAGAGTATATTAAGATAAAGCATGTAAAGCAGAAAGACATTGCACTAATAGGCTCCTAAAAATACTCAGGATTACAGCATCTTAATTTTAGAAATGTAATTAAATACAAACAACTGCAACCTGGACCAATTTATCTGTGATTTTCTGCCAAATCTCAGAGGGAGTTAAATAAAAACCTCAGGTAAATATCCAGCAAAGACATTTACCAGACTGAGCATTTAAGGTTTGATAAAGTAATCAATAATCACAAGCTGAGCCTCAAAACAGGAAAAATGATGCAATCCCAGACGCAGGTGATTGTTGTGCCCTGTGCTTTGTCACGTCAGTGATGTGTAGAGATGCTACCTAACCCAATTCTTATTAATTGCACAGAATTTCTCAAAAAACACTGAAGTCCCCCAAACTATTACTCAGTTAAAGCATTACTTCCACATCCTCCACATGACATATACTTAGTTTTTCATCCTTGTTTAATAAAACTGTATTAATTTAAAAAATGGATAAATCAGAATTCAGTTGTAAGTGAGGAAAACTGGCTCAGGAATTTCTGTCTTCTAATCATGCCACTGAAAAACCGCCCGAGTTTTACGCTGAGGTAAAAGAGAAAATCCTAATATTTCAGTGTGAATAATGCCTGTATCAAATGATATTTGAGACTGGCACAATTCATAAGACATATTGTTAGTGCAATAATATTTTAAAATTATTTTCTGAGTTTAAACAGCTTAATTTGAATTTCTGTCTTGAGTCTTCACTGTAAAAAAGAGTATCAGCACTTCATTTGTCCACCTTGTTTCAAAATAATTAGAAATTTTTCAGAGAGTCTCTTAAGTTTTCTGTCCTGGGCTTTGACCTTGGTTGGAACAATTTTATGAACCTCTGGGTAGGCAGAGCAGGTGAAAAACATGAGTAAATGGCAAAATGTGGGAAGCTGGGTTTATTCTCATTCTATTACATGTATTCAATTACATAATTTTTATAATGAAATGGTTAGGGGTTTGTAAGAACAACTTTTAAAGGAAAATATAAGTTGGTGTATGAAAATCACTGAATACATTTCAAGTACCTCAGCAAAATTAATTAGCTTGGAGGGAAACACCTGACTTCCAATCTAAAAATCATCTTTGACATTTTTCAGGAGACTTTGCTATAAAAATATAAATAGTGAATACAGTACAAAGTCTTAGGATTGGATGAATTCCCCATTGCAACATCAAACTGTTTAGTCTATTTAACTGTATTCATCTCAGGAAATGCTTGCGGCAGAACTGGATTACACCTATGCACCATTTAAAAGTCCTTATAATGAAAAAGAAGATTGTGGAATTTAACTACTTTAAAGAAATTAATAGTGACCACTTCTGTCTGAGGAATCAAACACTTTGAGACCTGAGGGAAATAAAGGACTGACAGAAGAACTATTTTCAATACTGTTGGGATGAGCATGGGCACATGACCGTGCAGCATTTGACACAAGCAGACACATGCTGGTCAGGACAGGTGAGTGCCAAGGGCCTGGCACGGCCCCGTGGCACTGCTGGCTCAGCCCTGGGAGCTGTGGGATGCTGGACAGAGCAGCACTGACCTGTGGGACTGCTGGAGCAGCCACTGGAGCTGTGGGATGGAGCTGGGCACCAGCGCGGTCCTGACCGCGAACGTCACGGGCTGGGACAGGGGGTGGCACAGCCGGGACATCTCCTGCACCATGGGCCACTCGTAGCCTGGGGACAGACACAGCACTCAGACCTCACACAGCCCTGATGAGCCCCAGACACAGCACGGGGTCCCTGGTGTCTCTTCTGAGACACAAAACCGGCACATCCAGCTTTCCAGAAAACCGCGTCATTCCACAATGAAACTGCTGCGTGGTTCTGAACAACAAACGTCCCAGAGGAAAAATGAAATAAATGCAGTCTCAATGTGGAAAATGAACTTACTAAGAAAACCTTTATTTTCCATAATTCACATATATATTTACTTACTTTACATACAGCTACAGAATGTGGCATTTTTAATGTAACTTGGCCCTTTCTCTAAAAAACTCTGCTGCCACTGACTTCAGTATGGCCTAGTTTAACATTGACAGGGACCTTTTAAAAATAAAAACATGAAGAAAAAACTAGGACAAAAAGCTAAATTAATCCACTAGGCATGGAGTTATACACAAACACACACAAACATACTGTGCCTAAAAATGCTTAAATCAAGCAATCTAAAATACTGACAGTGCCTTGCTGAGATTTTTACAAGGACTGGAGCCATTTCAAATTATATTTAACTGTTCTTTTGTTTCTACAGGCTCTGAAAATCCTGTAACAGCATTTAGTAACTTTTTTCTCAATTAGCCATTTGGAATTCAGTGACTAGAAAGAGTAAAAATGCACTAAATATTAAAAAAAAGTCTTGTTGGGCAAACAGCTACTTCTAGGTGAAACCATTCAAATGAGCCGGTTTTCTTAAGTTTTATGATAGAACCTTATTTAGTATTCCCACAGCCTGAAATTTAGAATGAAGATAAAATGAAATTAGTTTTTACAGGTTACCCAATATTTCTAATGCATTTTCCAGCAATTTTTTCCTGCACTGAAAATACTTGGGAGAAAGCACTGAACAGTTTTTTAAAAATGCAGTATATTATACAACAAAATACTAAATCTTGCTAATGAATAAGTAGCAATGGGAATGGTGTATAATCCTGCCATGGTGGCCCCAGACAATATTGGAAGGGACTCTGCTTCTCATAATGAGAATTGCAAGAGGAAGCCTGTGAAAAAGACTCTATAATAATGAAAATTGGAAAGTTTACTGCAAAAATTCAAGTATCCAAAAGAAATGAAATGTTAGGGATAAGGTTGACCCACAATTCGATTTCAGTGATCAAAAAAAGGCAAGAGACAAAGTTTCACATTTTCAGCTGATCTGTTTTTCCTCAGGACACATGTCAGGATTCTGATCACAAAACCAATGCTCCCAGGGTTCAGGGAGAGCCCTCCCTGAAACAGAGGCTATGGAGTTTGTCCCTCAGAAGTGCTCAGCAGGTGAGAAGTAGCTGAAGTACAAACCAGCTTCTTTTAAGAACAAAAAGATGCATTTTCACCCAGCTGCGCCACTGCAGCACTGGACAGATTGCTGTGCAGCGCTCTGTCAAACATCTCAGCACAGGACAGGGTTCCACAATCACTGTGATTCCCAGCCTGACAGCTGGACACGCACTGGAAGCAAACGAGCCCTGCCCTTACCTTGCCCTTGGTGGCAGCCAGTGGTCCAGCCCAGGGATAGGGTGGCATCAGGGCAGGATGAGGTGACAGTGCCCAGGAAGGCGTGGGCATCCAGCGGCGCGCAGCTCCCGCAGGGCCCAGGCAGGATGTCCCCGTTCAGCCACACAGGTCTGTCCAGGGGCTGCCCCACCTGCCCCAGCAGCTCCAGCGAGGGTCCCACGGCGGCCAGGCTGTGCCAGGACACAGGGCAGGGTCATGGGACAGGAGTGTCACCGCAGTGTCACCGCACCCTCTCTGCCGGGCGAGTACCCACTGCCATCTGCTGACTTCCCCTGCAGGAGTAAAACCCCCAGACTCCCACCCCCTGCCTCCCAGCACTTCCTGGCCTCACCTCACGACCCCCAACCTTGTCACCTCTTCATCTCAGGCCTGAGAACGGTTTTAACAAAGGAAGACACTGTTGTCTCCAACACTTGTGTTTCATCAGACCCGAATGCCACAAATGCTGTAAATTCAGTCCAGAGAGTGATCACCTCTCCCCACCTTAACCATGCCCAAAGTGGCAAAGATCCAGATCTATGTCAGATCCAGACTCAAAATTACCTTCACATCTACACAAAGTGATGCACCTGTAGTAGGAGAATAAAAAGCCCAACATGGACCAATTTCAGGCAACTAAAAGAGAGAAAAGGCACCCACTTGAACATTTAATGCCTGGTTTTAGTTTTTCCCACTGTTCGAAAGTGTGACAGCACACAGGAGCCTGCCTGTCCAATGATCATCTGACAGCTAATTATTATATTGTTAAATATGAGCTAGCATCACTTGAGGAACCAGTGCAGACACCCTGTGAGCATTTCACAAAATCTATGCTCACATATTCCTTCTCTCCTGTCAATACAAAAGAAGAAGCATGACTAGCTTTTTTCTAACTCTAGCCTATCAAAACTTTCAAAGTACTGTGGAAGGAAAGGAGATGGGAAAAAACGGGGAAAAATATGAACACCAAGAAAATCTTCTTTCTGTCACAGAACATTAATTAATGCACTACGAACACCGAGGAATTTAAAATCACTATGGTCAGAGTTTGGGACTTAGGTTCCTTCTGAAGTCAACACCTAGTCCCCTGAGCTGCTTGTCTTGTTTCCTCTGTAAAGTCACTTTGTCTTTTTGTATTTTGTCTTTTGTGCTGTTGGAAAAGCTGCACAGAGGCAGGAATTCCACTCACTCCAGATGAGCTCAAGTTCTCTAGGAAAAAAGCCAGTGATGGCTTGCCTTAACCTGTGGGATTTGGCATTTCTCACACTGTCTGGGGCTAGAACAGTTTATATCTTCACATATGCAAGGGACTGTCAGAGACAGTGGAATGCCATCCCTTGTACTGCAAAGTATAAAGTAATTTAGTGAGAAAAAAGCCCAAAGCAAAACAGCAACACAGAAAAAAAAAAACAAAAAACAAAAGAAGAAGAAGAAAAAACCAAAGCAAAACAATAACAACAAAACCCAACCCCAAAAAACTACAAACCTCAGAGGGCACTGGTTTCATTGCACAGCATTTAAAAAATTCAGACTTACTGCTGACTTCGTGTGAAATGACTCTGGCATTTCTGAAGTGGGACACTGAAGACCTTTTGCAGAGTACATTAATTTCAGTAGCCAAAGCCAGCAGGAAATGTAATTATGTGGTCAATCAAGCTGATAGAGCAGAGATATAAAAAGTAGATTTTTAAAGCACCGTTGAAATAATCTCCAGAACTTCAGCAATGGCATCCAAATAAATATTATCCAAAGGAACATCAAATTCTGTTATCACTTATTTGACTCTATCTGCACTGCATGATGTATTTTTAAATGCTTTTATACAATCAGACTTTTATGATGCAGTTTACTTTTAAAAGCTTTTTTGAATCAATGCACTTGGCAGCAAATTACTTGTGGAAAAGTGAAAGGTAGGTAGTTTAAAATTAATTTAAACAATAATTAAAATGGAGGCAAAACCCCACCAAAACTCTCAAGAAATAAGCCCAAACAAATGCCTACTGCTCTTTTTTCCCTTCTCTGCCCAGGACAGGGATCCTGTGACAATAAAAGGATTTAGCCTGCCCATGTTTTTACCTTCATGAACTTTCACATGAAAACCATGACTGTGTTACACAGAACCACAGGCACAAATCACATTTTACAACTATCTGGGGCGGGGAGGGGGCGGGCAGTTTGCATTTCTATAGAGTACTTAAAGTGATTAAGGTCTTTGTAATTTGCTGCCAAAACAGACTGAGCACATGGAAATTCACACAAAGCCAAAGCCAGGAGCTGAAGGGACCCATGTCTGGAAATCACAGCTCATTTCAAACCCTTTCAAGGCAATCTCATGGGGTTTTCAGGTGTGTTTTCCACTCACAAAATGAAACAGCTAATGGTTCAAATTGTGAATGAACCTCTGAACATTTAGTTAGTAAGGCCAGAGGAAGGCGCCTTCCAGAGAGGCACCAACATTTCACCTTCGATGGGAAAGTTCTGCTCGCAGTATCTAATTCACTGAATAAAAAAAAAAATCAGTATTTATAGTTCAAAACACTTCTAAAGATTTCCTTCTTGCCTTGCTTTGAGAATTATGGAGTACGTTTCCATATGGATTATGCTTCTGAATACATCATGCTAAACTGCACAACAAGGAGTCTGGTTGACAATCACCTGTAGAATTGTAACAGGTAAGAATGCAAACAACATAACAATCTTTTGTTGTGATACCTCTTAAAATCCAGCTTGATGCCTTTATTGGTGCTGACCATCTGTGCCAGCCACTCCTGCAGGGTGATGTCACTGTCAGTGTCCGGGGGGTGAGCCAGGATGGGGTCCCCATCCCCTCCCCGAAGGAGAATATCCGCCTCCACCATGTGCACATCACCTGGGGATTGAGAAATTGCAGCTCAGCTTTCAGTGCTTCAGGGCAACAATTACCCAACAAGTCTGTCTACATCAGCCCGTGCACCCTTACTCCAACGGGAACTGCTGCCTGTGACATCAAAGATGCAATTTTGGGGCATTTTCAGCCACTAAACTCTTTGCAAGCCTATAACCATGTGAAGATTGATCTTTGAGGATGCATTTGGCCCAGCAACCACACGGGTTTTTTTCTTTACAGGAACAGAAGAATGGACATCCAACATGTCAATCCACTCTTGTTAAATTTCAGATCTTTTCCTCTGAAAATAGGGCTCCTGACAGAGGAAAGATGAGCACAGGATTTAATACTGGCAGAGACTGAGCATTCCCCTTGACTCATTGCCAAAACTGACCAGGAAAATGTTAGCTCACACACAAGACAGGCAAAGAGGCGTCTTAGGAGTGCTCAGACTCTTGAAAGCAGCTTTATATAATGAATCTGGGCAGCGCTACCAGCTTTGCAGAGGATACAATACACACAGTGAAGAATGAAATACGAAGAAAAGAACCAGTGATGATATTCAAGATAAAGGATACTATATATAAATTTACACATAGTACATAAATTCACGTTATGTACTTTTCTAATACTCACATAAATTTACATACAATTCTCTGCCGCCCAGGCTGGTGCAGCACGGCCCTTGTGGCGCTGCACAACTCCCTGACAGGAGGGGACAGCCGGGGGGTTCGGGCTCTGCTCCCAGGGAACAGGGACAGGAGGAGAGGGAACAGCCTCAGGCTGGGCCAGGGGAGGCTCAGAATGGACACCGGCAGGAATTTCTCCATGGAAAGAGTGGTCAGGAATTGGCAGGGGCTGCCCAGGGAGGTTTGGAGTCCCCATCCCCGGAGGGATTTAAGAGCCGTGGGGATGCAGGAAGAGGAAGAGGAGGAAGGGGAAGAGGAAGAGGCCAGCGCCACACTCACTTCGCGCGGCCTCCGCCGCCCGGGCCCTGCTGTTGGCGGCGTGGAACCATCGCACGGCGGCCCCGTCCCTGGCCGCGATGCGCCCGGTGCGCAGGAAGTGATCCACGGGCCACTCGCTCCAGGCGCCTGCGGGGACACGGTGGGGACCCCTCAGCGCGGCCCGCCCGCCACAGAGCCCGCCACAACCCCGCCAGCCTCAGCCCGGGCCCCCGCCCCGCCGAGCGCCGGAGCTCACCCCGCGCCCCGCTCGCCATGGCCCGGCGCCGAGCCTGACCCGCCCCCACCGGGGGCTGGGTCCCGCCGCCTTCGCTTCCGGGCCGGGGCACGATGGGGAAGATGTTAGCATTATCCCGAATCGGGATGATATACTTCTATGTCCCTTGGAACCTCATCAGCAAGGAAAGGCTTGATCCGTGGGACACGCAGTGGCTGCAGCCCGCAGTCACGGACACCCCGGAACTCCGAACGGTGTAGGACGGGATGTAGTCAAGACGAGATGGAGTCAAGCCTCAGGCTCTGCCAGGGGAGGCTCAGGTTGGACACCAGGAGGAATTTCTCCATGGAAAGGGTGCTCAGGCCTTGGCAGGGGCTGCCCACGGAGGTTTGGAGTCCCCGTCCCTGGAGGTGTCCAAGGAAGGGCTGGAGGTGGCGCTCAGTGCTCTGGGCTGGGGACAAGGTGGGAATCAGTCACAGCTTGGACTGGATGCGCTGGGAAGGATTTTCCAACTTGATTAATTCTGTGATTCTGTGTGAAATCAGGATGTTTGTGTACCTCCACGTATGCCTTGCAGTGCTCAGGGTCCGCATGTCCTGCAGCTGAAGCCTGTTCATGCCAGTACCACAGCTCACCCCTGCAGGTCAGCCCAGGCACAGCCCCTGCCCCTGAGCAGGTGCAGAGCCGGGCTGGGTCACACAACCTGCATGGCAGTCACATCATTCCTGAGAGAGGGGCAGTGCTTGGGAAGCTGCCAGCTCTGGCATTGTGCAAAGAATGTAAATAATGGCAGGGCAAGGGCAGTGAGGTGTGGTGGAACACCCCAAGCACGCAGGCCTGCCCTATACTGATGGAACACCCAGTGTCTCTCCAGGGTGTCACTCTTGGCTTGTGACACACTGCGGAACGAATCCCATTCAGGCTGAAGAGACAGGACACACACATGCCAAATCTGTCTTTGTTTCATTATAAGTAAGAGGCAGAAGGTTGCAAGCACTGTAGTTAACTTTATTGATCATTACAGAAAAGAAGTTAGTAGAGGTTAAGTGCCAAGAGGCAGTCGTTCCTTCAGGTGGCCTGGCCCTGTCACAGACCAAAACGCTGTTCAGCCTCTTGCTGGGGCTCCCTCAAGGGCCTCGGAGCAGCTTGTTTTCAACAAGGACACGTTTTGTACTCTGCATGGGTTCAGCCCTTCTACCTAATGCCAGCTTCTCAGGAGAAGTCAGCACAGAAGCTGAAATGCAGCTCAGTTCCATCCAGGGTAAGATCTCAACGCCTGAATCCTTCTAGGACTGGAGTGTTAAAGCACAGATAACAGCAGAGCTGATTAGGTTAAATTACAAATTGTTTTTGATACAAAAACATAAAATATCCCCTATTAGCATCAAGAAGGCATCCAAGTTTTAATACTCTCATTATAAAATTGTACCAGCTTTTTTACTGAAAACAATATAGATCTTGTATATATTTACTTTTGGTTCTGTTCTCAACAAGCAGTTGTGTGGCTGCTACCAAACCCCAACCACAGTTCAATGAACCTCAGTACAAATCACATGCATCACAAATACATAAATAGATCAAAATGACCCAGTATCAAAAATACATTCTATGCAAGAACCTCAAGTATATTAAAAATCCCAGAATAGTTTGGGTTGGAAGGGACCTTAAAGAGTTCCAACCCCACCTGCCACAGGCAGGGATACCTTCCACTAGAATCAACCTGTTTGTGAAAATTAAGACTTAATACATCTGTTCTCCCTGAAAGCAAAGGTGGCTACTAAAATGTGACAAAAGCAGTAGACAGGAGCAGAAAAAATGCTGCAGAATTCTTGTCTGACTTATTGCTACATGTAGATTACATCAAGAGTAATCTGTTTTTTCTTAATCCTTGAAAGGTCAAATTGTATACGGAATTCTGAACACAGAGTAAAGAAAAAAGCACTTTTATAAAAATAGCATCCATTTATGAAGTTAGATAAATCCTTATAAATACAAGAAAGAAAACAGTTACTCTAGAAAACATTAATTGAGAGCGTATGTTCCTGAAGCACCAGCATCACATCCCCAGGTTAATGACCTCAGTGAGGTGTTTATCCACACACCCGCAGTGTTCCCCCTGTGCTGCCAGAGCTCCAGGCAGCTACAGCAGGTGGTGTCTGAACCTCCCATGGAAAAGAAATTCTTTTGGGTCAGCCCTGCTCCAGTGTTCAGCTCTTGCAGGGGGAAGCACATGCAGAGATCACATGGAACCCCAGCAACTTTAGTAACACTAATGTGAGGGTAAGAGGCAAGATCCTATGACTTGGAGTTACACTGCACCTACCAAGTGCTACAACTGTGTGAGGAGCAATAAAACCTGCACTCTTCTGCACCTGTATTAAGTGTAAACTTTCAGAACTTCATGACACAAACTTCAACTCTTTTGTGGTAGAGGAACCAGAGAAGATCTGAGGGGCTTTAAAAAAACAGTTTGAAAAGCTATTAAAACATAACAGGCTTAGAAACTTTAACATTTTTAGTGTTTGTAGCATTACAACTTTGGTGTTCAGATCTAGCAAATCAGTATATGCATGTAATCACCCTCATCAAAACAGGTGTTCTATAATGAAAAATAATAATTCCATTTTCAGTGGTAGAGCTGTAGGATCTGACATTCCACTGTGAATCACAGGAATCAGAGCACTGTCCAAGTCATTCAGGTAGTTCTGTGGAAGAAGGTGCCCTCCAGATCCTGCTAAGTATTCAACCTAGGGGGGAAACATAATCATCTCCATTAAGGCTCCATTAATAATCAGTATGTAACACTTTTTGTATTAACAAGACTATGCAAAAAGTGCTGTATCACAGTAAAAGAATATTTCAGCTACCATGAAGTGAGAAATTAATGACTAAGACAGCTTCTTCCCCAAATGTCATCCTCAGCCTGGATCTTGGTTAGGGCAAAACTCTTGAAACATTCATGGAGAGATCCAAGGTATTTACAAGGGAAGATACTTCAGTAGAAATG
Organism: Acrocephalus scirpaceus scirpaceus; assembly: GCA_910950805.1. NCBI lineage: Eukaryota > Metazoa > Chordata > Aves > Passeriformes > Sylviidae > Acrocephalus > Acrocephalus scirpaceus. Next base: position 67,799,667 of record OU383776.1, on the reverse strand, counting down.
GAGTGTGTGCAATAAAAGTTGAAAGCTTACCATGTCTGAGTCAATGGAAATTCTGAGTCCTATCTTATTCATCCCGTTATTTTTCAAGGTTTTAAGGTGTGGGCAAAGAGCAGTGCTGCAGGCAATGGCAATATCTTTTGCAAACTGGTGGGGAACAGCACTGGATAGTTCATGATCCTTTACAAAATAGTAAACCTGAGATCAGAGAAAGGGAAGGGCAGTCAGCAGCCTGGTACATCCCAAGTTAGCAAAAAGAGTAGTTCAGGATAACATAACACTGAATAGGGCAAACTTTGATGCTTGTCTGCTGGCAAAGCACCCAAGTATTTCATCCACACAATCAAAATACTTCAGGAACCATGGGAATGCCTGCATTAGACATTTACAGAGCGGTCACTGCTAACAGACTTTGGTCTTTTTCAGAGGAGAAAAATGATTAGTGTGTAATCTCACAATGAGCTGCAGAGAACATTCTGCCTGGCAGGACAGCTACATGTAAAATCAGCTCATTTTAATACTATCACTTAGTACCATCACATTACCACTTAAATATTCAAAAAGTAATAAAAAAGGCTCCAGAACTATGTAATTCACTAACTTCAGTGCACTTCATAACTTTTCCCTCTCTTTCGAAGTCTCGGTATTGGGGTGTTTTTTCACTCTGAGTTCCTTCCATTGATTTTCCATCAACTGGGCTTAAAATTCTAAGGAAAACAATAGTATCATTAGTAATTTAAACAACATTTATAGTTCAGATATGGTTAACTTCTATGAAATAATATTTACTCATCCTTTAAGGCTATTTAAACAGTTTTACAACAAAATACAATACAGGACTTGCACTATGAAAATACAGATGGTACAAAAAGAAATATCCTAAACAGGGAACTAACAGCATTAACAGAAACCTAATCTTGCATGTTTAAGACACTATAAACCAACCGTCTTTGGTGTCAAGCACTTGCTGTCAAAACAGTACTTTAGATTAATTTCAAGAAACTAAAGGCAGATATTTTAACACTGGGAACCAGAATTCTCTCAGATGTCTGGCTTTGGTGGTACATTTACCCTTTGTTTGTTTTCTCTTCATTTTCTACCCAGCATATATCTACATATTCTTTCCCGTCCCCTGCATCCATTTTTCCACAGGTTATTTTGAAGTCCTTCTTGTCTCTTAATGCCTGACGTAGGCTTTCCATTGTTTCTCGTGTTATTTGTACCATTAGTCCATCTAGAAGAAAAACAGTTAAAATTCCACATTATCCACAGGAAAAGCAGCACAGCTTTTTACAGAATCTTAGCTAAATTCTACTGAGACCAACTATCTCCTGTAGCTAATTAATCAGTGTGCAGAAGCACACCATTCCCCACCTACAGCACTAAATGTTATATGAAAGAGGAAGAAAACCTTTTTTTCTCAAGAGAACTCAAACTAAAAGATCATTTTAAAGTTAATTTTGGAAATTTTTTTTGCATATATGTGCCAATATATGTATTTCAGCAATATGGCAATGAAAATAGTTCCATAAAGGAAAGACCTGCATCGATTAAAGAGTTTAAATTTGAATGTTTTAAAACAAGTAGGTGAACGATCAAGCAGTTTTATGCAGCATTTGTTTGCAATAGGTTTCATACATAATTAAAAAATCTGAAAAGAAATGTTTCGCTTAAAGGCATAAAGACCTTACACAAGACTGCTGCTTTTTTCTTTTTCTTTTTTAAGTCTCTTAGGAGGAGAGCAGAACAAAATTCTTACCTTCAACTATACTGGATTTAGCTAAAAATCCTGAAGATGTTTTTAAGGCTCCATTAAACACCACAAAACTTGCACCTGTAACTAGAAAACGTAGGAAGGAAGTGAGCTCCACTTCGTGTCACTCCAGTCAGTTGTAATTGACATTACATTACTAGCACTCCTCTTAAAACACAATTTAATGTAAATTAAATGAATCTTCTGTGCAGCCTAACACTGAACTTCCATTTCTGCTCTAGAAATGTGATTTTTCTCCCCCAGACCTCTTACCTTTCCTGGGCTGTCCCGTTGCACTGATGGCCTGTGTGTGGTAGAGGCCCTGCTTGTTTTGCACACACACCAAGTGAGAGTCTGCTTCAGTATTGAAACTAGCTCCAATGCTAATTACATGTTCATTAGAGGAATTGATCACCCTCATCACCTGTCAACACAAAATTTGTCATTACACTGATAAATCTCACTAAGAGAGGGTTTTTGGGTGTTGTTTGTTTGGGTTTTTTAATTTTTTTTAAATTACATTGAAAAATAAAACATCATCATCTGAAAATCTGTAAGAGAGAATGTTTTAAAATACATGCTGAAAGATTTTGAAGAAACTGCTGATCTTTCAGTATTTAACAGCTATCCTAAATCTCAACTCCTCATTATCCACCTTCCAGCATATCACAGAAGGAAGTGTGTGCTCAGGTAATTGCATGCCCTTCCCATTACACATTTAGGTCAGTATAAAGATCAGAGAGGGTTTCTTCAAAGAGCTGATGGTAGAGGTGTGACTGGTATTATACAAAAAATGAAGACTAGAGCAGCTTGGATTAGAAAGCTAAGAAGGGTGTACTCACCTCATTATACTTCCTTAGAGGTATTTTAATACAGCTTCTACCCATTTCCACATGAACAAACAGGTTGTCTATAGTATGCAAAGTATACTGGTAATTTCTAAGGTCCTATAACAGACAAAGTATGTTAGCAGACAATTCAGTACTGTTTTCTTACCTTTTCCGTACCTTCATCTAACTCTAAATAGATTTCTAGGACTTCTAAAATATAGTAATATTAAGAGTGGCTGAAGACTTAGGGATCCCTTCTTGCCCACCCATTTTATGTGACAGGCACCTCAGTCAATTAAATTCATTGCACTGACAAATCAGCTCTGTTAACCAACAGGTTATTTACTGCATGGCTACTTCATACCCATTAGAATCCCAGTGTTTTAGGGAAAGAAGAACTTCAAGACTCTCCCTCTTTGATAGAAAAGTGAAGCATGGAAGCCACCATCTAAATGAGTTTGTTCCCATGCTCACAGCCTGTCCCCTATAGCTCTAATTTATTGATTTACAGATTGAATACTGCACTGTTTCTTATCCCTTTCTATGACAGAAGTAATTACCCATCACCTCACCCACTTCTGCAAAATTCTGTTTATTTCCAGAACAACAACATTAGGTATGAAATGGACTCATTTGCTTTTACTACTTCAGTTGGAAAAAAGGTATTAAAGAGGCTCTTTTCACCAGCTGAGCTAGGCAATCAGTACCTTCCTCCATCAGCACAGCTGAGCAAGAAGGGTATTTACAAAACCATCTCGATGCACTGAGGTTTCCATGGGACTGGCATCCAGTACTAAGGATTTAAATCACAGGTACCCTTTGCCTCAGCCACTTGTGTGGGGAGAGGCTCTGCATGATCTCTGACCGAGCATTTGCATCACAGGTGCCAAGGCACCAACAAGAGAACATTTTGCAGCCATGCAGTGACTCAAACTCGTGCAAGGAACCCATTTTGCCCCTGCCTGCTTCAGGCTGACACAGCCAGGAAGGGGAATCCAAGTAACCCTAATCCACCTGGAAAGAAACTCCACAGAAACCCCATTCAGCAGCAGCACAACAGGAAGGCTGCCCAAAGTCTGAGGGTGCAGTTACATGTTGGTACTGGTACATCACCAGTGAGGCTGGGAGCTGGCTCATGGATTACAGTGTAAGACTTCTACAGGAAGAAGAATAGTGCTGTTCCTAGATGGGGCACCTCCTCCAGCTGATTCCTTACACAGTGATCTGCACACCTGTGCTGGCAGAAAGGAAAAAGGGGGCAAAACCTGCAGCTTCATCTCAGCTATGTAGGTCTCCATACCCAGGAGAGGATGTAGTGATTGCCTAAATGAGACCCGCTCTGCTTTCTATGGCCTTGCCCTGAATGCTAGGATGGAAAATGCTGGAAATTCTATGTAAGTATCAGAAGAGGAAAGTTACTGGTCAGGAACACAGGCTTACTGCAATCTGAAATCAAATTATTTGGGCAACAGAGGAAAAGCTTCCAGAGGGAATGGCATGAATTCCAAACTTGACTTACAACTTTGCCAAAAAGTCCTTCACAAAAGATAGTCAAGCTGAATAACTGTGGCAAGGTTAAGTTTGTCTGACAAAGTAACTACTACTGCAGTTAGTCCATAGCATTTGCCTGTCAAGTGTTACTTCACATTTAAAATTGTCATATTTAAGACCAGAATCCCTGCACCACAGTGATGCTTTTGAAGAGAAAAATACATTTGAACAATGATGACTACCAGCATCAATGCAAATGCCAACATCTCCCTCACTCATTAAAAGCCTTCTTTCACTACCAGAACTAATGCATAGCAATACAAGGTGAAACAAACAGCTTTTTAAACTCCCTCACGGTTTTAAGTCAAGTATGAAGAACAAAAACATAAACTCTGCTTTCAAGATTGAGAATTTGTTTTGAGGATCGTTTATGTAATTTTGATTACAACAGGAAGGGAAGATAATAAAGCATCTACTCACAACAAGTAGATTCATAATTGTGTGTCCAATGTCTCCGAAGAGTGGCTTCCGGTGCCTGACACTTACCATAGGAGCTGGATAGACTGGGAAGAAAAAAGGTCATATTCACCTATAAAAACCTCTAAAACTTGCTATTCCAAGTAGTTTTATAGTTTTTTTCACCTATAACCTGTTTCTAAATCTCAATATCTGACCAGCCAAAGGAAGCAGAGCCCCTAATTCTCAGCCACTGTGCAGTTTCCACTCCCCTCCGTGACCACGGTTATATCTGACAAAATTGAAAAAAACCAAAACACAGCAAGTAGTTTGGTAAGAAAAAGAACACCAACCAAGCAGCTGCCTCCCTTGTCACCACACAGACAGGATTTGGCTGGTAGAGGTCCACTGTGGTCTCCAGAAATCCATGAACAGGCAACGGGTACATGTTTATGGACTTTCAGCTTCTACAATGGTGGGCTACAACATTTTTACATGCCTAGGTGTTTCCAATGTATTAATAAGTTATCCTTATAAGTAATCAATACCTTTATTTGGTTTATGAAGCAGTAATATTTTGCCAATATACTTAACTCAATTTAATTAAAATAATTATTTTATTAGAGTTGTAAACTGGGCTTGTGAACTTCCCTTCAAACCTTTCTCCTACAATCAAAAAAAAACCCACCTCTTTATATTTTACTGTCCATTTCAGTTTCTTAGCTTTCTCATCAGCTAAGAGGAAAAAAAAAGAAAAATCAAAGAAGTCTAGCAGGACAATGAACATTTCCAGGTGGCTCCACATGTTTGGTTTATATAATTGTAATATAAAATACTGCAAAGATGATTTTAAAATAGCTTGCTTGTCTAAAAACTACTTGTATTTTCCAAAGGGAACTTTACATTTATACAGCTACTGAAACCATTAAAACTCACCCCCATATTCTGCTCCCAATCTCAACATCAAACGGATTGGAAACACTTTCGCCCAGGGTATTTCCAGCTTATGGATAAGAATGCCACAAAGAAAAGGGTTATCTGGTAGAATCTGATCATCAAGTTTCTGAAAAGTTGGTGAAACAAATAGGAATCCTCCATGCTCTTTGTTGCTGAGAAAGTTTTCTGTAAAAGTAATGTTTTCCATATTTTTTACGAACTTTCCTGTAGAAAGGGGAACAGAGAGTGTTTACAGATCTGTGTCATTCACACTGTAGTGCCAAGAGAACTGCTCTAAGCAGTGACCTCTGACAGACTTGCAAACCCACCATTTATCTTCCTGAAATCTGTCAGCTATCTAAACCCACAGAATAAGAGCCCACTGTACTTCATCACTAAATGAACCTGACTATGAAATTAACTTTCTCCAAACAAGTGTCAGAAGTCCTAAACACATCAATTGATGAGTTTTGATCAACAGACATAAAATATTTACATTTATGAGCACTGTACTTCTACAAATGAAGTGCCAGGTGTTCTAAAAATCAGACTCAAGGGCTCATAACTAGAATCTCAACCACAATAAGACTAAACAACAAAAAACCTGCATACAGGATGTTTACAGAAGTATATGAAACAAACATAAATTCTTTTGTTTTGTTATTTAGAACTCTTAACACTGCAAGCTCTTTCAACAGAATCATTAGACAAATAATTCAAGAAAAATTACCTATCAACTTCAGGTTCTTAAGATCAGCAAGACTATACTACACAAGAAAAAGTTAGACATTTAAATGACACACCTTTCATTGCATCTTTATAGATGTCAAGAAATAATTTGAATATTTCACTAGGGAAAACATCTTCATCTGGCAAACGTTGCAACAGAATGACAATTTCTGCCTGACCCAAACCATGCAGTCCATTTGTTGAGAAGCACCAGCACTTTCCTGAGGAATCTTTAAAAAGATAATATACCACAGTAATGCTGTTTTACGAACAGGAAAAAAAAAAAAGCTTGATTTAATGGAAAAGAAAATGTGCTATACTTACATGTTATTAGCTTCACATTGACAAGCAAGTTTGCATTTAGAATAAAAGTCAATGGATTAGGACCTCCTTTCCCAAGCAGCAAGGCAACCTTTTGGTGAAATGGATGTTCCTCCACTAGAAGATCTAAATAAATTAACACCTGATTAAGTTCAATATACCAGCCAATGACCCAAGCCAAGAATCAGTTCACTGTATGACACAGTCATCCCATCCTCCTACCCTGCTAGTTATTGCCAAGATTTGAATAGCTACAGATCAACCAGGGGAAAGCTTACCCTAAGATTCAAGGAACATATATAATTGAAACAGCAACCTCTAACAAAGGGCTACCATTCCTTTGGAAATCCCTGACTAAACGTGTGCTGACTCTTCATCCATACCCTGATTCTGTCAGGTACCTCTGATGAGCATAGCCACCACCACAATGCAATTAAGTGATGAAGCATTCTTCTCATAACATACTGATTTTGTTAAAAATGCAGTCATTACCCAACTATCCAGTATGCAACAAGTAAATTACCTGAGAATTATATTAAAATACAAATTGCATGCACATGAGTCTGTATTTACAAATCTGGGATAGTGGAAGGTGTCCTTGCCCACGGCAGGGGGGGCACTGGATTGTCCCTTCCAATCCAAACGATTCTAGAATTGTATGAATAAATATTAACAATTTTCTCAAAATGTTACCAGATTTTACCTTTCCCTTTTTCACCCAGTCCAAGCAGAAGTGGTGGCAGCTGATCACCATCAGGAAGAAGGCTGATCTCTCGTTGCACCCAGTTTTCTACCCCACACAGTGCTCTATAACTTGAAGCAGTGACAGGCACATCCTGTGTGCTCTGATCCACTGAACTGGGACTGCTCTTCTCAGCTGCTGCAGGGGAACACTCTTCAGTTCCGAGAGTGACAGATTCGTAACTGGGTGCCACCTCACTCTGGCCTGGAGTGGACTGCTGTGCACTATCTGAAGGAACAGAAGGATGTAATTCCTCCATTCTTGACATCTTATCTATTTCTTCCTTCAGTTTTTGATTTACATCAGTTACCACGTCATCTTCCTCTGGGTTTGGAGCCTGTGAAAAAGAAATAACAAAAAAATTTCTACACTGTCTCACAACCAGCTAAACTTTCATTATTAGCATTCTAGAAGCAAAAAGAGAAAGAAATCTATCACAAAAGTTGAGAATACATTTCCTCCTAATAAGAAGAAAGCCAGCAAATCTCTCCTGAATCATCATCTTTTTTTTTTTGTTTAGGAGTAACATGGGTGAAGACGCAGAGTTAATTTATTTGTTTGGTAACACAAACTGGATCAGCAGTTGAGTATTGCAAACATACCTCTACACTATTTCTACTGTTCTAATAATAGCTGAATGCAGCTTTGCTCAATCTGATTAGTTTCTAGTTTGGAGTCAAATCCATGCTGCTCCCCCAGCAACACAGGTATGACAAGCCATGAACACAGGCATGTTGGGATGTCAGCTGTCATTAAAAAAATAAAATGAAAGAAAACGACCCCCCAAGACCCCTCCAACAAAAACAGAGATGCACATCATAGTTCTTTAGACTTGCATCCTATATCCAGACAGAAGACTTTTGTCCACAACAAGAAAAAACCTGACAACTTTATGCTTGCCCTGTAGCAATTCTCCTGGTGTCCCATCAGCTTCCAGCAAATCCTCCATTTAACAAATATGCTGCCATAAAATAAAAAAAAGCCACCAACCCCAAAGGGAAGATTCCACAAAAACACAGAAAAAACCATAGCTAAATTGGCTAATAATAGGCTTCTTCCCTGAATCTGCTTGCCAATGTTTCATACCACTTGGCATTTTTGCCCTTCACAGCACCCTGTGGCAGCACTTTCAGGATTTTGTGTTGCCTTTGCTTCAGAGCTGCACTATGCAGGTTTTGTCTGAGCTTCTGAGGCTGCATAGGAGAACTACCAACTAATTGTCTTCCACTCACTTTGTCCATGCTGCTTTTAGTTTTAGATATTGCTCATCTTCTTCAAGTGGAAAAATCCTACTCTTTCACCAAAATGAGAGACAGGCTGTATCTTTTGATTACTTCAACTCTTCTTGATTTGAGTACTACAGTTCTTCATGAGTAAAAGCTGATTTAAATGCTATGCACCTGATAAGTGTTCAGATCCTCTACATACAAATAATAATGACCTGGTTTTCTAGCTTTAACAATATATTTTAAAAACTCTTGAGTGCTGTGAGAATCATGGAATTTATGTTATTACTTGAGACAGTGCTTCAGTGCTGTTTTATCTTTAAAAGGTTCCTGAGGAACCTCTCTAAGTCTTTCCACAGCAAACTTATACCTCTTCTTTGGACTTTTCTTTTAAAGTGCAGTCCATTCAACAGTATGCATGTTGAAAAATGATAAAAAAACCAACCCCCTCTCAGTTCAATATTAGTTCACACTAGAAGCAATACACAGATTTTGTTGCACCCTATAATGTGGTATCGCAGGGCACTAAGCAACATCAGGGAAACTCCTGCAGGCCACTGGAAATAAAAACAAGCAGAAACTTGTACTATAAGCATGTTGGTAATGACAGGCTTAAGAACTATGGCTGAAGTCACCTTCACAAAAGTGGTTCACCCAACACTGTCTACAATAAAACCCGCTTTGGTAAATTTTCAGCCACACCAGTTTTGAAGTTCACAGACACCTCAAACCAAACCAGGTTTTCCTTTGAAAACTTTGCTTGGTTTTACTCAAATTGAAAATTACTATAATGTTTTTCAAACCAAGGACTTCACAGCTCCTGCAAAAAATACTCAAATATTGTCTCAGATTCCAAGAGCTGTGAATCAGAAGTCATGGTGTGTAAGGGGCCCCATCCATGGCAAGCAAAGGTCTCTCAATAGGTAATTCATGCAGCTAAATCATCCCGACTCCTACCACAAGCATCTCCAGTAGGTCCGGCATCACTGGGCTGGAGTCCTGCGACCTCTTTGCTCCTGAGGACAGCTTTGCTGTGTCTGCCACTTCCCCGTTAGGCAAAATACCATCTGCAAACCAAACCCTCTTCTGTTCTCTGGGGCAGAGCCCTGCAACAGGTCAAAACATCAACTCCGTATTATCGCACTGTTCCAACATCTGGAAAGGACAAAAATGAAGCCCCTTCTCCCCACCAAATGTACAGACAATCTGTTTACTGAAATGAAGCACAGGTAGAGGCTGACATCAGCCAGTCTCCAATCAGGCAAATACATGCAACAATATCTCTCACTTGCAGAGGAAGCTGGCCTGCTACAATTACATCTATCAACCCATGTTATGGAAGGCTACTTCCTCAATCATCCCTCTGTAGTGATGTAAGAATGAAATGCACATCACAACTAAAAGATTAAATACACTCTAAAAAAAGTTGATGTATCACTTTGTTTAAAAACATGTTTTCTTTGAAGAAGGTCAGATATTTAATAAAAGTGGAACACAAGTTAGTCACTAATAATTTGTATTTACACAGAGAATTAACCTTTGCTCCTCCCTTGTAACTTCTTCCTGAACAGTTACTTTTTGTTTTTACTCTAAGACTGGCAGTCCAACACAAGCCAGAGATCTCCCAAGACATGTAAAAATTATAAAGTGAACAGCTACAAAAAAGATTTACAATATAAAGAGTGAGGGCAATGAAAAAAGTAACACCCACATTTCATAGAGATTTAGGACCAGCTCGGGCCTGGCACCAACACTGGGAAGTGAAAATGTTTCCATTCAGAGTGTTCCGGTTTCACAGAAAAAATACCAACTACAAATCGCAGATATGATAAGCAGCTCTTTCCAAAGAGACTCTCAAAGTGTTAGATATGTCATATTTAGCATCTGTACCTTCATAACCAGGTTGTTTAAGTGCTGAGATAGGCAACAATGCAGATGGTGAAGGAGAGCTGGCACCACCAGGTATCTCAGCCTCCTCTACAGATGGAACAGCGGAAGAATGCTCAGAGGAGACACTGGAATTGGGGACAGGACCAGTTGGACTCATCATCCTTTCAAATGCCTGTGCTAAAATAATGTGGTTAGTTTTTAAGATCTCACAATTGATTAAATTTCATTTGCAGAGCAGTACTGTGGGTGGGTGGGAGATTTTTTGGCAGAGGCAATGGACAGTTTGTGATCTAGCTATGAAAAATAAACACTCAAACTGTTGTATGGAAGAAAATTCAGATTTATTTTTTGCCTGCATAATTGCCTCATTTCTCATGAGAAAAAGAGACCTCCCCTTGTCCTCCTGGCAGCACTGCAGTGACTACATCACTGTGACCACCGACCCTTGGGGCAAACGTGTCACATCTGCCAGGCTGAACTCCACTCAGGTGGCCTATTAAAAATCTGACATGTTTTTAACTTGTTATTTTACGTACTCATCAAGAGGACCTCAATTGTTTCTCCTGATGTTTTCATAAGTATCCATGGTTAGCTTCCAGTTGAGAAAAGGTTATCTGATGAATCATTTAAGGCAGCCCTGGTAAGTGACTTGTAAAAGCACAAGGAAAGGAAGCAACAGAGAGTGGGCAAACAACATGTGAGAACAAGCAGGGATGTGGCCTTTAAAAATGCAGAGGGCTACTGTGGAGGGAGGATAACTTCTGCTAGATTCCTGTCACAGATGACTCAAGAGGATAAATTCTCCTTAAACTTCTTATTTAGTCCTATGGACTTAAAAACTATTTTTGGGTTTTTTTAATAAAAAAACAACCAACTTGAGACCCAAAGTTCAAAATAACAACTGGAATCCAACTAAAAAGTACAATTATTCTCTTTATTCCTCCATCTCAGAAATAGGAAAACCTACATCAATTAAAGTAATCAAGCTCACCCAAAAGAACAAAGGTTAAAGAGATATTTCAATGATTACTGCAATTACTCAAAAAAACCTCTTTACCTTTATTAATATCATCATAACAGCCAGTGCAGACTCTTGCTTCCTTCTCCATATAGTGCAGTTTGCATTTTCGTTTGCAACAGCTACCACAAAAAACCTGAATCAGAAAAGGATTGCATTAAATATTACAGACATACTACATAGCAAATAGGAAACTCTTCCAAAAAATACACTTGCTTCATTCTAAACCATCTACAGCCTTGTATTCAAGCCTGTATCTTGATCCCTGACAAAGAAATCCTCAGGAAAAAAAATAAACAACATAGAATAAAACTCACAATATACACCTAGCAGAAAGCAGCCACAAAAAGGACCCAACTGAAATTCTACTAAAATTCTTATCTGCAGTGATGTAAATAATTTCAGGTTGCATCACCTATCCCAAATTCACTCCTACTTTTGATACTCCCATAAGTATCTTACATTAAACACCAGCGCTAGGGCCAAGGACTGAGATACAGAGCTGGGACTTGCTTTTGTGCTTTAGGACCATCTCTGCAGCACTGTGTGCTCTCCAGGGCTCTCAGGAAGCTGTTACCAGTCTGTCAGACACTCGAGGCTGCCTCTCCACCCTGACACAGCACGGTGCCCAGAGCTCCCTGCTGCAGGCTCCCAGGGCAGGCTGGCTCACATGCTGAGGCCACTGAGTGGCTCTCCAGCTCCCTCAGAAAGAACAAGCAGTGCTGCCTGCATGGGACAAGCTCCCTTCAGACAAGTATTTGCAAAGAACACTGCTTTGGAAGAACAGAATATGCTCTTCTATTCCAAGGGTATATATCCTGTCTATTTTTAAGCAGAAACAGAGGGGAAAGTGTGTCTCATTAGCCTGGACAACATCTACACAATCCTATTCAAAGAATTATGTCTTTAGAATAGATGGTGTTTTGCAAGAGTTGCCATAAATATCTGGAGCTTTTGTCACTTTTCCCTCATGTTCTCTCAAGGATGATCTTCCATTTTTTTAACGAGTCACACCATTTTTAGCTATATGCAGACTCTGGAGCCTTTCCAAAAGGTCTTCTGAAAGCCCTAAAGGTCTTCCCTATTCCTAATTGCTCCCAATCCAGAAAAACAAAGTGGATAAAAGGGTGATGGTGGGTGGAAATCCCAAACAGTAGTAGCATAGGAAAAAAGAAAGTTATTACAACAAACTCCTCTAAGAAAGGAAAGTCACTGTAAAAGCAGTGATTGATCAGAGTAATATGAGTTAAAAATAGAAACTATTCCAGCTGCTTCTGGATTAGTGACACAGGTAATCTACCTCAACAGAAAACACGCATGCTCAGTACATACATTAAGAACATAATTGATGAGGATTAATTGCTAATCAGTTATAACCCACTTCAGGGCTTCAAATGCCAAGCAGCACAATCCCCTGCAAGAACTATTCTCCTCATACCCTTGGTGACACTGGGACCTGCAGGGGATTGCAGGAGGACTAATCCTAATGCACCTAAAAGATTAAGGCAAACTAAGGGACAGGAGAAAGGAGGTGAATAGCAGGCTGTTGGGCAAACAAGTGGTCTTGGTTGAACTAGGAAGAAAGGTACCACAGCAAGAGACAAACACTTGGACAGTGGAACTGCAAAGCTGTTTGGCCTTGTGAGGGCTGCAGATAGGAGAGCAAACAGGGACCACTAATTTCATGCTTCCTTCCAGCACAGATGCCAGAGTCTACAAGTGTTATCATTTTCATTGACAAAAAAGAGGTGGGATCATGGGAATCCATATAATTGTCCTCTTGAACAGTCCACAGAGGACAACTGTGAATTCCTACCAGTTTTCCCCCTATTTCCCAAGTGGCTGAAAACACAACAAACAACAGCTTCACAAGGAATGTCTGATTTGGGATTTTTTAAGACAAAACAGTTGCTATTAAAAAGACAGAAAGTCTTATGAGGCAGAAAGTTAAACTGCACATTCAGAAAAGCTATAATTGCACAGCACTCCCATATCTGTAAGGTTTAGACAACCCATGCTGCCTTCACTCATTCTCCTAATAAATGGACATTGTGATGCTCCTGCTAATTATATTGCTGTTCTGGCAAGAGCCCCTCAGCTGACACACTCACAGCTGTCAACAGGGCTGTGCAGTGAAGGGTCTCCCATCCCCATCTCCAGATGTCTCACACCTAGACAAGGTGTGAGAACTTCACAGTGAATGTAAAATGGGAACTTGAAGTCAGCCAGTCTTATGACTAAAACAGAACCTGCTCTGAAGGACTGTGTTTTAAACCATCACAAAATCTTACACGGATATTCTGGCAGTAAGTTCAACAGCACAAGGAGTTCTTCATTTCCTGGACACTCCAATTGACACCTACATTTTAGTTCACACTGGCTGAAGCTGAGTAAATGAGTATCATGCTTTAAATACATAGTGCTAGAAGAGAGGTGGAAAGAAAAACTACCATGCCTTTCCAGGTGATGCTTAACATTGGGGATGCAAAAATCCAGTAATGACACTAACAGATCAGATAAACTGAAAATTTAGTACTGACACTGACTCTCTGCTCTGTCGCCTCATCCTTAAAGCTTACAGAACAACACTGAACAGTGAGGTCATTAGTATTGTTAGCATTTCCATTTATGCACTAGTACAACCCACAGCAGATTACAAGGGAATTCTGAACTGAGTATCAGCTCTGGCATCACTCTCTGTAGAAGACCTCAGGCTGAAAAAAAGTTCTGCAGTTACTCATTTTGTTGGTGAATCACATACTTTTCCCCTGAGATGAGTTCCTTAGAAAATGATACATCTGAACACACCAGAAGACAGATTTAGACCATAAACTGTTTTGGATTGGTACTGCTGCTACAGCTCAAAAAAGATTGCAATTCCTTCAGTGCTCTACAGTTATAATCACTAGTTAAACTACTGGATTCTCATCATCACCACCTCAAATTTTTAAAACATAAATACTTAAGTTAAAAACTCAATAATGAGCCGATTCAGTAAGATTATGATGAAGTAATCCATCATCTCATCTCCTCTACTCTATGTAAAACACATCAGTAGCCACCAATGGCAGATAACTTACTTTGTACTTCCCTTTCAATCACAATTTTCACAAAAAGGGTCATATGTTTCTTAGTTAACATCAGTCTTTTCCAACAGTCTTTAGGTTCCTATGGAGGGAAAAAAAACCCTGGTCTTTGTTAAATAAAGTATTTTAAGAAAAGGTCTGTCAATATTCTTTCCCTTCTCTATCATGATTATGCCTAAATCAGAATCTCCATTTCCTGTCAGCAGCACAGACCCATCTCCAATAACTCACCTTCCCACAGGCTCGGCAGTGGTGTCGCCGCTTTGTGAAGGTGAACTTGGCCTGGCAGTTCATGCAGTTGGGTGCCTCTGAGTCAGGGACCCACAAGGGCTGTTTCCATGACAGAGCTGGAGGTGCTTTATGGGATTTGACGCTTTCAGATGTTTGATTTCCTCCAGTTTCAGAGCTGCTTTCCCCAGGGTCAGAATTATTACCAACATTTACACTGGTGTCTGAGAGGGGAGCTTCTGAGGTAACAGAACCAGATTCCTGGTTTTCTCTTTCAAGTTCATTTGTTCTATTCAGTTGTTTCTGACAAGCAGCTCCTTGAGAAAGGTCAAGCAACTGCTTTGGTTTTGCACCTTTAATACAAACATCAGAAGTCAGAGCTCCACTGCCATTCTCAGTCATGCCCTGACTATGAGACATGCTGACTTCTGCTGTAGCTTCCACTTCACCGTCAGGAACAGATACTTTAAGGTTACTACTAATACTTGTTATCTCCTCCAGTTTTGTTTGTGTAAGTTCTTCATTGACCTCCATCAAATCCAGGTTGTTCAGATCTGTTAAATTCCCTCCATCTGCATCAGCTTCCATCACGTCACCATCACTGTCTGAGGACTTCAACACACTGGACTGCAGACTTTGTCCATACAAGAAATCATCAAGCTCAGCATCGCTTATTAGAATATCACTTTTAATAACATTCTCAACAGTAAAGTCAGCCATAACAGAGCTCATGCTCTCATCATAGAAACTGTCTCCACCAACACCATATGGCTCAGCTCCAAGGTCTAGAAAAGCAGAAGCAAAAGCTTTGATTTGCTGAGAATCACCATCATCAATTACATTCTCAGTATTGTACTTCTCTTCATCCCTACTTTTTTCTGCAATACTTTCACTGATTTCAGCTAAATCTTCTTGCTCATGGCAGCTAGTATTTTCACAGGATTCCCTGCTGGGGAGATGAGTTTTAGACTCTCCAGCATGAACAGTTACAGTATCACTAATAACCTCTGCCACTGCATTTTGAGGTAGAGGATTAACCGTTTCTTCTGTTACAACTAATGAACCACACATGGACACAGGAGGGGAAAGACAAGGCAGAGATGTCTGGACTTCCTCAGCTGACACACAAGAACCAGAAACACTGCTTAGTATCTCACTGCTATTAAGTTCTTCACGATCTAAATTCTCTTCTCTGCCTTTCTTTTCCAATTCTACTTCAGCTCCTATTTGACACGAGGAGCTTGGTAAGACACAATTTCCAGGTAATGTTGCATTGCTGTTGTGCAAGAGATGCCTCTTTGGCAGATCTGAAGGCATGGAATCAGCATTACTCCCATCATTTGGGTCTACCTTTCCTATGGCATTTCCTCCATACACTTCTTTGCTTGCTGCAGAGCATGCACTGTCATCTTGTGGTTCAAAAGGCAGCTTTTCATAGGCTTTCTCATCTTTGGGACTCTGTGCATTCAAACTCTGTGATGTTACAGTGACACATTCAGTATCCAGGGCAGCAGTTTGTCCAGGGTGGTCGAGTGCTTCATTGCACTTTACAGGTTCTGTCCTGTGTTGATCATCACACAGGCCCACGACTGTTCCTGCAACATAACACTCTGATTTTAAAACAAAATTATTACTTTGCTCTGTTGTAAGATGCCCTGAATCTTGTAACACTGAGTCCCCATCACTCTGTTCTGTGCTGGCAGCACCACTGCAGCCAGGTGATGTCACACAAAGAGGAATTGGGATACAAGACACGCCACAGCCAGCGGGCCCTTCACTGCACTGGAAGTCATCCGGCTGCAGCTTCTGAGTCCCTTCATGAGCAGCCACTGGGTGGATTAAATTCGCTGTGTCATTGACAAGGTCACACACAGGTATGCTACAGTTCCCCAGGTTCACAGACTGAATTTCATTTAGGGTGCCACTGTCCACAGTGGACAAAAGGTCAGGTCCGGCAACAGCCTTCTCTTTGGGCGGTGAGTAACTGAGCACGCCACTTGTGCCTGCAGGGGCGTAGAGAGAGCTCTCCTCTGGGGCAGGACATCTCGCAGATTCCTCTGGCAGCTCTGGTGTGGGGTGTGCACGCTCTAAGCAATCCAGGACTGAAGAAAGCTTTGAGTCATATGGATTTTGAGGTGTTCTGAAGCACTCACATTCATCTATTTTAAGCAAGAAGAGATCAAAAGCAAAGTTTATAAGACTCCTCTCTTTCCACAGTGTACTCCCTCTCAATCCCATCTACTCATCAATACAAGCTTTTACTTAGCAGATGCTACTTTCAAACTCCATGGTAACAGTCATTTGACCATGTACTTCCACGAAAAAGGCAGTGCAGAAACCAACCTGTATTCTGCTCAAATTCATCAAGCAGTTTGTCCAAGTCACTGACTGCAGCTTTAAAGTAACTGTCCATTCTAGTCACAGTTCTAGTGAAGCCTTCTTAAACCTACAGAGAAAAACACATGATTTAATTCAAAGCATTTTTTGTTTACAAAGCCCAAGTGTTCATATTAGAGAGCAGCTCATATGAGGTATTTTATTTTTATTAATACTTTGTTCTGTCTCCATGTAAACAAACCCTAAGCACAAACAGGGTTGCAGCCCTCAAGTATTCTAGATATGCTCAAAGTACTCAGCGCTATGAACAATACAGCCCCAAATTCATTTCAAATCGCAAAATTGAGGCTACCTGTTAAAAAAAAAAAGCACCTGAAAGCATCTGCGAAGATATGACAATGTCAGTGAGTTTAAAACCAGAAGGAATATTAGGATCTTCTAGTCTGACCCCATAAACATCTTATGCCACACAGTTCACAGGCAAAAACCAATATAGGCCATTATTACCTTTTAACACAACTGAACTATGTAAATAATAATAAAAATTAAAAATCCAACATCATAGTTCAGTTTGGCATTTCTGTTCTATTCAAAACGTCTAAACAACTATACTTTTGAGATCCCAATAACATAAAACCGTTGTTACAGAATTCCCAGCTCATCAGAAAGCTACTTATTTATCAACCACATTCCCCACTGCAAAACATCCTGGTTTATTTGTTTAATGAACCTTTCCAGCTGCTCAATTTTATGGCTTTTTGGTCACTCAGATTTGCTTTCCAACTGCACATCTTTTTCAATGGCTGAACACACATACAATAGAACTGCCTATCAAAACCCAATATTTACAGTTCCTTTGAGCAAACTGAAGGGACTGAGATCCATTTAGTCTAATGTCTGTAAACTACACCTGCAGAGAGCTGTCTAGTTTTCCTTCTGCTTTTATCAGTGCATTCAGGCTCCACATTGACTGAATACCCAACCCCATTGCAGCTGGTGTTCTGATCATGTAATAATGTCCAACTGTTCTTCTAAAATCTTAGAACCCAAACAAATACTTAAATCCTCTCACACCACCCTGCAGCTACAGATCTAGATTCTGTGCCTACTTTCCCCTCTAAGCTCTAAGGTTTCCCCTCACTGAATAGCTCAGATCAGGAGCTTTAACCCATGTTAATATGTAACTGCTCACCACATGTGATGCAATTATTTACCACATTATTATGCATGGACAAGAAGACTTTAAGGCAATATATAGTTCAAATAGAGGCTTGCAAAAGCATAAGAAAGGTGAAACAAATACACAGTAATGCAGTACTTTGTGTCCACACATAAGCCCAAAATATACAACCTGAATATATCACTGGTTTGAAATCCATGGCCATTAGTCACAGCCAAGGTCTTCAGGGTTAACCCTAATACAAGTCTCTGACAGTTGTCTGGAGGGCTCAAAGAGCAGCAAGCACAGACTCAGTGCCCCTTCTCCTCACCCATCTGAATACAGCTCTTTCCTGTAACAAACACGACCTCCCAGCGAGGGGGATGTAACAACATGAACTGGAAGTTACTTCAATTAAGAACCTTACACGATTAACAGCTTTTGGTGATTCACTGAGAGACATCAAAGCACAGATCTCATCCCTAAAGCACGTATCTGTGGACAGTCAATAGTCAGATAGACCACATAAACAAGAAATATTGAAGGGTTACAAGAAAACCGGGCATCAGAAGATGCATAATGCTGATTTGTGTTCTCTGTAGGTATTTATTACACAATCGCACCAGATAGCACAGATATCAATAACGACAGCTTATAAAAAACAAAAACCTGCCCTGTTTAAAAAAAAATACAGGGGCAAGGCAAGAAATTATTTCATCTACCTTTGTCTTTTACTTTAAAAGGCCTAGAGTATATTCATTATGTTGCACTCTTGAGAGACACACAACAAATTCTGACTTAAGCATAAGGCATTATTAGACTACAACACTATCTATTATTAGATTATAGTGGCAATTAGAGGGGTGCATTGATGCTGTACAGCGTTGGCCCACTAAACTCTCAAAAAAATGGAAGAACTCAATGAAAAGAACTGTAGAACTAAAATCATATGCCAATATTTACATCTATTTAATACAGATTAACTCACTTCTACAGGGAGCTCAGAAAACTATAATTCCTCAGCCTACCAACCCAGCAATGTTGCTCTGTTTAGTTAAATCTATTCTTTAAGTAAAATGGTTATTTGACTTGATAAAGTATTTTGAATAACTAACCTAACCCTGAAAAATTAGCATATATATTATTCCTACTTTCATTACTCTTTTCTCAAATTTTTCATAGGTTTTCACTTTTTCTACTATAGGTCCACAAGCAAAAAACTGAAACCCACAATAAAATCAAAACCCCCAAAACAGGGCAGACCAGCAGTAACCCCTTGTCCCTCTGTCCTGACTCCATGTGTCTGCATCACCAAAGAATTGTACAAGTTTCTCGTGCTTCAAATCCTCTTCCAGCAAGCGGAACAAGTTTTATTTCCTGTTGCCTGGATTTGCTGCAGCCTGTCCCAATGTATACATTAATGGATTAGAAGGTATGAAAAAGCTCTGTTTTTATTAAATGGCTGCTTGCTTCCCTGAGTGAAGGGTCTGGAGAAACCATGTGCTTCAGTAAACTGCATTTGTTCTGAACATATTCTTTTAAGACTTATACTTGTAACAAAAGAATTACACTACACTGTAACTGTAACCAGAAGCCAGGAGCACCACCACTGTATACATTTTTTAGGTAGGCACAACTTTTGTTTTCTGAACATGTAGAGTTCTGAATGCAGTCAATAGACACTCTCTAAACTGGTACACAGATTAATAATTTTTTTAAATGAACTTAATGCTTATAACTTTATCTGAGGTAGTAAGTCCCTCATAGTGCAAGGAGACATACAACTTAAGGCTCTCACCAGCTTATGAATTTTTAAAAAGCATTTAAACAATATTTAAATCACTGTTGAAGACTATATGCTTTCAGATAAAGACAAATACTTAGGTAGGAGGAGACCTGAAGATAAAATAGTAGTCCATCTCAAAATGGGAAAAAAATAATCAAAGCACAAAAGGTACTACATAAAAGTGCACACTGGACATGTCACTTCTCCAGATACACCTTCATTGTGTCTCTAAACAGGCTCATCTTAGATCTCCAACAAATGGTCTGACACACTCCCAACACAGCACCACACAGACCTAAGAAACAGAGGCAATAGTTCTACCACACTAAAACTGTTAACTATTAACTGTGGAATGCAAATCCTGAGATCTCAGTGACTGCACTGACCACAAGTGTGATAGGGCGTCTAAAAACACTTCATAGACTTCAACCCTTCCTTTATATCATTTATAAATTACTTATCCCTTCTAATGTAACAGGCAATAACATATTC
This sequence comes from Acrocephalus scirpaceus scirpaceus, assembly GCA_910950805.1. Taxonomy (NCBI): domain Eukaryota; kingdom Metazoa; phylum Chordata; class Aves; order Passeriformes; family Sylviidae; genus Acrocephalus; species Acrocephalus scirpaceus. The sequence continues at coordinate 67,779,190 of OU383776.1, read as the reverse complement.
CAGAGTTCAAAATCAACATTCCACTGGGGATTTCTCAACACACTCTTACTTTAAAGGAGAAGATAACACAAAGCTGCTGGGATACTGAGTGGCCACCTTACAGGATGGATTGCCAGGGTTTTTTTTCCTGATACACTCTGTAAATGGAGGTAGTTAGCAGTTTTCAGTGGTGATAACTTGCAAAACAGAATGAATAGGTTAATTATTACCAACTAACCAATTCAAGATCTAAAGACAAGCTACCTTTTGACGTTTAAGAACTCCTGAAAACTACTTTCTGTGATTACATATACGGGCAGCACCAGACCTGCAGTTTGTTACAGCTAATCCCCACTGCAGACACCAGGCCTGCTTTTACACAAAACATACTAAAACATCTCAACCTGGGGTTTAGAGGCACAGGAACACACAAGCAGGGGCACATGGGTCTCCTCTCCACAGAGATGACCACAGGAGCCACCTTAATTCTGATCACCACAACTGCAGTCTTTTTGCTCACTGCACAGTTGCATTGTTTCAGCTCCATCACAGCATTTAATCATTATATTTAGCCTGAGCAGAAAACTGTACTAAGGATTGTAAGAGGATTGAAATGGTTTTTTCCACCTTACCACCCCTGCATCTACCACAAACAGAAAAAACCCTCCAATATAAACATGACCACTAAGCACGAAGTTCACAGTGAAATGCTTGTGTACCACAGTGTGCCCCTTCTCCCTGGTGATGCCAGGATGATTTTTGCCTTTTCTTTTTATATACTTTTTATATATTCTCAGTACCTTTAACATGTATACTTGTAATCCTTTAGGCCTAATATTTTAACACAAACCTGGTATTCTACTAGGTCAAAAGACCAAACATCATACAAGCCTCACAGTTAGAAGCCAGAAAACCTTACACTGTTTGGAGAAACCAAGATCCTCTCTAAAATACATCCTGCAAACTAAGATTAGACCCATCTAAGAAAAAATACTTTAAAATAAAGAAATCATATTATTCATTTAAACCTCTCATTGAAACATCTCTGTTAAATATACTAATTTACAAAATCTATTAAACTGTATATACCATCTACCGTATGTATGGTTTTTGGCATATTCCGCCTTGAAAAATTGTTACGCAATAAAAATCCATATTAAATACCAAAATAAAAACCCTTTTCTCCCTTACCTATGCCTAACTCTTAATTCTAAGACCAAGGAAAAGGCATCAAGGGTACTGAAGGAATTTAATACCAGCTTCTCCCTTCTCAGCCCCCTCCCATGCGCCAACACCATTCACCCATTCATAGGCCTGAGGCCCTACAGAGAAAAAGTTTAAGGGAACAACTGCCCATAGATCTCATCAGCAATCAACCTGATAGAGGAGTTCAATACAACCAAACAAACACTGCGTGAAAAGTTTAAATTTAAAAAAACAACTTATTGTCTAAACCAAAAGCTGAGGTGGCTGCTGCCACAGCAAGTTTAGGAGCTGAATCACAGGGTGAAGACAAAATATGCAGAAGTTTTCAGACATATAAGGACAAGCTTACAGGACACACACCAACAAATTGTCTTCTCAGAAGAATGCCATTCCGTTAGTTAAAGACAGACTCTTCAGAAGGACAGAACAAAAGCCCACCAGCAGCGTAATGACATTACCACCCTCACCGCTCTATCCCACACCACCTTCAGCTTCTGATGATTTTTGTTCTTTCATCCACCCATAAAACCTTACTCTGCTAAACTTAGAACAGCATTACTCACATCACCCAGAGAATCACAGAATGATTAGTATTAGAAAGGACCTCTGGAGCTCATCCAGTCCAAGCCCCTGCCCCTGGAGCAGTGACACAGGAACGTGTCCAGCTGGGGTTGGGATGTCTCCAGACAGGGACACTCCAGGCCCTCCCTGGGCAGCTGTTCCAGGGCTCTGCCCCTCCAGGGAGAGAAGTTCTTCCTCCTGCTGGGCTGCAACTTGCTGGGCTTGATTTGATGGTCATTGCTCCTCATCCTGGCACTGGCACCACTGAACAGAGCCTGGCCCCACCCTCTGGCAGCCCTTGGAGATGTTGTATGGATTGACGGGATCCCCTCTCAGCCTTCCCTTCTCCAGCCTGAGTAGGCCCAGCTCCTGCAGTCTCTGCCCAGCACAGAGAGGCTCCAGAGCCCAAATCCTCTCTGTGGCCTCCCCTGGACCCTCTCCAGTAGATTCTTCTCTTGCTTCTGCCGTAAAGGCCAGAACTGAACACAGCAAACTGGATCAGAAAATTGACCAGTTCTGGCGTCCAGCAGTGTCCGGCACACCAGTAGTATCAGCAGCCAGTGCCGCTGGGGAGGAACCAGCTGGGTGCCCTGAACAGACACAGCCCACACACACTGCCCCGTGCCACCATCGGTTCCGTCAGCATTTGTCACTTAGTGACAGAAAATGGGTCTAGGGAATGGGATTACAAGAGGCCTGGCAGATCACTCCTCAGCGGAAACCACTGTTCCCTCAACGTCCCATTTCCTCTGATTTGCATTATTAATAGACTGAGGTTCATATCGGACCACCTCGGCCGCAGAGCACTGACAGCACCTGGCTCTGGCAGTTCGCAGGACTCTGCCGTAGTCCCCAGAAGTACCAGGTCTCTGCCATTACTGCTCGTATTTAAACAGACTCAGAATGTTTTACACTCTGTTAACGCCTGTAAGTGTACAGTGTAAGACTATTCATTACGCTCTATATAGCATATATGTATTCTTTATACCCTATAATCTCATATATTTTACGTATATTTTCCATTTACCCTATATAACACTCTTTGTATATAAGCGATACTCTATGTACCATATATAAAAACAAACGGAACAGCAGTAAGCAATAATATCGCTAACACCCCCAAACCTCCGGGGGCAAATAACCCACCCAGGTAACCTCAGTCAGAGGTGAGACTCCCACAGCCGCGTCGCCCCGACCTCACCCGGCCGGTTCGGGGCCGTCTCCCCTCAGTGCCCGCCCCGGCCCCGCCGGCGGCTCCGGGCGGCGGCCTCGACCCTCCGCTGCGGGCAACGCGCCTGCGCGGGCACACCCGCCCGTGACGTCACCCGACCGCGCCCATCCGCACCCTGCGCGTGCGCTTCCCGCCACAGCCAGCGTGGGGTGTGGCCGGGGGAAGGGGCGGGGCCACATGTGTGACGGACAGCGCAGGAGAGCGCGGCATGAGGAGAGCGGCCGATTCGTTTTTGTGACTGACAGCGCAGAAGGGCGGGGTCGCCGACGGGACTGACCCCCAGAGGGGCGGGGCCTGCGTGAGGGGGCGGAGCCGCCCGTGCAAGTCACATCCCCCCGCTTTGTCCCGCGCCCCGCCGACAGGGGGCGCTTCTCCCGTCCGGGAGGGGCTGTCATACCCTCAGACCCCCCGCGGTGACGTGCCTGCTCCCCTCAAGCCCTGCCCCCTGCCTGTTCCGGTGTCATCGCACCAACACAGTGATGTCACTCCCGTCTGTGCCGGTTCTCATGACGTCACACTCACACATAGTGAGGTCACTCTTACTCCATCACTGGACGTCGTGGCCTCATGGAAGGGCCTGGGCAGCCAACAGACCCTTCTCTGGTGGAACTGATGAACACTGCCCCTCTCACCCCAAGGATCACTGGGCCCACGCTGTGACATGAGCCCCACAATGACGCCATCACAGCACAGTTTCTGGTGTTTCCACGAGAAGCTTATTTTTAATAAAACCATGCTGCCCCCACGCACGGCTACAGCAAGAGCTCGCACAGCCCCTCAGCCATCCCCCAGCGCTGAGGGCCAGGAGTGTGACCTTCGGAGCCCTGCGGCCAGGGCTGCTCCTGTGAGGGGCCGGGCAGGAGCGCAGCTTGGGCTGGGGAGGCAATGGCTGGCGCTGTAAGGGGCGTCCAGGGGACTGCAGGGTCCGAGCTGACGCCTTCCTGCCGTGTTCCCCCTATCCTGCCCCGGCTCGGCCTCCCTGGCCTCGGCCGCCCGTGCCAGCATGTAGCTGACCTTGCGCTGGTGCGCTAGGGCCTCCTCCTTGTCATTCACCTGCACGGCCAACAGAAAGGAGAGCAGGCCATGGTCAGCTCGGGGGTGTAAACCCAGCAAACACACGTGCTCTGGAGATTTGAACCAAATACTGACCAGATCTATCAACATCCTCAGGATTTCATGGGCATTGTCCAGCTCCTCGACCTTCCTGCAGTCTCCATCTGATGAGAGCAGGCTGGATAGCTTCCGCCCCAGGTTGTTCTTGTTCCCCTGTAACTTGACACGCTCTAAGGAAAACAGAAGTATGTCAACTGCAGAATTGCACAGGAAGGGAAAAACAGCTTTGGGATAAAACAGGCATTTGTAAACCTGGATCTGAATGACCTGATCAAAAACGGCAATGCAAGCTGCAGCTTCTCTCACTGCATGGGACACACAGGTTCCTGCCATGCAGCACTGCTCTTGCTGTCAGATAAAGGATACACAAGACCTTACACATGGGCAAATTGAGTATTCTTCTTGCTCCACAGAAAATATACTTTTGACGCCCCAGTTAAACAGTAATCCATGGTAATTTGTTAACAGTAAGTAGCCTAAAAAAACCAAAAATTCTCGGACACAGATCACTTACAAATTTGTAAGACTTCCAGAAATAGTAAAATACATTAAAATTATGGCACATATGTGCCAGGTAACAGAGCCTGAAAGCAGTGTCAGTATAGGGGAAACAGCTACTCAAGGTTATGCTGTTGTAGTGCTACACTGCAGGAGTGTCCAAGGAATCTGGGAGACACACCACACTTCTAAGACTGGCCAATGGTCAAAACAAATATATTGTGCCATTCCTAAAGTTTGCAGTGGTTTTGACCATGATGTAAGTACTTAAATACTTCTCTTTATCCCTTTTCTTTTTTGAAATAATAAAAGATTATTAGAATTATTCCTACTTCACACATTAGAATTATTCCTCTTTTATAGAGGGCTTTGTAACTCTGCATTAGTGTAAGAGCACTAATAAACACTAATATTGATACACATGCATAATAAAAGGCTAAAAATGTTTAAGGAAAAACAGAAAAAAAATCAATTTAGTACTCTAGTGAATCATGGAATGGCCTGGGTTAGAAGAGACCTTAGAGCTCCTCTTGTTCCACACCTCCCACTGGACTAGGTTTCTCAATATCCCATCTGGAGCTAAAAAAGCTCTAACTATACTTTTTTTTTTTGCATTTCTCCTTGTTTCCCAACGCTTCCATAGAGCTTTGAAAAAAAACTTAGAGAAGTTGCTAGTAGCACTTAAAACAGACAGATTTGCTGTCCATAACCCTCGGTCAGCAGCTGAGCCACCCGCACAGATTTCACACAGGAGGAGCAGCTCCTGCTCCCTCCTCTGCCAGCCAGCCCCCAGACTGCCCAGCTACCAGTGCCTCGCAGATGTCTCCAGTTTGCAAATTTGGTTTCTTTCTTCATGTTTATCACTTCTGCCAGCCTCAGGGCCTGGTCCTTCCTCTGCATCAGTTGCTGCTCAAATGCAATTCTAAAGGCATCTGCCACGATATATGCTTCATCCTTACTCTTCTTCAGATTTTCAATCTGGTTTTAATTCAGGGAAAATTTAAAGCATATTAGCTAATTTGAAAGCAAAAGCAGATTTAAAATTAAGACACAGACAGCTTGCAAGTAAATATAATCAAGGAAGTAGTAGGAACCAAAGGGTTTTCCTGACATGTAAAGAAACGTATTTTGAAACATGGATTAAAATCCTTACTCTTCATGGTCTGCACATATTCACGCCCCCAGACACCTACACAATCATCTCTGTGTATTTATTGTTCTCTGCACATGTACAAGAGCTCGAGGAGGGAAATAAAATCCCTTCACGACTGGGCCAGGAGAAGAAGGAGCAAGAGACTGGAATCCATATCAGGGATCTTAAGGGACAGGCCAGCACCTATTTTCAACACCAGTTAGTCAACTGGAAGTTCTGCAGTAAGACCACAAGGATGGTTACTGCATTTGCAGAGGCAAATACAAATTAGAAAAATTCTAAATCCACACAATTTCACTAAATAGAAAAAAATTAGGAGCTTGGAATTCACATCATTGATTTAAGTGTGAGGTAAATAGGTGCTTTCCAGTGAGATCAGCTTGCTGACCTAGCTGGGTGAGTGGGTTATGGGTGCTGATGCCAACACAAGGGAGGAGTGAAATGCACTGCCAGGAAGGAAGGAAAAGGTTCAGTGCCAGTCCACATGCACAGTGTGTACATTCATGGAGGGCATACACTTCTGGTGTGTTCTTTTTTTTCATATTAAAAAATATGGGGAGAAGGAAAAAGAATGCAAAAATTACTTTTTTTAAATAGTAAAGCTGAGTAGATATAACTACAATTTCTTCTACCAGTAAAAGTTATGGCATTACAAGCATCACAAATAAACTTTACATTATTTCTGAGCTCGATTGTGGTTGTGAGACACCTGAGTTTGTGTTAGCTGTGGTTGAGTGTTTCTGGCTTTGTTTGAATTGGTGCAGGAGCACCCCCTCCTCGTCCTCACCCAGCCAGGCCTTGTTACCTCTTGCTTGAGATGAAGTTGTTGTTTCCGAGTGAGAGCTGCCACTTTGGCACAGGGACAAGGCTGCCCTTCAGCAGGACTGCAGGTGCAGGCTCCGAGCACTGCCAGCTGAAAACCCAGAACAAACCACAGGTTGGGATCTGCTCACAGAGGTGCCAGCAAAAAAACCACCCTGGAACCACACAGGGAGCGCCAGTCATTGGGAGCAGGTGTGGGAGGTAGAGGTGAAGGCTTCTGACTCACAATGAAAGGGGTGTTTTCAGGCAAAACCTGACAGATGGGTGTGCCACACCCTGCAGGCCTCACTGGGATATTACTGTGCTCAGTAAAGCACGAGGAAGCAGGGTTTAAGTGCTAGGAAGAAGAAAACTTCATAACTTGTGAAAAATTGCCTGATGCCTTCTCTGTCCAATCTTTCTTTGCAAGGTGGACCAGGAAGAAGAAAACTGATTAACAGGCATGCAAAGGCATGTGCTAATTAGCTAAAAATGGATTCAAATAAAGGGATATGTAATGAGCAATGAATTTTCTCTATAGATTTTGAACACAAACATATCTCTGAAGCAGCCACTTGGAAAAACACATAGGCAATACTTACTTCAGGACCTGTAAAATCAGTAATGTCACTTTTGTTCAATGACATGTTCTCCTGAAAAGCTTTCTGTTGTTTCACATCTAACATTGCAAGGAATTCCAAGCACTGCTGGTTCAGGACTACAAAATAAAACAAAGGAAAAGATTACAAAAATCTGCTGCTCCGATTTCTTAATTTCTGAGTTCAACTCCACCCAAATGAAGCAGTTTTATAGTTCAAGCATCAGTTTGGGAACAAGATGAGAGTGTAGAAGTAGTAACTCATCTCTCAGTTGCTTCTCCTTCTGTGTTCTCCCAGAAGTAACAACCCACTTAGAAAGAGACCATTTCCTGTATTGCTCTGCCTCAGGACTGAGTGCTCATCTCTTTGTACACTCAAAAGTCAGGCAGCCTCTCATTTAGAACAGAACAACATTGGGGAAGTAATGATTTAAGTCAGCTATTTTAAAGGTTTTTGGAAGGCAAAAATAAAGGAAAGGGATTTGTCTGTTCTGATCCAGTGGCTGCCCTGACTGAAGGCAGTTTGATTTCCAAGCTTCTGTATATCCACTAAGATCAGCTGCCAGTGACAAGACACTGATCCTCACAGGAAGCTTCCATCACCTGAATTATTCCTGAAAAACAGTGTATTCAGAGGAATAGCTGTTGCTGGCTTACTTGCATTTTCAGCTTTAAGTGTTTTAACTTCTTCTGTCCTGAGTTTCAATGCTTCCTTAAGAGCTGCATTTTCACAGTATATCCTGTAGAAGTTAGAAAATGGCTTTATTATACTTCTAAAAAATGTTTTCCAGTGGGTACTCAATAATTTAAAAAATAACCTGTTAAAACACGGTATCTAATATTTCTGCAAATTAAAATTAGGATTACTTAAAAGATGGAATAAAAAAATAAAAGTGAGAGGAGCTGAGTATTAGATATAAATTTAAAAAAAAAATCATTCACATGTAAGTAGGCAGTGCCCATGGCTTTAACAAGAGATGAGTTTAAGTGCCACACTTCCATTATAAATGCAAAGAAATTGGTAATGATGAACCTCTGAAACACTTGCTAGAAATTTCCTACTTCCCTGAAGGAAAAAAACTGTTCCTTCATATTAAAGGTGTGACAGCTCTGGTCTGAAAACTTCCTGCAGTCTGAATCCTGTTTTCAAGAACAGCTGTGCCTTCAGGTGTTGCAACGTGAGAACACACAATATGTACTGATAATGCATTTTTCCTTGAAGTATTTCCCTCTTGAACAGAACAGTAGCAATCTGACGTCCTAAATGTCAAAGCAATACAATTTATTTGGCGTATCTCAGAAGCTGTCAGTAAATGCAGCCTAGTCTGAATTATTTCACTTGGAAGAAAACAAAGGAAAATGCACATTCTTCTTGTCCTGCTGCCTCAGATGTCAGAAAACTATCAGAAAAATATGACTTGATTTGCAAAGCAGTTTTCTGACAGTCCTGGCTGTCAGTTTTCTGAAGCTATGTTTGTGTCTTTCATCAGTCAACACCAGTTTTGTGGCTCCAAACTACACAGCTACACTTCCAACCTATTCAGTTAGGAAAGCCAGAGAGCTTTTCAAGAGGCATCCCTCGACAAATGTATCTACCGAATAGTTTGTAAACTTTTGGCTTATTCTTTGATTAAAAGTTGAAACATATTTTAAATAAAAACATATGCTGAACTGTAAAAACAACAGCAATAATAATAACAAATAATGACAATAACAACTCCTCTGATGGGTAGACTTCAGAGATACAATTTCTACATGTAAATGAGTGAGTCTGCTGGTCCCATTTCTCAAGGTCTGTTATCTATTATTAGTTTAGTGCCTCTGGCACATTCTTCTTGCCCAACCACACCTGCTGTCCACCCAGAGTGACTCTTATTTAACAAAGAACCTCTTGATCAGCCTCTCTCTAAAGCACTGCGTTTTACCTGTGCTCATGCCCAGACCCACAGTGCAAGACAATAAAGAAATTATTAACCAGGAAATTATATCTCCACATGCATGCATATACCATTATTTTCTCTGCCTCATCTACAGTTAAGGTAAATAAGGATAATCAGTCCCCAGGTGGCTAACGTCATATGATGAAAAAAACTCAGCCTAGAAAAGCCGGGTACCGACTCCTAAAAAAAAAAAATCAGGACAATATATCCAGAAGTTTTAATTGAAAAATACAAATGTGACTAGTGTGAAAAGTTACAGTCTTCCAGAATTTGGAAGGGAATTGGGAAAATACAGAACCTCCAAAGAACCTGAGGAAGCAAGTTTGGAGTACAAAACAGATGACATAGAGCACTCAGTGCAATTTTTAAAAAATCAAACAAAACCCCCAGTGATACACCAGGGTAAGTCAAATACCTGTCATATTTTTCTGTCCAGGTGTCTTCTATGTTTTTAAATCTGTCCTGATCAAATTCAATTTCCCATTGCAAAATATTTATTTCCTGTGGAAACAAAACAAACTTGCAGCAGCTCATTACAGGGTTCCCATCAGAAGGATGCCAGGGGTGCTTGGTTTGGCAGAGATCTCAGAGACCAGTGACAACTTGTGACACTGCTAATAATAAATTTGGTACCAGACACCAAAGTTTCTGCATCACTGGCCTATGGACTCCAGTTTCTGTTACAGAGCTAATGCTTCCAGAGGCTGCCAACAAAGACAAACCCATGCTGGCGCATCTCTCTGTCCCACTCCTATTGTGTGGAACAGAAAAACAGTAGGACAAACAAAGCAAAAATCTCATTTTGACAAGGGAGCTCAACACCACTTTCCTCCTCTTTGACACCTTCCCTACTAAAACCAGACACCCGTTTCTCAGAGTCCTTGGGAAGCCTCAGCTGAATCACTGAGGAGTTGTGCAGCTCACTCTGAGCAACTGAAACCCACAACAAACACCAGCTGAATGTATAGGAAGAACTCTGGCAATTTTCCGATATTATTTGTACACACTATAGCATGAAAAGGCCTAGATCAAAGGAGTGATAAACTAATTTTTCCCTTTCTACTAAAAAGGAACAGGAATTAATTTTACAAAACCCCTGGAATTAATGTCAGGTATACACTGATTTAAATAAACAGGGGTCTGATAACCCCTTTTTAATAGCCATGGGCTTCTCCATGTGAAGGAAACACCCACACTTACCTTCTCTAGAGTCCTCTTTTCTTCCTCAGTTTTCTGAAGCATTGCTTTTGTATGGCTCGTGGCTTTATCAAATATTGTCTGCAAAATTAACAAACAACCAAAACAAAACCCAAAATGCAACTCTGTCAAATACTGTGATTAAATTGAGTTAATTTTCAGTTTCACACCTAGAGATGTTCACATTCATAGTTAAACAGCAGTGTGCAGAGTTACAAACACCAGGAACTTGCTTGTGAGCCCCAGAGGGTTATGATCTCAAGTCTAACTTGCATAACAAACTTGGGTTTCAATCCCATAACCTCTGCTACTGACAGTGTAGTGTCATGTCTTCTTCAGGGCTCGTGCAGGATCACATCTTAAAAAACTGGGTTGCAACACACCTAAGTTCTGATCCAGGCATAACTTGCTACAAATATGTGACAGTAGAAACAACACAACTAGAAATGGGTTATGTAAGCAGGCTAAATCCCAGGAACTGATTTCAGCAGAATTTGTTATGAAAGAGAACAAAAATACTACAAACGGTGAACAAAAGAATGACCTGACATTTAAGGCATACTGTCCTCTACGGCAACAAATGGAGCAGTCAACTCAAAATACTCGTGCTTTGCAGCAGGATTCCAAGCACTAGCAAAATCTTCAATATAAGGGACTGGAAAAAGGCCCTTATTTTATGTTTAGTAGATAAATCCTCAAGGATCCTCAAAGATAAAATTATGAGAATTCCTAGAATAGTAAAGTCTTCATAAATAACACACTAGTTCCAGTAAATTGTAGAGGCAAGTCTGTAGACACCTGCAGACTCAATGATTTAAATTGCAGCCCTGGAAAGGCCTTAAGGTTTTTCAGGTTTTAATGAGGAGTAGCAGAAGATTTCCTCTGTTTACCTTTCCTCTGTTTACCTGTTTACCACCAAGTACCAAGTGATTTCTGAATAGCTCCTACCATGCTCTGCAGGATTCTTAGGGCTTCATCTTTTCCCTCAAGCTGTCTTTGAGATGCTTCAAGCTCAACTTTCAAAATTTCAAGTTCCTGAAGTAAAACAAAGTAGATATACTGAGTAGAAGCCAGGGTAATCCTGTTAAGATTTGACTGTACAACCAAGGTAAATTTGCCCTCCTCAAAAAACAAACCTCTGTTTTACCTGCATGATGTCTTTTCATGGGCTCACCTGAGGTTAAAGAACACAGTGCAGATTGAATGTATCTTTTTACAGCTGAAGTCAGCTGGCTGTGATGCCAACACTTCAGCACATTTAACCACAGTAAATCCAAAATGTACCTTTAACTACTTTTCAACAGAAATGCAGACTAAAACTCCAAAGATTGTTTACACTACAGATTTTCAAGCCCCAAAACTTAATAAAACATAAACTAGAATATGTTTTTAAACAAAACAGAAATCCTGCTAGAAAAGTACAATACCTTCAATATTCTCCCCGCTTTAAAAATACTTTCTCTGCCCCCTCAAAAAACCCCCATGAACAAACAAACCCACCAGAATATAAAGTCCGCCTCACACTACAATTTCCTGACATAAAATTTAATGAAGCTTCCAACTCCTGCTTTAATTTCAAGAACCTGGGTCCTTCCAAGTATCTCAGCATGCCAAGATCCTCTTGCTACATTGAAAGGAAATGCGGATTTGGAGAGCAGCACCCTGAGTACTGTTACCAACCTCCAGAGCTTCCCGAAGTTGTTGCTTTAGTTCTTCATTTGACATATCAGTATTAGATTCTGTAGGATTAATAGAGGATATTAAATGATATGATATTGTAATATTTAAAGAAAAGAAAAAAGTGAGGATTTTAGCCTGAAAACAGGTAACATACAGAGGTGAATTTTCATCTTTGTGTTGAGTTTCTTTTTCTTGTGGAGTTAATAAACAGATTTAAGAAACACATCAATACAAACTTCAACATGTTGCTTCACAGTTAAAGAAGTGAAATGGGGGAAAAATGTCCGTTGTAAAGAGACATAAAGTAAAGACAAGCATTTTATAACTTCCTTTAAAATAAAGCCAACAAAGTTGCCATCTTGATTAGAAAAAATCAGTTTTTTAGATTCTTTTCTGATTGTAACTTTTCAACATCCACACTCAAAACAACAGCTAGCACTATTTAAAAGTAGGGGCAATTTTCAAGAGACAGAGATAGCTCAGCTTGCTGTGGAAAGGATAATGGGGAATTGTTTAAAGGAGAGAAACAAGCAAGTTACACAGAAATACCTAAGTCAAAATATTAAAAATTGACAGGAAAGCAGCTGGACTGTAATGAACAGCACTGCCTACACTTGATTGTTTTTACAGCAGCACTGCCTTCACAGAAAAGGAAAATAAATGCTAATGCAGGTTCTAAAACCGACTTCCTAATGCCTAAAGTAAGCCAAGTCTTTAATTTCAACCAAAGAGCAAATAATATTTTGAATATTCAGCTCCAAGCTTTAGGTACTATCTTTAGGAAGACTTCAATTTACTTAAAGCAGGAATCCAAGGAGTGCCACCCAGTTTCATGACATTTTGCACTAGGAATGGTCACTGCCTTTACCATTGACAAGCAATTCTGCTGCTCATGTTCTGGGAGGAAGGTTGAGGATCCCAGCAGGCACGGAACCCTTCAGGGATTTTGGCAAGTGGTTTGAATTCAACTCGATGACACTTTGTGAAGCAGCTGAATGGCTCGCTTTCACTTACAAAAAAATTCTTACGGTGAATAATTAACTTTCAAATTACTCTTACCACAGCTATTCTGTCGTGTGGAACTAGAGGCAGGGTTTTTGAGTGATCCATCATAAAAGCTGTTTCGTTTTGGTCCAGGAAGAGCGGCAGCATCGCTTGCTTCTGCTACCTTTGCTGTCAAGGGGGAATTACAAGTCTTTCCAGATCCCTTCCTAGATCTAATTGAATAGGAATTTTCTAAGTTTTCCCCTTCATAAACACCTCCCGGTCTTCTCCCAAGTCCGTTTCCCAAGTCTCCACATATCATGTCATCTTCTGCTTCCTCCATCTTCTCCTCCTGGTTTTTTTTTCGGGTTTTTGGTTGGTTTGGATTTTTTTCCTGAGCGCCCCTCACCTACCGGTGAACAGCGCCTCCCGCAAGGCCAGATTTTATCTGGAAAAACAGGAAAGCTCTGTGTTTACAGCAGCAGGGCGAGACCTGAGTGGGAAATGGGAGGCTGCGGGAGCGCGGCCCCTCCGCCGGGGAGCCGAAATCGCCGCTTCCGCCCGCGGTGAGACCCTGACCCGGGTCAGCGCCTCGGGGACACCCCCTCGGGGACATCCTCTCAGGGACACCCCCGGGCCCCCCGGCCCCGCCCGAGCCCCCGACCCACCTGCGCGCCCGCACCCGGTGGTGCCGGTCCCGCCCCGGGGCGGGAGAGACGGAGCAGCTCCGGGAGCTGCCCAGAGGCTGCTCGGAAGGAGGAGTTTGTTTATTTTTGTTTTTTATGAGCGGTCCGTGTTGCAGCCCCGTCCCCAGCACAGCTCGGACCGGCGTGGGGCAGCGTGGGGAACACGATCTGGGGTGGACACGGCCACGGACTGGGGGTGTCCTGACACCCCACACAGCACCCTCTATCTGTCTCCCACTCTAGGCTAACCTCTGCCGAGTTGCCACGATGCTTGGGTCTAATTCTCCAATGAAACACACTATTTTTCACCATTTTGGTTAATAATGTCATCAAATTTCTGTTTCAATATTGCCACAAGTATCACCAAAAAACCCAACAGCAAATTTGTAAAGCAAAAAAACCAGTTGTAAATATGTAACAACACTCTTCACAACAGAAACTTTCAAGAAAGTTGTTTTACTATCCAAACTCGTGTATCTAAAGGGTTTCTAAGCAAGCACTTCTTACAGAATCTTTCACAAGGCTTTCTTTCCAAGCAGCTTTTCTCTGAAGAAAGGTTTTCTCTTCCTTGTGCAGCCCTGCCCCCCTGGGGCACAGGCTTTAACAGCAATCAGAACAGATCCCTGCCAGTGTTTTATCTGTGACCACATTTAGGATCACTGCGGGTCTATCCTGACAAGTGATGCATTTCCTGGGTAATCTTGCAGTGATGTATACATTCCCTGACTGGGACAGGGGATGGGGAAGATGGAGAAAAAAGGAAAAATAAAGTTTATTGTTAAACACTCCAGACCAAACCTGATGTTTCCTTACCCATGAAGGAATCTCCAAAGCTCTATGCAATCATTTTAAAATAACTCTCACATCACTTCTTTTCCCTCCAAAGCAAAGAACCCACCTTAACCTGTACCAAACCCTCTCACTCTGCATAATTCTCACACCCCCAAGGCCACAGTGGAGCACAGCAAGTTTTAGTCCCACAACTCAGCATCAAACCAACTCCTTTCCAGGACACTATTCTACCCTCTGGAAATCAAAAGTGCCTCAACTGCCACCTGCTATCAGGATTTTACAGTTTTCTTGCAGGGAATTCGTGGTTTCATTTTAATTTTAAGGTCTAAAGAATTCTCAGTTACTGAACACAACTCCTGCTACTCAGGGCAACTGCCTCATTTTTATCTTTTCAGTCACTTGTATCGGTTCTACTGTTGCCTCTCAGGTTGCTGTTACAAATCCTCACAACCTGGTGACTCCAAACCTTCTTCTAGTCCCCAGTAGAAGTTACAACAAAATTCATGTTCATTTGTAATACAAGAATAATGAATATCATTTATTAAATCCTCCCTCCCAAGAAGAGATCCAGCAGTTACTGTTTCACCAAAAGTCAGTTGTTGTCCTTCATCCATTGCTCAATCCATTGCATAATCTGATCCAAATTTCTCTCTAGGTCCTCTGGAGTGTTGCTGGGTAACTGGTGTACAATTTCCTTTTTATATGACAACACAGCTTCCTCATATAGAGTCTGAAAAATTTCACACTGAATGTTGTCCTGCAGCTTCTTCCCCGTGTAGCCCCTAGAGAACAAGAGCACCAAGACAGTCTGAGGCACGCAGAAATGGAGGTGTTTTTTTGAGAATGAGTGATTTACGCCCTAAGTGAAGTCCCACAACAGCACTTTACGTGTTATCCACTCCCATGACACACCTGCTCTCCAGTCTGTCATACAGACAGGAATTCTCTGTGCGAAGTACAAACACGATGTGGAACCAGCGCTCAGGGAAGAAGTCACAACCGTGGTAATCCACAATCACCCCTCCTTCACTCATCCTGTCCTCCAGCTCATCAATCACCTGCACCAGCAACAGAGAAACCAGGCTCACCTGCACTGCACAGCCAAAATGCAGTGGGGGTGGGTCTAGGGGCTGGACTTACCCTGTCTTCATCCAAAATGGGGCAGTCATACTCCTCATCAAAGCCTTCATACAGCTGTCCTGCAGCAGAGAGAATCCACGGACGTTTGTGGGGTAGCAGAGTAATTACCACAATTAATTTACCATAATTAATTTACCTTGTTATGTTTGTCTCAGGAGATTGCAGGCAAAAGGCAGAGTTCAAGGTAGGGAACACTTAGTTTACAAACCCATGTAAGGTTAAGTTTGTTATTTATTACTTAGCAATAAATATGCTGCTACAGACATGTCTGCTGAAGTAAATTCATTTAATACACAGAATGATAGAATTGGTTGGGTCGGAGGCACTTCCCAGCCCCTCCCCACCCCCCCAGCCAGGAATTCCTTCCCAATACCTCATCTAACCCTGCCCTGTGGCAGTGGGAAGCCAAAGCCATTCCCTGTGTCCTGTCCCTCCATCCCTTGTTCCAAGTCCCTCTCCAGCTCTCCTGGAGCCCCTTTAGGCCTTGGAGGGGCTCTGTGATCTCCCAGAGCCTTCTCCTCTCCAGCTGCACACCCCAGCTATTGCAGACACCAGACAGGTGTGCAGGGGCTCCCAGTGCATGAGACACCACCAGCAGAATCACACTGAGCAGCATGTCCCTGTGCTCAGGGGACTGCTGTGACACAGCACCTTCCTTGGCCAAGTCCCCCACGTTGACGTAGCTCAGCCCTGCTCTGGACGCCAGCTCCTTTCCCAGCGTGGTTTTCCCAACTCCTGGTGTGCCTGGAGACCAAACCATAGCAAAAAGTAAGCGGACAGCTTGCAGGTTTCCTCAAACATCCCCCGCCAGGTGAACTGGAAGCTTTTGACAGCCCACATTGGAGAATTCACAGGATTAAAAAAAAAAGGCAAAAAGCTGCAGGACAAAGAGACACAGGCAAGGGGAGTGAAACAGGAAAACAGTGAGAGAACTCTGCCTGTGTGCAGGAATGCCACTCACACCGTGACGGTTCGAAGAGAAATCTCCATTCATTTAAAAACCCTCAGGTAATATGGAGGAGCCCCACGTTCTCATACAGTAGCAGAGCTGCAAAACCACCCCGAGCTGGGACCTCACACCCCAGGTCACAGCCAGGCTGCTGCCTCACAACCTAAACCACCCCAGGCTGTGATGGGGTCGGGGCCCTAGACCCCAAATCCCCCCGGGCTGGGACGCCACGCCCCGAATCAAGCCGGGCCAGGGCCGGGACCCCAGGCCCCCAGTGAGCCCAGGCCTGGACCCCCCACCCCACATCACCCCGGGCTGCAATGGGGCCATGCCATGCCACGCTCCGCCCCGCTGCTGTCCCGCCGCCGCCGCGGTGCCCACCAGTGATCAGCACGTTCGGACGCCTCATGGCCGCCGCCCGTCGCCTTGGAGACACGTGCGCGGGGGCCTCCGCCGCCGCCGCGCGCGCCGATGGCGTCACCGCTCTGCCCGGCGTGGCGCGGACAGCTAAGAGCCGGCAGAGAGGAAGGACCCGGCGGCGCTGTGTGAGGGGACGGCACCGGGCCGCGACCGGAGCGCCGAGAGCTCCCCGAGACACCCGGGCACCGAGTCAGTCCGGGAGTCACACGGCGGCTCTCCCTCCCACCGGAGCACCGAGTCCCACCGACTCCCGGGGCACCAAGTCCTAGGCTCCGGCATCGGATCTCCGCCTGGGCCCGGCGGGGGCAGCGGGGCCGCAAGCGGAGGGCTCCCCCCGCCGAGGATGTCCGGCAGCGGCCCAGGAAGGCCGGCGGAGGTGGGTCTGGGCAAAGGGCTCTCGGCGGCCCGGTCGTTCCTCTGTGGGCTCTGTATTGGCCGTTTGTCCTTTTTCAGTGGGGGTTGTTCTGATTTTTACTAAGAGCGAGATGTGGTTTAGTGTTATTGCTTGTGGAGGGGACCCCCCGTTTCACGGACGTATTGCGGGTGGCTGTGCAAATTCGGCCCAGTGCAGCGTGTGTGACAGTAACGGAGCTGGGGCCGCTGCTCTTGTCACGGGCACGGTGCGAGCGTCAGACAGAGCTCGTCAGAGGAGCTCCCGTTGAGTCACAAGGTGCAGGAGGGACCCCCAAAACGTCCCGTAGTCCCGCAAACCGCCCCACACCCTCCAGCTCTCCAAATCACTCAGAGACGGGTCTGGGTGCAGCTGGGTCTGGTCCCAGCCCCAGAGCTGGTCAGCAGCTTGTGTGGACAGGATTGTACACATGTCACTGAACTTCACACAGCCTTGTCTTGCAGGATTGAGGATGCCAGACCAGATATATTTATGCAAAATAGTTTGATAACCATTAGACAAAGAGATCTTAACCAGAATTATTCACTACACAGTACAGGCACTAAAACCACTGCTAAAGCACACTGTGGAGCAATAGCTGAAATGTGAATATGCTTATATGAACACTGGAAATATGAAGTAAAGGCTGACCTCAATGATATTGGGAGGTGTTTTCCAGCCTTAATAATTCTGTGATTCTTAACATTGAGGTAATTGTATTAAAGCCAGCAAAAACAATTACAGAATAGAGATTGACAGTACTCACCCAGGCTGTGTGCATTTGGCTCAGCCTCAAGCAGTGACCTTGAGATCACATCATTCCCGCTGCAAGAGGAATCCCCACACTCCCCAGGAAGGGAAATGTCAGGAGACGATGCCATTAAAATTTGGGATGTGGCTGTTCTAGTCTGAGCTGCCCTGTCAGTTAGAGGCACCCAGGCCATGCCAGCTCAGCAGCTCTGGAGAAGTTCTCAGTGGTGTCCCTTGGTTGTTCCTTTCTTCTGGCATTTTACCAGCTCTGCCACAGCTTCAGCTCCCTCTCAGGATGTTGAACTTTGGGATGGAGGAATCAGGCTGGTTTCCGCATTATTCACCCCAATAGCAGCATGACCCCTCTCCTGCATTTTCCCACTGGGGGCTTTGCAAACAGGGTCTTGCTGGAGTTGTTTGAGCCTGTTCCAGGCAGAGCCTCCTGCTACACCCAGCTCTCAATGTCTCGGTCTGCCAGGACTCTGCTATGTTGGTTTAGAGTTTCACAGCCCTTTTGGGGGATACTGTGTCTGTTCTGTCACTCACATGTTCGCCAAGGGGTGTCGGCACCCAGCCTGTTACCCCCACACTGAGGAGCTGCCATGGGACCCCTGTGGTGTTATTTGGGGGTGAGTCTGCCACCCTGTCCCAGCGGGGTGTTCCTCAAATCCAGAATCAAATCCTGATGCTGTTGCCCCTGTTCCTTCTCTTGGCATGGGCTCTGTTTCTGCCCAAGCTGCCCAGAGCAGCAAACACTCCCTGATTTTACTGTTCTGCCTCAATAACTGTCCTCTGCCATCTGTTTCTGACTTCTATGCACAAATGGTTGCATTGTAAGTATTTTTAAAAAGGAGGGGGAAAGTGCCACATACTGTAAACTGCACAGAGACAGTGAGAACGTTACCATCACATAAAAGTGGTCTGTGTAAGCTGATGCTGCGTTTTCATTCTTTTTTAATTCTTTAGGTTGGATGTGTGTTTGTGGAGTTCTCAACTTGTTCTGATTTGCCAGTTTGCTGCAAAATACTCCTGGCACACTAATGCAGCTTGTTTTTTCATACAGAAGAATCATGGAACTCCAGACCAGCTGTAGTTGGTTGGAAATTAAAACCATCCAGTCCCACCCCCTGCCATGTGCAGGGACCCCTTTCACTATCCCAGGTTGCTTCAAGCCCCGTCCATCATGGCCTTGGACACTTCCAGGCATGAGGCAGTGTACACTTGATAAAAATCTCCCATTTTCTAGACATAGCTGTGCCCAGCTGAGGGAAGGAGAGTGCTGCATTCCTACCCAAATGCTTGTGTTTCTGCAGGTGACAGAGTGGCTGGGACAACCATTTGATGACTTCTTTGGAAACACAAGCATTGCCCCCTGTGCAGTTCCTGTGAAGCCGCTGAGGGGCGGCTCTGGCAGAGGCCGTCGGCAGAAGCAGAGAGCCCCAAGCCCTGTGGCAGAGAACAGCAGAGCCACAGCTCCTCCCAGGAAAAGAGCCAAGCCCTGTGCTGCGGATCTGTCCTGTGCCAAGCCCGGGCGGAGCCGGAGCCAAGCCCAGGAGGAGCTGCCATGGGTGGAAAGATACAGACCTGA
Source organism: Acrocephalus scirpaceus scirpaceus (assembly GCA_910950805.1). Taxonomy (NCBI): domain Eukaryota; kingdom Metazoa; phylum Chordata; class Aves; order Passeriformes; family Sylviidae; genus Acrocephalus; species Acrocephalus scirpaceus. The sequence goes on along the minus strand of OU383776.1, from coordinate 67,759,533 downwards.
AAGCCAGGTGTGAGAGCTCCCCCAGTGCCAGTGTAGCACTGACATCACAGGGAGGTGTTGTGCTTCTGTCTGTAACCTGCACCAGCCAGCTCTCGCCATATCCTGTTTGGTAAAGCACAGGGGTTCTGGGTTATTGATTCTCTGTGAATGCTGACTGATTCACTGCCAGCCAGTGCATAAAGCCAGATTCCGAAGAGCTCTTTATCTGTAGGAGACACACGTTCCCCCAGGCTTCCTGAGCAGGAAAAGCTGCTAAGGAGATGTTGTTTCCTTTCAGTCCACTTGTAAACTCTTGAGCTTGTTACTGAATTCCAGATACATCCAATATTCCAAGCACTGGGGAAACCCAGCTATGTGGGATTTGCAGAATTTCCAAAAACCTCTGCAGTATTAGAGTAAAAAAAGTAGAAAGGACTAGGTCCAGCAAGAGCTATGAAGTATCCTGACACAAGTTTGTAGTGTTACTACTTAAAGAATGATAAATAGCTCATTATTTCCTGACTACAAACAATGGAAAGCTGATTGTTTTAGGAAACAGGAAGAGATGATCACCCTTAACTGTGGTATTGCTTCTGCAGAGCACACACGAAACTGGAACACACGCCAACATATCTGTTGATATTTTACCCAGCATTTATTCTATTCTTTAATTTCATCATTAGAAACCAAGAGTTTAGTATATAACTTTCACAAATTTAAACTTGTTTCAGAATGACCTTGCTGTGCAAAAGAAGAAGATTGAGGAAGTTGAAACCTGGTTAAAAATGCACATATTTCAGAGGCAACCAAAGCAGGTAAACTTGCTAAAATCAGCAATTGGAGGCATTAAACCATACAAGCAAGCTGGATTCAATTTCAAGTTCAGAGAAGAACCTCCTCTGCTTGAGATAGTGATTGTGTATCTTCTGTGTTCTAAGAAATACTCTAAGAACATAAGTTAGAGCTGGTACATTTATTTTGGACTTACGCTTCTAAGGGGTAGATTCTGATTTTGCTCAGAAATATTGTTTTCCTGGCATCCAGTCATAAACCACAACTCTTCAACATGTGCTTGAAGCTGGCAATTTATCTCTACCAGGGTAATTTTTAAGTCTCATGATGAATTTCCAGTTGCATTGAGCTGGTGTAAGGATGGTGAGGATGTTTTAAATCGTGATTGATAAGAGGCATTCTTAGACACAAATTGCCAGCCTTGCCTAGTGTTTTCCAGAGCTGGTTCTCCAGGTGAGTGTCTGTTGTGTTAGCAGTTACATGCAGTTTATTTACCAGAGGCGTTAGGAACAGAGCAAGGCTTTCAGAGTCCTGGCCTGGTGCTCTCTGTCTGAGTACTCAGCAAGTAAATTAACAGCACAAAATATGTGACTGGGGTTTCACTGGGAGAGAGGATCATTACCAGAGAAACTATAGGAGAAATTCAACCAATATTCATCCTTAGCCAACTGTCAGTCTTTATTCATCACATTTGTGGTTATGTTTTGTATCTCTTTGTCAGAGTGGCTCTGTCTTGCTGCTGACTGGCCCTCCTGGCTGTGGAAAAACTGCAACTCTGCAAATTCTAGCCAGAGATCTTGGCCTTCAGGTGCAAGAATGGACCAATCCACTCTCTTTAGACTTCACAAAGGAAGACTTGAGAAATATGTTTGGCCATGGTTAGTATGTTGGGGGTTTTTCTTTTTATCTTTTTTAATCTTTTTTTTCCCCTTCCAGTTACTTTTGTGGATTTTCATATTTTTGCTTTGTTTCTGTCTGTCACATATGAAATCAGATCCACATCCATATAAGTACATGGCTTAGTGTTTAATGAGAATATTTCTGTTGCTTTTATCTGGACTGGGATTTAGATTTTTTACAGTGTTTAGTCCAAAATAATTGACCATTCGAATCAGTATAGAGAGCTCTGTAATAGCCTGGATATAGTTTGAACCAAATAAATGAAAACAGGTGAGTGTCTTTGTCTGGGTCCTCAGTTGAATTACACCCCTTTAACACGTTTGTCACATGTTTGCTAAAGGGCTTGTTCAGTGCTGCTGTCAGAAAATAGCACGGGTGGGTATTAGTTCGTGTGTATATTTATATTTTACTTGTTATAATATAGAATACATATTTTTAATTAGTTTTCTTTTTCAGACTCAAATTGTCATACGTTTCCGAGTCAGGCCCAAGCAGCTCTCTTTCAAGATTTTCTATTAAGAGCAAATAAGTATAACAAACTTCAGATGCTTGGGGAGTCCTCAGAAAATGATAAAAAGCTTATTCTTGTTGAAGTAAGTGGAAACTTGTGAAATGTTTTGTTTAAGACAGTACCTTTTGTTGTAATATTGACATGCTGACTAGCTTCAGATACTGGATTGGTGTTTCCCGAAGTTAGTCTACTTTACTGCAGATGAGGTCTTCATTAATTTTTGTGTCTCTGCAGCAGTCTAGAGCCACATCCTACCTGTAGTTAGTTATGCCACCGAAGCAAGTAGTCAGGCAGAAATGGGAGTCTGGTTTGAGCAGAGAAATACATAACAGAGTATCAAAAAATAGAACAAACAATATTGAGAAGTCATTCCCATGTTTCTGGATGATTAAGTTTCTAGAAATATATATGTGTATAAACAGGAAGAGTTGAAAACACACCACTATTCCTGTTCTTTAATGATGCAGGAGAGTGTAGGGGACACATGAGAATCAACACAAGCAGGAATAGTTGAAATTTAACACTTTCTTCCTGGTTTTACACAGGTGGTGTTGTTTAGGGCACATGTGAACTGAGGGTTTGTGGGCAGGTACAGGACAAGGCTTTATTTGTGCTTGTGTAGAACTGTGTTTCAATAGCAATTTCTTTCTGAACTTTTCAATTCTTTTCCTGAGAGAAATTTTAGAAATTGGTAGTCAGGTTGTCTGTAAACTTTCAAGACCAAAACAGACAGAAATTCTGGCAGGGTAATGCAACGTACTGCAGAATTTAGGAAGCAGAGTCTCATGAGACTTGTCTTTCTAAAGTCACCTTCTTGTGCAGTCACACCTCACATGAGTATCCTGCCCTATTCCCCAAGGGAGCTGCTTCCTGGAGTATTTGTCCTCCTGGTAAAACTCTTATTCACAGGCAGTGTGATCACCCAAGGCTGTGTCTTAGGAAACTGAGACAGCAAAAAACCATTTCTTTGTAGATGATCATTTTCCATAATGAGGCATACTGTTTTGCTTTTGTTTCTCCCTGCTGCTCCTCTGACTGTGTCCACTGTCAGCTGTGTTTAAATGCAGTTGACAGCAAGCAAACCAGGAGTTAAAAATGTGTGCCAATGTAGTGTGCCATGACAATCAGTGTATGGAGGAGAGTATTTACATCTGAATGTAATGACAGTGGCTCTTTGTTTTGGACAGGACATTCCTAACCAATTCTACCGAGATCCTGGCAGTCTACATGAAATCCTCAGGTCAGTGGCAAAGAAGTTGTTAATTATGAGCTTTAGCGACTTGCTAAGCTGGAATTTGATGTTCATCACATTTTGTTGTTTTGCAATGCAGGAGTTTCATTCGTACAAGTAGGTGCCCCCTGGTCTTTATAATCTCAGATAACTTCAGTGGAGACAGCAGCCAGGGATCACTATTCCCCGCAGAAATTGTACAGGAGTTGTGTATATTCAACATTAGGTAAGATCTTCTACCTCATTAAAAAATGGGTCAAATATCTGAGAGGTTAGAAACTAATTTTTTTTTTTTTAATGGAATTCAACAGTTTCAAGCCTGTTGCACCAACAAATATGATGAAAGTTCTTAATCGAATAGCTGCAGCAGAAGCCAGTATGGTAAGTTGTCAAAGCTCATAGCTTCTGAGCAGTTGTTGGACCATATAAAAATATGTTATTTCTGTTACTGTATTTGATCTTTGGTAGCAGAGCCCCACAACTCCCCAAAGAAAAATACATTTTCCCCTGGGCAATGGAAAGCAGGGAACAGGCTGGAAAGATACATTGTTTTTAAGATTAGTTTCACTTGATCTGTGGTCTGAGTCTAGAAAGTTGCTTCTGAAAATTACTCCGGTTATTACAGTAACCGTATAATGAAACAAATAACAGGAAGAGATACAATCTTTCCTGTATCTAATGAGGCCAGAAGAGGTCATGAACCTAAATCCTGTATTATCCCTGAACTGCTTTGGTTACAAGCGAGTATCATAATAGTGACTGACACCTTGAGAAGAGTTATGTGCATTTTTCCCTTTAATATTGTTATATTAGTTGTGACAGTGTGATTAAATGGATTAAGTTTTTTAAAGTTCGCAGTATTCTGTGGTTTAAGTACATCATGGATAGTCTATTCATTGTGTGTGTCAGAGGTGGGTTCCCAGAGCCATGTCCAAATACCCCTTTTCTTGCTCTTCTATTGCTTTGAATGCTGTTTTTCCTTGTAGAACAGAGAGAAGAATTATGCCCTTGATAGAACTTCTCTGGAGTTGCTTTGCAGAGGTTGTTCAGGTGACATAAGAAGTGCAATAAACAGCCTTCAGTTTTCCTCTATGAAAGGTAAAAATTATGGGTTTGTTATGTGAAGTGGCATTTTGACCATTTCTGCTGAAAACATGTTCTGTTCACATTTGCAGCACAGGTGGGTGAGTTGCAAAAACATTCTTGATACGCTTCTGTGGAGCAGGAATAAACACAGGGTGTGTGGGGGCATGAATGGGGCTCAGCTGTTGCAGGCTGAGGTTAAACCATGGCATGTGTGCATATGCTGATGTAATTTGATGAAACACCCTCTGTTCTTCCTGATATCTTTGCTATTTGTGTTTGCTGTTCAGAGTTTCTATGATGCAGCCTTAGTTTGAAAGGGATACTTTCATTGCTTCATTTTTGCATTTCCTAAACTGCTTATTTTGTGAACATCTTACAAGTCAGTAATTGTTAAGGAACCGATGTATGTGAGTTGCATTTTTAAAAGCAGTACTCTGGCATGTGTTGTTCACTCTTAGGACTGTGAAATGATGACATCATTTACATTAAACTTAGACCTAAGGAAACAGACTCATCAATTGTCTTTTGCTATATGTGGTAGAGCTACTAATGTTATTGTTTCTCTGTCATGCATTTTTTCTCCTCCCTTTTGCTTTGCAAATAGAAAATGTGTTAATGGAATACAAGATTAAAGGTAGTTTCAAGTCCATTTTTTAAGAGTGAGTGTTGTACTTTAAGTTTTAGGGTATATTGAAATTAGCTAGGCAGAGTAAGTTACATTACACAAGGCAGAGAGTAAAGTTTCTACATTTAACTTGCAGACATTGAAGGTCAACTATTCTGATGATGTCTTCAGGTGTACCAAGTGTGGATTGTTCTGTGTGAATCAGAAAAACAGAGGATTGCTCTCAGTGTGGTGATTATGCCATTAGTATGAGTGAATATTAGATTGGTGATATCTGAGAAAGGCATGCAGTTTCTCACTGCTGGACACGTCCTCTGGAAAATCTAAATAATGTTAAAATAACCTATTTGTGTATTTTCAATAAGTTACCTTAGAAATGTAAAACCATGAGGGTTAGAACTGGGGAGAAAACAAAGGCATATGAGTTTAGAGCTTCTTGTGTGTGGACTGGTGAAGTCACAGCACACTGAAGATTCTCCTCTCACATTTTCTCTAACATTGAGAAGGTGTTTGAACAGATCATCTTTAGTTGTGCAGGTATTTCAGTGAGGTGGATGATAGGCAGCCAGTGATACTGCACAAGTTTGGGATTCGCCTCATCTCCTTGCTGGTCTCCTGAGCATGCAGCATTTGTTTTTATGTATGTAAATGTGTTTCTTCATGTGTGTATCCATGTAAGCACAATTGATACGTTCACTTTGTAGCACTACTAATGGGTAAAATAGATCCATGGTAATTGTGGGAGAAAAGAAAAATATATACCTAAAGGATAATTTATCTTAGTTCAATAAGGAACATTCAAAGGCCACAAACTGAAATTGTGGGTGAAAATTTCCAAATTTATTAACTTAGAGTAGAATAAGGGTTTTATTTCATGAGGCTCAAAACTTGGTGGAAGATAGGAGGCAGTTGGAAGACTCACCTAAATGAAAGGTTTTCTTTGCTACTTTATATTTCAGGAAGGTTATTGTACAGATAATGCCAGTAGAAGACAAAATTGATAAGTAAACAGGATGTAACTGAAATAACAGGATGTAACTGAAATATAATTTACATATATTTGTACTTGTGCTTTATAAATGTGAAATTCTAAACATGGTCAAGTGGGAACTAGAAGGGATAAGCCTGAATGCTTTTTTCAAAGACAGCTGTTTATTGCTCAAAAAAGTACTTGGTATCTCAGCTGTGGCTTAAGGGACAGAAGTGGAATGAAGGTAATGAATGATGCTAATTTAGGTGACTGGGTTGTGTTCCTAATAAATGAGTTTTTTCATAATGCTCCCATTTATATAGCCTGTTCTGTTCCTTTTGTTAGTACTGTTTGTTCACACAGAACATCAACAGTAGCAACATAATAGAAAACTTCTGTAGAATCATGTACTCTGTCCTGATTTTATTTTTGATTTTATTGATAGATTTCTCATTGGAGAAAGAGTTTTGGTCAAAGAAGAAGAAGAGCTCCTCAAGAAAATGTGAGGAAGCAGGAGTATCCAAAGTAAGAAGAAAAAGTAAATGTGATACCTCAGAAGACCAGGAGATACAAGCTATTGGTGGCAAAGATGCATCCATTTTTCTCTTCCATGCTCTGGGGAAAATTATTTATTGCAAAAGTAAGAAAACTTTGACTTACTTTCCCTTTCAGGGCAAAGCATGTCAGCTGCTACTAGCTAGAGTTGCTAAAATAAGGCTTCAGACAGCCTCTGTCTGGGATGTTTGGTCAGTAACAGCAGTATAAACTCAGCTAATCAAATCAGGATCCCTAACGCCACTGGCTGTGCATATTTAGGTAATAATCCACAATACTGCCTCCAAAACCAATTGAGGAGAAGTAGTAAGGTGAGGAAATACAAAAATAATTTGATTAGATTTGGTTTATGAAGCTTAATACAACTAATTGTGTATTGATGACTGTGTAATATTGACTATAATAATTGAGTACCTGTGCCTGTACCAGAGCTTTCTGGGAATGGAAAATGCTATAATTTAGCTGCTGGTGGAGCTGACAGTTACTAACAACATTTCTGAACATAAAGACTAAAGCCTGTGCAATCCTTTTCAGGAGAAGCAGTGTCAGAAGCAGAGTGCCCTCAGCTGCCTGTTCACCTGTCTGAACACCACCGGGACACCTTGCTCATTCAGCCTGAGGTACTCCTGTAATGGCTTCACAAGTTCAGCTGGGTCTTGAGTGATTGGTGCAAATTCTCAGTCGTGTGGGTTTTGATACTGGTCTCAGTTGGTGTGCATTCAGTCTGAATTGAGAAACACTCACCTGGAAGGGATCACTAGGGCAAACCAGCTCCTTGTGTCTGGGCATCACTACACAGACCTTGTGTTCCAGCTCCCTGACCTAGATATATCACAGCTTTTTATACACAGGATCCTTTTCCTTATCGACATGCAAAATCCAAACTTTTCTTCTTCCTAACAGGATATTGTGGAAAAATCACATATGTCTGGAAGCATGTTCAATCTATACCTTCACCAGAACTACGTGGACTTTTTTTCTGATATAGATGATGTAGTGAGAGCCAGTGAATATTTGAGCACTGCTGATGTCCTTTGTAGTAACTGGAGTGTAAGTGTCATCTTCTTATAGGCACATGCTTGTTTTTAAGTACTTTGACATTGAGCCTCTCAACTTTTCATTGCGTTTTTGAAGGTCGCTGCAAACTTAGGGTGTGAGTGACATGAATTGTTAATGAATGCTAAAGTACATCAGCTGCAGAAGAGATGCAGAGCCAATGTTTTGTTCAGCTTCTGTCAGCATTTTATCATAGTGAGTTGTAGTGTTTGTAGGATACTCTACAAAGTATTTTTGAGTAGAGTGTGTTTGTGCTAAGAAGGAATCAAGATGTTTCTTTTTTCTCAGCTGCTTTTAATACAAGTTTTGCAGTAATCTAAACTTTAAAATGATGTGCATGTTACGCTACTGCAGTTACTGAGTGTGTTTCAGTGCAAATGAGCTGCCTGTAGCTCACACAAGGCCCCATTTCTCTCTTAGACACAGTTTGTGATGGAGAGCTACAGTGCCTCCGTGGCTACCCGAGGAGTGATCCACTCCAACACATCCAGAGCCTTTGCCCACCAGCAGGGGGGCATGGGATTCAGACCCTTACATAAACCCCAGTGGTTTTTGATCAACAAAAAGGTAAATCCTTAAGTTTTTTTTTCTTAATGCTTTTTCCCATAAGGTGTAACAGTTGAGTAGTATAGATGAAATTTGATCACAGTGCTAAACTTGTCAAATACCCTATTTTGAGATAATCTGGTTCTCGAAAGCACTCACTAGAAGAGCGGTTTGCATCAGTGCTTTAATGTGAAAATAAATTGGAGGCCTCTGACAAAGTCTGATGTCTGTGTCCAAGCTGGCATGTTCCTGGGAGAGTCTTAATCTTAAATTAATAGAGACACAATTGGAGTTGAAATACTGATGAGTATTTCTAGAATTGAGTTTGGTTTTGTGCAGTGAAGTACACTGAACTGTTTTATAAGTGTAAGAAATTTCTGCTGTTATGGTTTATATGTTTATCAGAAATAGCTTGTCAGGTGCTACTTGTTCAGGTTTTGGCAACACGTTGGCAAAAAGCATTGGCCTGGGTGGGCTGGGAATTCTGTAATCAAAGAAAAGAAATTTTTTTTGGAAATTTTAATGCCCAGTAAACAGCAAAGTTGAAGGATTCTACCATTTTTATGACTGGTATGTTAACTTTTCTCTATCTGGTCTCATTTTTCAGTAGCTCCCTGTAGCAGGCAGGAAGAAAGTCTGTGTGTTATGGTGCAGAACATCTACATTCATAATGGTTGGGTTTTCTCTTGTGTTTTCCCCCACCCCTCCCAACTCTTACAGTATCGGGAAAATTGCCTTGCTGCAAAATCTCTGTTTTCAAGCTTCTGTTTGCCACCAGAGTGCCTTCAGACAGAGCTGCTGCCTTATCTTGCTGTGTTAGCAAACCCAATGAGAAACCAAGGTAAGATGGATCAAGGTAACTGTTGATCTTGGACTCTTTGCAATTGAAACATACTGACAAATTTCATAAGCCAAAAGGTCAATACCGTTATGCTTCTGCCTCAGTATAAAACATTCTCCTGCTAAATGTTATGTAGGTGATGCCCAAAGATGCTTCCAGTGCCATAGCCAAAATTAAAGCTGCCTGGTAGATTGGTCAAACTTCAGTGATTAAGGTGCTCTCTAGACTTAGGTCTTTTATTACATTTATTATATTTTCTGGAGGATTTGATGAGAAGAGTTTTGGAAACCTAGTAGGCAATATTGACTAGATCTTCATTGCTTACTGATACCTTTCCAGTAACAGGAACAGACTTAAAACACCTCAAAAAGCCTTTCACAGATAAAGAAGCAAAAACCAAGTTTGCAGTGCATTAAAAAAATTAAATCTGAGATGATGCATTAGCAAACAGTACATGCAGAAAAAATTTACTTTCTGTGGTACATAATGCAAAAATATTTAGAGAGCTGGGTCACTTAAGCTGTTGTTAATTGTTCCTAATAAAAAACATCATGTCTTAACTAAGGCCTTGACATCAGGGTAAGTGAATTTTGTAGGCTGTGGAATAATAGCTCTACATGATAAATGCACAGGGGATGAATGTCAGGAATTTGGAATTTTGTGTGTAGACCATCTGTAAGTATGTTGTAGTAAACTGCAACAGTTTGGGAAAAAAACAGTTAAATGCACAGTGTTTTGGTATCTAAAATATTTGAAATATATACAGGAATACTTGACAAAGGTAGGTTTTTTTCCAGTATGTTCAACTGTCTGTTCATTATGATCTACCTAATATGATACTGGTGGTTCTTTGTTCTTAGCTCAGATTGCTTTTATCCAAGACGTGGGGAGGCTGCCACTGAAAAGACATTTTGGGAGGTATGCTGAACTTCTGCCTGTAATTAAAAAAAGTGAGACTGTGTCATTATATTAAGGGGAAGAACCCTTTCATAACATAAGTCTGTAATGGGACATTCAAAGACCAAGTATTTTTAAAATTTTATTTAATGAGTTATTTAGTCTAAAATTAGATTTCTTATTAGATCTGCACTGTTTGATCTTACAGAAGTTTTGCCTATAAGGCTACTTAGAGTAAACCTTTGTTCAGAATGCATGGGTTTTCATCAGGCTATAGCTGCTGATTGCTGAAAAGCCAGGGTTTTTCCCTGTGCAACTGCAGTGGCCACCTCACAGGCTGTGTGTGCAGCCTCAGGGGTGACATGGCATGAGGAGCTCTGTTGTCACTCTTGTGAGCCCTCTGAATCAGACTTCATTTACCCCAACAGAGCCTCAGTTACAGTTCTATAGCTGTGATGCCTCTGGAATTTACAAAGTGTTTTAATTGGTGTGTTTCTAGCAAAGAATCAAGTTCACAGCTTGATTGATGGAGTGAGACAAACTGTCACCCCCTAACCAGGACGTAGTTTGTTGAGGCATCTGACAGAGCATCTCCTACTTGTCCCTGGTGTTGCTGCTGAGTTTAACTGTGAATTTCCAAGAAGCACCCTGTTCACCAGCTGTTCTATTAAAAGTCTTTTTGGTTGTTAGTCAGGGAGGACAAAGAGTGTCCCTAAGAGGTGTATTTCTTTGTAGCCCCCTGGTCTGGGCCATGAGGTTTGAAGCAGGTTAATTGTAACTTCCTCACCCCTTTTAAGTTTCCCTGCAGCATACCTGTGGATATTGACATTTTGTATCTGCATTAGTAAGTTGGTAGTGTGTCACAATGTCTGAGGGGTGACTTCCTGCTGAAAACACTGTCATCCTTTTCCATCTGTTCAGTGTGCAGGAACTGTAGTAGAGAGAAATGTAGGTGTCTGCTTCCCTCAGGGGTCCTGATAGAGAATAAACTGTGTTATTGAGCAGTCCCTGAAGTGCCTCTGTCAGAGGGAGTGAGGTTCTGTTTGAGCACTGGCAGTGGGAGCAGCCGTGCACCCATGGCCATTGCACTGGTGCTTTGCAGGCTGCAGCTGGAAGCTCTGGGTGACAAGGACCCCGGGGTGCTGGAGCTGTTCCACGGGGACGGTGCCGACGGCGACCCCGAGGGGCTCCCCTCCAGCCAGTCCAGTGGGAGTGACCTGCCTGGCAGCCAGCCCCAGCCCATCGCAGCTCAGGCCATCCTGGAGGAGGAGGAATTAAGAATTGAGGAATATGACAGTGACTGAGAGACTAGGACACACCCTCTGCCGTGCCTCTGTGGATTCAGGTGCTGAACAGCGTGCTCTGCCCAGCAGTGCTGCCGAGCCATGGACCAGGGCTGGGAGCCCAGTCCAGACCTGCTGTGAGCATCCAGACAGCTCCTGGCATCCTCCTCACTCTGCAGGGCCAGCCTGAGCCGAGTGCTAAGGTACAAGCCATTTCCTGCCTTTCCTGAGCCATGAAATTGCCTTTGGGCAGTAACAAGAGAGAAATAAATGACTGAATTCAGTTTGAAAGAGACTCTAGATTAGCAGTGTCAGCCTTAAATTATTTTTATTTTTACACATTTTAATATAGTTTGCAATTCTGCAGTGTGTTTCCTGAGTACACATTCCACAAGCTGTCAGCATTTGAAGGGTTTATTCAAATTCACACTTTCAAAAAAACTGCTGTTTGGAAGTTTAGCCCTTCTGGAAAGAAGAGGCTGAAATTTACACGTGAAAAGTCTGATGTCCCATACTGACGATGTAAAGAAAATTTCTACTGTATTAATACTGTTTTGTACTCTGACTTACGGAAGACATAAATAAGATCTTAATGTCTTTATAAGTGGAACTAATGTTGTACCGTGGATTACTTTGTATTCCTCTTGGAAAGATATTTTTGTATCTCTTAGAGGGGAAAAGGCAGCAATTAAAGAGAAGTTGTATTTTGTAGGAAGTTAAATGTATAATGTGCAGTTTTTCTCCTTGACCTGCAGTTGTGCTGGGGGAAACACTGATCCTGTGTTTGATAACTGACACATGATCAGGTGCTGTCGTTAGTAATGCCACAGCAGTGAGGAAAAAAGTAAAACCAAAACAGGTTTGTGTGATGCACGTTTGCATTTCTGTATTCCTTACAGCCAGCTTAGTGAGAGAAAACACGTGTTTATCCACTCTGACCTTGGATTAATGCTATTAAAGAGTCTGGATCTGTCCTCTCTCAAGGGACAGAATGTAGTCTTTTCATCTACAGCTACTGCTTAATTTTGAAGGAGGAAATTTCTCTCCTAAGTCTAAAATTCTGTTACAGTTATGCTCATTACAGCAAATCAGAATGTCTTTGGCTGTTCATTACCATTAACCTTTTCCTCCTCCCCAGGGTGCTTTGGATGGGGTTCCTGGGATGCCTCCAGCACGAGTAATAACTGATTTTTATCTTGCAAGCACCCACGCTCCTTTGTTGTATCTTTTCAGCTTTCTTTATAGTAGCACCAGGTAACTGCAGCTGCTGTGTTGGCCTTTTCCTTGTTAGGGCAGAATTCAATGCTCACCTGGCCAATTCCACCTGGCATTGTGAGCTACAGAGTACAGAGCTGTTGTGCAAAACCTCTGTCACATGAAAATACCACCTGGGCACACACACAAAACTCCCATTATTCTGTTTGGAGCCCAAATGTTTTGCAGTGTTAGTCCTGCCCCATGAAAGCCAATGTGCAATTCACAACACATCAGGTGAGGCCGAGGTCGGAGCTGGCAGCACAGGCAGGTGCAAGAACAAGTGTCAGTGCAGCCCCCCTGTCATTTTGGCTCCCTCAGCACTGTCCCAGTTACAGGGTGGGGAAAGAAGAAAACTGGGCTTCAGATAAGGATGAAAGGGACCTGGGGGTCCTGGTCAACAGTGATTGAACATGAGTCAGCAGTGTGCCCAGGGGGCCAAGGCAGCCAAAAGCACCTGGCCTGGATCAGGAATAGTGTGGCCAGCAGGACCAGGGCAGGGATTCTTTCCCTGTACTTGGCCCTGGTGAGGCCACACCTTGAGTGCTGTGTCCAGTTCTGGGCCCCCTAATTCAGGATGGACATTCAGGGGCTGAAACATGTCCAGAGGAATGGAACAAGTCTGGTGAAGGGCCTGGAACACAAGCCCTATGAGGGACAACTGAGGGAGCTGGAGTTGTTTAGCCTGGAAAAAAGGAGACTCGGGGGAGATCTCATCACTCTCTACAACTCCCTAAAAGGTGGTTAAAGCCAGGATGAGGGTCAGGCTCTTCTCCCTGGCAACCAGACAGAACAAGAGGACACAGCCTCAAGCTGCACCAGGGGAAGGTCAGGTTGGACATCAGGAAAAAATTCTTCACTAAAGGAGTGACTGGGCACTGGAATGGGCTCCCAGGGAAGTGGTGGAGTCACTGTCCCTGGACATGTTTAAAAAAAGACTGGATGTGCCACTCGGGACCATGGTTTAGTTACTGAGGAGGTGTTAGGTCATAGGCAGGACTTGATGGTCTCAAAGGTCTTTTCCAGCTGGTTCATTCTGTGATTTTGTGATTTAGGAGCATCCCCAGAAGGACAGGTGCATGTGCCTTCTGGGTGTAATCAGAGAGCTGAAACTGCTCTGGGTGCCTTTGGGGAGCCCCATGGCTCACGCTGGAACCACCCAGCCTTGTCTCCATGTGAAGCTGTGACTGGGGGTGGGCTCCAGTCCCCACCAGGCTCTCCCTCACAGGGGACTTCGGCCAGAGTTAGGGACAAGACACACAGACATGGATGCAGGTAGCTAAGAGCAGCATGGAAACACAACAGTTAAACACAAGAGGCAGTATTTTCCTCCTTCCCCTGATCCTTTTGGGGGCCAATGTCCTGTTGTGACATCACCTGCTGGTGGAGGGTGACAAACCAAGTGTCTGACTGTGACATCACTGTGGGAGGTGTTGTGATGTCGCATCCCTCACTCATTGTATCTGGGCATGGCAGGGCCAGTGTGGCTCCAGCATGGACTGCTGCTAAGCAAGGCTGTGAGACCTGGAGAGTCGAGCCAGGCATCTCCTGGAGCTGTGTCCTGGGCTGGGGGCTGCCACTGGGATTTCCCTGCCTGTCCTGGAGCATCACTCCATGTCCCGAGCTCTGCCTGGTCTGGGCAGCCAGCAATGCGGCACTTGCAGCCCTGGAGGTGAGCTTTGTGGGGAAATGCTCCTCACAGGGTGTCTGTGGGGCAGGCAATGGGGCTTGGGGAGCAGGGACAGTATCCTCGAGGGGTGTGGGCCTTTGTTCCTCCCCTCCATGCCCCAGGACAGCCAGTGGCTATGGCCTCTCTCCATTCCGCAGTGCGTGACATGCTTTGGAAACACTACAGAATCATCAAGGCTGGAAGAGACCATCAAGATCCCCAAGTCCAACTGTGGGCCCAGCACCACTTTCGGTGCCAGCAATGGGGAGCCTCCTGTCCTTGGCTCTCCCCTCGCCCCCGCAGAGCGCGAGCAAGGACACGCAGACGGAGTGGAACTGCCCGGTGTGCCACAGCGTGCAGAGCGACACGGCCGCGGTGCCCTGCGGCCACCAGTGCTGCCTGGGCTGCCTGCTGCGCCACATTGCCACCAGCCCCACGTGCCCGGTGTGCGCCAGCCCCGTGCTCAGCGCCCGCTTCTCCGTGCAGGGCCGGAACGACTTCCTGCAGTGCATCCTGAACCCGCCCGGAGAGCTGCCGGGGCCCGGCAGCTGGGCACGGAGGGCTCTGTTCCGCCTGGTCTACAACCAGCCTCCCGACCCGCAGGCAGCGCCGGCCCCGGCTGAGCCACCGTGCGCGGGCCCAGAGGCCGCGGAGAAATTGCCGGCCGACCTGTGGGCAGAGCTGCTGCACGGCCACGAGCATCTGCTGGACCCCGTGCGGCCCTGGCTGCGGCAGAGCCTGGACGCGATCTACGGCCCGCAGTGGTGGGAGGCCCGGCAGGTGGAGAGCATCGCGCTGTCCACGCTGTGCATCTGCGGCCCGGACAGGGACGGGCTGACCCACATGCTGCGGGGCTACCTCGGGGAGTACACAGCGCCGCTGATCCACGGCCTGATCCACGTCACCCTGCACCGCTGCAGGGACCCCTGGCTGCAGCGGCGCTCCCAGGCGGCCCCCGAGGAGGAGGACGAGAGCCTCGGGGCCAGCGCCGGCCTCTCCTCGCCGGGCGGGGCCCTCGCTCCCGGCCTGGCTGCGGACCCCGCATGGCCCGGCCTGGGGGACCAGCCCAGCGAGACAGAACCCCCCCGCCCCGAGGGTCTCGGCCGCCCCCCGGCCCCGCTCTCTCCCCCGAGGCAGAACCAGCCCTGGGCCGTGCCAGAGCAGCACCAGTTCCGGGCCGTGCCGCAGGAGGACGTTTCGCTCCCCGGTCCCTCCGTGCCCCGACGGGTCAGGAACCGCCGGCGCCGGGCGATCCGGAACTCTCAGAGGAGGAGAACCCCCAGATCCTGGCGCCCTTTGAAAGTCGGGAGGAGAAAACCAAGGAGGAAATAAAAGGCTATTTCCTTGACACAGCCTCTTTCCCCCTTCTCCTGGGGGCCCTTCTGTCCTGCCTATCGTTGGCCAGGCTCCTACAGCCCCGGGAGATCCTGCGTGAAGCCGTGAGGAATTGATTCCAAAGTGCTGGTGTGGAGAAAGATTCCTGTGTCGTATTTTGCCAAATGAACTTCCTATCACCTTTCAGAATGCTTCAGTCAACCCATTGTTGACATCTCTCAATTTTTGTGATGGGAAATCATCAATCCTTTCCAAGCAGGGACCTGGGATTTGTCCAGGAGTCCCAAGAAGGGCAGGAAAACTCAAAGGGCAAAAAGATGATATCCCCAGCTTGCTCCCACAGTGAAGAAGCCTCTGCTCAGATGTGAGGTTTATGGATGCCGTAGGCAGCTCTCACATGCTGGGATGTGGTTTGAGACTGGGAAAAAGGCAGGCAAAGGCAATGGGAGAATGCTGAGGCTGGGAGGGCCTTGGTGGGTTTTTTCCCGAGGGCTCAAAGGGTCATGGAGGAGCAGCTGCAGCAGAGGGAGGTGCTGGGAGGTTCGGTACTGTCCTTCAGCCCCACCAGGCCCCCGGAGATGGCACCCGTGGATTTGGATCCATAGCCGGGAAGCCCCACATCCCACATCCACATCCTGGTGCTGGCCAGCTGCGGGTCCCGTGTGCCAACACTGAAAAGAGAAGGGTTCCAATGCCACAGGCCAATTCCTGTGTCCTGTTGGCACCCCCGGCCCGTGTCCATCCTACAGCCCCTCACAGCAACCAGGGCTGCCCTGACCCGCGCGCGTCCCACAGCCCTGGGGAGCCGGCAGGACTCTGCCAGAGTCCATCTGTAGGATCCCAGAACAGTTCCCTGAGGGATTTTTCGAAGACGATGGATCAGCAGAGAGCTCTGCCCGTTCCGCCAGCACCGCGGGTGCCTGCCGCCAGTGCCCGTGGGCTGACGCGTGTCCGTTCCGAATGGCCGAACTCCCACCCGGCCCTGTCCGGCCAGGGCAGCTTCTCCCGGCCCTAGCCCCGGCTGGCCCCGCGGCCGGGGCTCCTCAGGGCCCCGCACCGGCCGAGCGGCCCCGCACTGCCCTGTCCTCCCTGCGCCCAGGCTCTCCCCGCGCTGTCCCCGCACTGCCCTGCCCTCCCTCTGCCCCAGCTCTCCCCACGCTGTCCCCGCACTGCCCTGCCCTCCCTGTGCCCAGGCTCTCCCCGCGCTGTCCCCGCGCCGCCCGGCTCCGCCCCATGTCGCGAGGGGCGCGGCCCGGTCGCGACGCCCGGCGCTGATTGGCTGACGCGCGGCCCGGAAGCGGAAGCGGCAGCGGAAGCGGAGAGACGGCGGTGATGGCGGTGGAGCTGGAGGGCGGGCAGTGCCGGCTGCGGCCCTTCTCTTGCGAGCTGGGGCTGCTCTCGCGGCCCGACGGCTCGGCTACCTTCCTGCAGGGTCTGTGGGACTCCGCTCGCCGGGGCTCCCCTTCTTTCTTTACTGAGGTTTCTTTCCCCAGCCTTCCTCTCCCAAGACTCTCCTTCCCAGCCCATCCCGGCTTCACTTCCCAGAGCTCCTTATTCCTTTCCAGCCCTTCCCGCAGGGTGTGTGGGGCTGCCCGTTCCAGGCTTCTTTTCTGCTTCCCATACCTCCCCTACTCCACATCGCGGGGCTCCCCTTTTCCCCTTGCCAGGGTCCCGTTCCTAGCCCTACCCGCAGCGTACCAGGGGCTCCCGTTCCCGGATGCAGCCTCCTCAACGTGACCTCTGCCTCTCTATGTCTCCAGGTGACACCTCGGTGCTGGCAGGGCTGTACGGCCCCGCGGAGGCCAAGATCAGCAAGGAGCTGCCGGACCGGGCGGCGCTGGAGGTGCTGCTGCGCCCCAAGGTGGGGCTGCCAGGTGGGGACTTGCTGTCCTGTTCCTGTCCCAAAACAGATTCTTTCCCCAGAGTGCAAGAGTCGAGGTATTTAGTTTATTTACAGGGCTTTATTTATATTTTGCTGGGTGGCAAATCTACAAATCCAGCACAACCAAACCCCTGGTTATTTACACATTTTAGCAAACAAAGGCATTGGTGTTTGTTTGCTACAAGTTACCCAGTTCTCTCATTAATTTCTGTTCTACCTGCTGTTGGGTAACCATTCCCTCGCAGCTCTCACACTAATTAGTGCCACACTCAGTCTGTCTCTGGTTTGGGTCGGGGTTCCTGGGGTCACTGCCAGCCTCTGCCCCTGCTGGGATCACCTGTTCCCCGCAGGAGCCGATCCCAGCACAGCTGCTGAGCTGTCTTGAGGGGTTTCTTCCTCATCGTGTGCCGTTTGTTGTGCCAAATGTCCCTGAGGTCCATCACTCCTGCCTGTGCCCACTGTCAGGCAAATCCCTCTTGGCCGGGTGCTGCTGACCTCGCCCAGGCCCCAGACCACTGCGGCCTGTCCAGCCCTGGCCCTTAGCAAGGCAGTTCCACCGAGCAGGGCTTTGTCTTTGCAAGGCCTGGACACCACTGAGGCCTTGTTGGCTGCCCAGTTGCAGGGGTTACATCTCCTTTCTTGAGGCACAAAGTGGCCAAAGCTGAAATGCCACAGGGGGTTCCTGGGGGAGCTGTGACACCCTCCTTGTTGTGCAGGTGTGCTGGAGCGCAGCCGGGAGCAGCTGCTGCGCCAGACATGCGAGGCTGTGATCCTGGGGGTGCTGCACCCCCGCACTGCCATCTCCCTGGTGCTGCAGGTGCTGAGCGATGCTGGCTCTGTATCCTTTCCTTTATGGGGTGGCTGTGGTGGGGGCTGGGGGACTCAGAGCTGTTGGGGCTGTGGGGTCCCTTGACATACCCCCCAGCTGCTGTCCTGCTGCCTGAACGCCGCCTGCATGGCGCTGCTGGATGCGGGGCTGCCCCTCGCTGCCCTCTTCTGTGGTGTCACTTGCGCCCTGCAGCCCGATGGCACCATCCTGCTGGACCCCACGGCCCGACAGGAGCAGGTGAGCCCTGGGGGTCGTGTGTGCATGTGTTCTCTGAGCCCTCCCGACCCCTTTCTGACCCCTTCTGACCCCTGTCCCCACAGGAGGCCCGTGCCATCCTCACATTTGCCATCGCCAGCAGCGAGAGAAAGGTGCTGATGGCCACCACCAAGGGCAGCTGCTCTGTGGAGGAGGTGAGGGATTCCTTGGGAGGGTTTTGGGGTGCGAGATTCCCTCACAGGGGGACCCTCGCACCCACTCCTTTGCTCTGGTCCTGCACAGATGCAGCAGTGCCTGGCTGCAGCCCAGCGTGCCGCCACTACCATCTTCCAGTTCTACCGCGACTCCGTGCGCCGCCGCTACTCCAAGTCCTGAGCTGGGGACACCCTGCAGCCAGCTGGACTGGCCTGGACCCCCAGAACTCAGTAAAGGACCATTTTTCCCTCCACTCTGCCTCTTGAATCCATCTAGTGCCGACAGGTTCTCTTGAGAGGGGCACACATGGGGACAGGCCTGGGGATATGTGTCCTGGTACCTGCTAGCTCCTGAGACCTGCAGGGTGGGGACACACGGATGGGCCTTGGGCACGGTCCTGGCGGGACACCCAACATGGCGGCTCTCGGGGAGCCACACACGTGCTAGTACACGAAACATGGTGGCACCTGCTCTGCCGCCCTCCCGTCACACGTTCCCGGTACACCCAAGACGGCGGCGCAGCTGGTGAAATGATATTAGTGCTCCGCTATGACCCTCCGAGCATGGTGGAGCCACGGGGTGAGGTACTCCGTGCGTTCATGCTCGCTTGTGGCCCCGCGACCAATAGGAAGGCGGTATTGGCTGGACCACGTGGTTCGTGGGGCTGGGCTGGCGTGCTCGCCGCGCATGCGCAGTGGTTGTGGGCGGGGAAGGCTATGGTGTCAATGAGGAGGAATAGTGGGGGGCACTAACGACTGGCAGTGGGGGTGTGGGGGGCCAGTGACGCGTCCGAGGGGAGGCAACAGCGGTCAGCAGCGCGGGATATGTGCCGGGATAGCGGGGTTCGATGGGGTTTTGGTCTCCGTAATAGGGGGCACCGGGGAACAATAAAGGGGTGCAGCGGGGGGATGCAGCGTGAAAGATGTGAAATGGGGTCGTAATCGGGATGCAAACCCCTACCAAATAAAAATTATTTAAAAAACGAAACAAAATACCACACGAAACCATGCCTTCCCTCAATTAAAAAAAAATCTTCAGTCAATCCAGAGAAGCTGCGCTAGAACGTTGTGGGGAGAAACACTAACCTAGGGGAAAACGGGCTGGGGGCGTCCTCACGTCCCCCCCACGTGACCGCACACGTGCCTGCCCACGTGACTCGGCGCGGACATGGCGGCAGCGGCGGCGCTCCGGAGCCGCCGGTTCAAGTGGTCGCTGGACCTGGGGGCGGCGCCAGGGGCACGGTGAGGCCCGAGGGATCGGGGTCGCGGGGGGGCCGGGACACCGAGAGCTCCCGCTGACCCGTCCCACTGTCCTCAGGCCCCGCGGAGCCGCCGAGGGCCGCGGCCCGCTCGGGTTCGCTGACCGGCAGCTGGGGGAGGGCGGCGTCCACGAGAGCGACAAGATCCTCATGGAAAAGGTGTGAGGGAGCGGGGGACACCCGGCACTCTGCGGCGGTGGGGGGTGTCCTGTGTCCCCACACAGCCCAAACGCCTCTGCTGGAGTGGTCTCTGCCCACGGGGGTGGTCCCTGGGACGGGTACCCCGCACTCCGGCCCCGCCAGGGGGTTGCCCCTGGCCCAGGTCCCCACAGATGCCGATACCCAGGGGTGGTCCCTGTCCCAGATACGCGGTGCCTGGCACCCCAGACACCTGCAGGGAGCCCGTTCCTGCCTCAGGCCCACCGTGGGCGGTGGTCCCGTGGGTTCCCCACACCCCGGCTCCCCGTGGGGGTGGTCCTTGGCCCGGGTCCCTCCCCTGGCCCAGCCGTGCGGGTCCCCCCAGCCCCGGGCATACGTGGCAGGTGGTCCCTGCCCTGGGTCCCCCCAAATGCCAAGTCCCCATATCTGTCCTGGCTCCCTGTCGTTGCAGCGCTGCTGGGATGTGGCTCTGGCACCGCTGAAGCAGATCCCCATGAACCTGTTCATCATGTACATGGCCGGCAACACCATCTCCATCTTCCCGGCCATGATGGTCTGCATGATGGGCTGGCGCCCGCTGCAGGCCCTCATGTCCCTGTCTGCCAGTGAGTGCAGCCCCCATGCAGGGACAGCTCCCTGGGGTGTCCCACAGACCACTGCATGTCCCACAGTCCCCTGGGTGTCCTGCAGTCTCCTGGATGTCCCACAGACCGCTGCGTGTCCTGCAGTCCCCTGGGTGTCCCCTAGTCCCCTGGGTGTCCCACAGCCCCAAAGTCCCCATAAATTTCCCACAGCCCTCTGAGACGCCACACAGCCCCACAGTCCCCTGGATGTCCCGCAGTCCTCTGGATGTCCCACAATCCCCTGGGTGTCCCACAACCCCCTGGGTGTTCCTACATCCCCCCAGGTCTCCCATAGCCCCACATCCCATGGATGGCAAGATGTCTCCCACAGCCTCACAGTCACCTCCACATGGTTCCCCTCTGCCCAGAATTCCCCCTGCCCACCCCCCATGACCCCTGTGCCAGGTCAGCAGCCTGGGGGTCACTGACAGGCACCCTGATCCCCTCTGTCGCCCCTAGCTCTGAAGGCCCTGGAGAGCTCAAGCCGGCGGGCACTGCAGGGTCTCGTGTTCCTGGTGGGCAACGGGCTGGGGCTGGCACTGGCCCTCTACAAGTGCCAGGCCATGGGGCTGCTGCCCACCCGTCCTTCTGACTGGCTGGCCTTTGTCACCCCACCTCAGGTGAGCCCGGGGTCCTGGGGACACCCCACAGAGTCAGAGGCTGTGGGGTCAGACACCTGAGTCCCTCCACTCACCCTCTCTTCCCTTGCTTTGCAGCGAATGGAATTCACTGGAGGGGGCCTGATCTTGTGACTCCCTGCACCCACCCACCAATAAAGGCAATGGCAGGATGGTGATATCGTTTCTGGGGGGAATTCTGAGGGTTTGGGGACTCAGCCCAAAGCAGCACTGGGTTGAGGTGAACCAGAAAATGTTTGTTGGGCTGTACTGGGACCACTGGGAGTGCACTGGGATAGCACTGAAATCTGTACTGGGAGGGCTGGGATGCCCAGGGAACCTTTGGACATGCTGTGGGAGCACTGGGAGCTTTGGCACCTGTACTGGGAGTGTATTGGGAGCTCTGGGGCCTGTACTGGGACATGCACTGGAGCTACACTCAGAGCCACAGGACCCATATTGGGGGTATACTGGGGACACTGGGAATGTACTAGTGGCCCACATGGGGAGAGCTGCAGCCTGAGTCTGGCTTTACTGGAAGCACTGAGTTCATACTGGGAACACTGGGGATCATATCAGGATCATATCATTCAGGCCATACTGGGATCCTGCTTGAAGAGCTGTGGTTCACTAGCATTGTGCTGGGAGTGGTGGTGGTATGTTGGAAGCACTGGGCACATACTGGGACTGTGGCAGCCCAGTCTGGGATTGTGCCAGAAGACCTGTGGTGCAGGCCAGTATTGTGCTGGGAGCACTGGGCTCACACTGGGATGATGCTGGGTGTGCTTACAGTGCAGGTTTCAGCCACATTTCACCATTTTACTTTGGTAGTTTCCCCATTTTGACTGTTTTTCTCACCACTTTTTGCCCATTTGTGCCCCATTTTTGCCCTTTTCCCTTGTTCTTTCATACTTTTTCCCCACTTTTGCAGTAATTTCTTCCAGTGTTGCCCCTAAGAGAGCCCAAACCTCTGCTTTCCAGTATGGACCAGTGCCTCCCAGTATAGCCTTGTGCCCTTTCCAGGACTTTGAGTGTGATCCAGGACTCCAGGATGATGTTATCATGGCCTAGAGCCCAATCCCAGTATATCCCACCAGCTCCCAGTGCCTTTCCACACCACCCCAGTCTTCCCAGTGGCACCACAGCTGCACTGGGAGCCTGGGTGGCCTCCTGATGCAATCAGTGGAAAGATGATGTCACACCTCAATCAGCTGACCTGGGTGTGGCATGTCCTGGGGTGTTGGTGGGCATGGTGACCCCAAGCACAGCATTTCCCAATGGCCATACTTCCCACGTGAGGACCCCTGACCAGTGGAGCCCCACGCCTTTCCCAATGGCCTCCCAAATACTCATCCAGGTTGGAAAACACCCTCCACGCCATTGAGTCCAAGCTGTGCCCGACCCCCACCTTGTCCCCAGCCCAGAGCACTGAGTGCCACGTCCAGCCCTTCCTTGGACACTTCCAGGGATAGGGACTCCAAACCTCCCTGGGCAGTTCCAATGCCTGACCACCCTTTCCATGGGGAAATTCCTTCTGGTGTCCAACCTGAGCCTCCCATGGCCCAGCCTGAGGCTGTTCCCTCTCCTCCTGTCCCTGTTCCCTGGGAGCAGAGCCCGAACCCCCCGGCTGTCCCCTCCTGTTACCAACATCCAGTAAAAATAAACCTCCCTAACACCAGTGCAGCATTAAGCAGCAGCCATTCTTCATTCAGCTGGAGGCATGAGGGGCTGTCTCCTCTAAAATACCGTGCATGCTGGCCACAGAAAAGGCTCCTGTTCCCAGGCTGTATTTTACATGCATGCTCACAGGTTTTCCCAGAACAAACACATGTGGTAACCATTTCCCTGAAGTCATTAACACACATTCCCTCTCACCAGCACGTGTTCTCCTGTCCTGAGGGTGTCTTAGATGGTCCCTGATGGCCAGTGACCCCCAGTTGTGTCTGACCACTCTGTGAACAGGTGTTACAGTGCCCAGTTAGGAGAAAGGCTGGCATAGCTGACCTCGCTCATTAATTTGTGAGGCTTTGAATCAATGGAGTGTTGTTTCTTACTCCTTTCTTTGGTTAATGTTTATTGTACTTTTGATTGTGCACTTCCATAGTCTAACGATTTTGCTCAATCATCATTGTATTAACCCACCAGGTGCAATCAATTCTTCATCTGGCAACATTGTCAAGGAGTTGTGCAGAGCCAGAAGGTCCCCCTGAGCCTCCTTTTCTGCAGGCTGAGCCCCTTTCCCAGCTCCCTCAGCCATTCCTGGTGCTCCAGCCCCTTCCCCAGACTGTTCCCTTTTCTGGACACACTCCAGCCCCTCAGGGTCCTGCCTGAACTGAGGGGCCAGAGCTGGACACAGCCCTGGAGATGGAGCCTCAGCAGTGCCAGCACAGGGGACAGTCACTGCCCTGGGCCTGCTGGCCACACCATTCCTGATACAGTCCTGGTACCATTGACCTTCTGGGCCACTTGGAATCACATCCATGAGCCACTGCTCTGGTCTTTCCTGGCAGCTTTCCCTGTCTTTCCAGCTGTGGAGGCTGCCCACTCCAGCCATGTCTCCCAGAGGACAGTGCACACTAATGCCATCCCCGTGTCTGCCCCATTCCATAAAGTTTTGACAAGGCCACGCTGCTCCCATTGGAGCTCAGACACCACTGATAATCCTGGCATGGCAGCAGGTGAGTGGGACCGTGTGACAGAGTCCCTGGGAATGACACAGCCTGCCCTGGGAAGGGGACCCCTGTTAGCAAAACCAGTGGCTTGTAAGGCACGGAGACACAAATGTGGGTTAAAAGTGGGAAGGGTTTGTGAAGAGATGCCTAGCTAGTGCTAGAAAATGATACAGAGCTTCCCTGGTGGCAGGTGCACAGAATTGGGATCGTTGGATCATTTGTGAGAACGCCAAGGCACAGGAACAGATGCTCTCAGGAGCATGAATGCCTGGGGATCCCATGTGGATCTCACATGGACCCAGGCTTGTGCTGGACCTGGGGACACCTTTGTGTTGTTTTACATCCTTCTCCCAAGATCAGTGTGTAACACATCACATCCAGACCCTCAGAGCCCTGACCCTGCTGTCAGGACTGTCCCCAGCACCAGGACCTGGCATGGACATCCCTGGGCCAGAGCAGAAGGAAAACTCACCTTCTGAGAAAGAGGGGAAAAAGCATCTTCCTCCCTGCAGCCATCAGGTCACCTGAGCATAGGATTTCACTTCCCAGTGGAATCTGGAGCCACATGCAGATGGATGGATGCAGCAGGCACCTGAGGCTCCAGACAGGGAGTCTCCAAGAGGCTTGGTTACACTCCCAAATTAACACCCTATTCCCAAACCTGAGCTGCATTTTTAGGGTTCCTCCTGCCCCGGGGCTGAGGCCCTACCCCATGAGCCAAGGACAGATCCCAGCGTTCCTGGGCCTGGCAGAGCTGGCACAGGCTGGCTGGGAGGCACCAAGCTGCCCTGCCCTGTTACTGCCCTGTGTTGTGACTCATCCAACCTGCAGCCCTTGGAAAACACATCCCCACATGCACCCAGAGCTCCTCTGCTCTGCCTCCCCTCCCGTCAAGGTGGTTCAAAGGAGTGGCGAGCTCAAGGCAGCAGCTCGGGGAAATAATCCCAGCCAACGCCTTCTTACCTAGTGATTATTAAAAATAAAGTGCAACTGGGGCCCAGTGACAACTGCTCTCCCATTTATTTCAAATCAAACGGTTTGTGAGCTGGATGCAGGGGAGACTGGGTGTTGCACACAGACAGGTGGGTGAGGTGGGCAGCCACAGCACACAGCTGCCAGCAGGTGACAACGTGTGCAGAATAGACAGGGGCTTTGTTCACACAGCACAGGGAATG
This sequence comes from Acrocephalus scirpaceus scirpaceus, assembly GCA_910950805.1. NCBI lineage: Eukaryota > Metazoa > Chordata > Aves > Passeriformes > Sylviidae > Acrocephalus > Acrocephalus scirpaceus. The sequence goes on along the minus strand of OU383776.1, from coordinate 67,734,377 downwards.
TTCTGTCACGAGTCACCGCTTGACCACACCACGGAGCGTTGCACGGCCAGGATTTCACCTGCACGGACCACAGGCCCCTGCCCATGCTGCCAGCCCGGCGGTCACTCCCGGCTGGACGTGCTGAAGTGAGACGTTTTGGAACCATTTGGCGCTGGCTGTCTGCCTCTGACCCCACGTTTCATTAGTACCCGGGGGAGAGCAGCTGCAGTTCATCCCGCGGGTTCGTGCGCCGGGCCCGGAGGGGTCATATACTGTCCAGCTTCTTAAGGATGAAGGGAGCTGAGAGAGAAAACAAGGCAGAGTCGGAGCCAGTCAGCGGCGAGATTGCTGCGAGTTTGTGCAGCGTCTCAGACACCACGACCCCGGCCGAGACACCGCCCCCGCTATGTCCGTGCCCTGGCGGCTTCGGCACAGGACCGAAACGCGGCACATCCCCACGGCTCAGGCCCGGCACATGCTGGGGGCGCGGGCCCAGAACATCCCCGGAGCTCGGGCCCGACATATCCCGGGAACGCGGCCCGGCACATGCCGGGGCCGAGACACCCCGTCACTCACTGATCCGCAGCAGTGCGACGTAGATGAGGAAGTTGCGGACGGAGGAGAGAACGTCGCGGCGCATCTTCCGCCTGAGCTCCTCCGGGTCCATCTTGGGCCCCAGCCCCTCGATGCGGAACATTCCGGTCTCGATCCCGACGCCGGTTCGGACCCCGCTCCCGACCCTGTCCCAGCGCCGCTGGCGGCCACGCGCGCCGGAACCACGTGACCAGACGCACTGTTCGTCACGTGGCCGCGGCGAACGCATGCGCACGGAGCGCAGGGACGCCGCCGGCGCGTGAGGATAGCGCTACTTCCGGCCGGGCGTGAGGGGCGGGGGACAGGGCAAGGAACAGGAATGCGACAGGTACAGGGACTGCTCCGTCCCCAGCGTGTGGCAAGCCCTCCGCGGGCACGGACGGGGCGGCATGGCACGGCTGGAGGGTGTCACAGCTCCCCCAGAAACCCTTTCTGGCATTTGAGCTTTGGGCACTTTGTGCCTCAAGAAAGGAGATGTAACCCCTGCAACTGGGCAGCCAACAAGGCCTCAGTGGTGTCCAGGCCTTGCAAAGACAAAGCCCTGCTCGGTGGAACTGCCTTGCTAAGGGCCGAGGCTGGACAGGCCGCAGTGGTCTGGGGCCTGGGCGAGGTCAGCAGCACCCGGCCAAGAGGGATTTCCCTGACAGTGGGCACGGGCAGGAGTGATGGACCTCAGGGACATTTGGCACAACTGCCACGATAAGGAAGAAACCCCTCAAGACAGCTCAGCAGCTGTGCTGGGATCGGCTCCTGCGGGGAACAGGTGATCCCAGCAGGGGCAGAGGCTGGCAGTGACCCCAGGAACCCCGACCCAAACCAGAGACAGACTGAGTGTGGCACTAATTAGTGTGAGAGCGGCGAGGGAATGGTTACCCAACAGCAGGTAGAACAGAAATTAATGAGAGAACTGGGTAACTTGTAGCAAACAAACACCAATGCCTTTGTTTGCTAAAATGTGCAAATAACGAGGGGGTTTGATACTCTGTGTGCTGGAGTTGTGGAAAACACTGAGCACCCAGGTTTCCACAACTGAAATAAATACTTAATGTCTCTCTTCAGTGTGTAATTATTGGCTTATTGCATGTTGGGTAACAAATCTGATTTTTGTGTACAATTGTGGGATGCTGGTATGTGCAGTTCTCTGGGTGAGCTTCAGGCCTGATCCAGCTCCAGCTCCTGAAAAAAAGCACAACTAATTGTCAGCTTTTGGTTGTCTGATGGTTTGGGCTCTGGAGCCTCTCTGTGCTGGGCAGAGACTGCGGGAGCTGGGCCTGCTCAGGCTGGAGAAGGGAAGGCTGAGAGAGGATCCCATCAATCCATACAAACATCTCCAAGGGCTGCCAGAGGGTGGGGCCAGGCTCTGTTCAGTGGTGCCAGTGCCAGGATGAGGAGCAATGGCCATCAAATCAAGCCCAGCAAGTTGCAGCCCAGCTAGGAGGAAGAACTTCTCTCCCTGGAGGGGCCGAGCCCTGGAACAGCTGCTCAGGGAGGGCCTGGAGTGTCCCTGTCTGGAGACATCCCAACCCCAGCTGGACACGTTCCTGTGTCACTGCTCCAGGGGACCCTGCCTGGGCAGGGGCTTGGGCTGGGGGAGCTCCAGAGGAACCTTCCAACCCCGAAGCTCCTGTGATCAGTTACTCAGACTCATACACACACAGAGCCAGGCCTCCCTTTGTCCCAAAAAGGTTCTTTTCCCCAAAGTGCAAGAGTCGAGGTATTTAATTTATTTACAGGGCTTTATTTACATTTTGCTGGGTGGCAAATCTACAAATCCAGCACAACCAAACCCCTGGTTATTTACACATTTTAGCAAACAAAGGCATTGGTGTTTGTTTGCTACAAGTTACCCAGTTCTCTCATTAATTTCTGTTCTACCTGCTGTTGGGTAACCATTCCCTCGCCGCTCTCACACTAATTAGTGCCACACTCTGTCTCTGGTTTGGGTCGGGGTTCCTGGGGTCACTGCCAGCCTCTGCCCCTGCTGGGATCACCTGTTCCCCGCAGGAGCCGATCCCAGCACAGCTGCTGAGCTGTCTTGAGGGGTTTCTCCTAATCGTGTGCCGTTTGTTGTGCCAAATGTCCCTGAGGTCCATCACTCCTGCCCGTGCCCACTGTCAGGGAAATCCCTCTTGGCCGGGTGCTGCTGACCTCGCCCAGGCCCCAGACCACTGTGGCCCTTCCAGCCCTGGCCCTTAGCAAGGCAGTTCCACCGGGCAGGGCTTTGTCTTTGCAAGGCCTGGACACCACTGAGGCCTTGTTGGCTGCCCAGTTTCAGCAAAATCTCCTTTAAATTAAATCTCCTTTCTTGAGGCACAAAGTGCCCAAAGCTCAAATGCCAAAGAACACCCTTTCCTAGGGGAACTGTGACACCCTCCAGCCGTGCAGTTCTGCACGTTGTGCTGACAACCCTCAGAGCACAAGGAGTACTGCCCGCGGTGGACACAGGCTCTAGGGATGCCTGAGAGGGGCAGGTGAGCAGGCAGAGCTGTGTGGCTCTACTCAGCATCCCCACAAGATGCCTGGGCTCTGCAGCCAGCCAAATAGAAAAAGGGCTTTCTCTCAGCTAAGCTGCCTGTGACACGAGGCAAAGGCAATTACAGAGCAGCTGCTCCCACTGTGCCAGTGATTACAGGGCTAATTGAGCTTTCCTGGCTGCGAGCCTGAGCCAGGTGGCCAAGGAGCAGCGTTCCCAAAGCACCTCACAGCCAACACAGTCACAGGACATTCAATCCCAGTGCCTCCTGTCAGCGAGGGGGAACCTGTCCCAGTCACAGAAGATGTAGCACTGCCCTCCCAAGAGCTTTTCAGCAGAATCCCAAGGGAAAACACAACACAGCTGCCCAGATCCCCCGCTGAAACAAACTCATGGCTGTGCCAGCTCTAGGAAACCTCATTATTTACTCTGACAGGTGGCTCTCTCCAGTCTTTGCTAGCAGGAACAAACTGGCAGGTTCTGAGCCCATTTTGGCAGAAAACTGAGGAGCCTCATTGCCCATTTTGTGCCTGCTTTTTTCCTCCCTTTTTCTGTTGAAAAAGCAGGAGAGGGGCTGTTTTCCTGAGCTTTACTTGGGAGGAGATGAAGGAATGTGAGCAAATCTGGGCAAAGCCCAGTATTGAGCAGAGACTGGAGCGAGGAGGGGACAAAAGTGCTGCAAGGAGCAGTACAGGGGGGCTCTGCTGGGACAGGGACTAGGGAGTTCTTGCAACAAGCTGTTCCACTGGAATCACCCCATTCTGTCCCTGTGTGAGCTGGAGGGATGAGAAACATTTCTTGTAGGAGATGTTCCCACTGGATAGGCCAGAGACTTCAGGTGTGAAGTGGCTGGTAAGGGAGAGAAGGCCTTGGCTTTGGATTTTGACACTGTCCTGAACTGTGCTTGAAATGCTTGTGGCAACTTTCCAGAATTCCCTCAAACCTCCGAATTCCAAAGCTTGGGCAGTTCATGCCATGCCTTTAGTTGCACTCAGTCCCGTAATTACAGGAGAATATTACCTTCAATTCACTGGAGCTACAGGAAGATTACAACCCAATGACTGGGCACTGCCTTGAGGTCTCTGAGGAGCGCATGGCAAGACGTGTGTGTGGTAGGTAACAGCAGGAAGACATTGCCACAGGCACAGCTGGACCTCCCAAGTGGTTATGGAACAGTGGTGTGAGGAGAGGCCAGACTTCACAGACAGCTGGAGAGGAGCAGACCTCCAGGGGCAAGGCCAGAACTTCTCAGCAACTGTCAGTCGTAGCACATAGTGCTCAGATAATACCAAGGTGAAGCTGTCAGAAATACTGAATTAGACTCAGATCTTTAAAAAAACCCCACATGATAGCAGTGGGGAAAAAATAGTTATAGGTTGGCTGCTCCTCTGGGAGGAGACTGAGCAGACAAAGGAAACACAAGGATTAGAAGAAGGGTCAAGGAATGTGAAAAGGATTGCAGAGATCTGCAAATGTGCCAGTGCTGTGAGGGTGAAGCAGCCAAGCAGCCCTGTATGTGATCACTGCTGGAGCATTAAACCACAGCTGTTCTGGCCATGGTGGTACCGAAATCAGTTGATCAAATCCCTAACAACAATGGAGCATTAAGAACCTGCCATTCTTTATTTGGTTAGATGCACCTCTCCTCTGAAATACCGTGCATGTTGAGCACAGAAGAAGCTCCTGTTGAGATTCTGTATTTTACAGACATTCTCATTTATTTTCCTGGAATAAACACACATAGGATAGTAATTTCCCCAAAATCATTAACTTATGCTCCCTTCCCTTTTCTTGTCAATTCTTCTATCCCAGGGGTCTTTTGGTGATCCCAGACCCCAGAGTTACAGCTGAGCACTTGGGGATCCAGTGTTACTTTCCAAACATGGAGCTGAGCTGGCATAACTGCTCTGGTGACTCTCCTGTTCCTCTTGGTTAATGTTTGACATGATCCTACAGAATGAGCATTGTGTGGTTCCATAGGACAGTGGGTTTTGAAGAATAGCTATTGTATGAGCCCACTAGGTGTGCAAACAGCTCTTCATCGGGCACCAGCAGGATGCACATCACACCTGCTGTCCTGATGGGGAGCACAGAGAGGCAGGAACACTGCTGTCCCTGGCAGGCCTGAGGACACCCACGGGAATGGGCTGAATGCCCAGCAGTGCAGTGTGGGTGCATCTGCTGTATGTGAGAGCTTTGGCAGCTCCCTGTCTATTCCTGATATTGTTTAGAAACAGGTTCACCTTTTTCTAGCTGAGATCAGATTGACAAGGCGACACAGAATATGAATTTACATTGGTTTACACATCAGCCTCACAAGTTCACTCCACAGACCAGCCTGTTCAGGACCACATGAGTCAAGGAGTGTTTCAGGTGCAGAGGACAGGCACAGTCTGGCTTTCTCCTCACCCCAAGAGCGAAACCAGCAGGCAGTTTTGGTTCTGGCTCCTTCTTGCCATTGCTGTGGGTAATCTTTATTGAAAACTGGGATCTAGGTGGAAACAAACTCCACTAGCTAAGGAATAGAGCCTGCAGGTGACAGTGGCAGGGCTGCATGCTGGGTAAGATGCAGAGGAGAGGGGATGGTTGGGCAGAGCTGCCTGGCAATCTGGCAGAGCCCAGACACTCCAGCTGAAACTCAGGCTTCTCTCCCCATTGGGTTCCCCCACTCCCATGATGTCCTGGAACTACCGTAAGACAGAGCTGGTGTGGATACAGGAAAGAAATGGCCCACAGAAATTAAAACTGCCCTGATAATTCTTTTTCAGACCTCAGTCAGGTTTCTAGGAGCAAGGAACTCACCTTAGTGGATTGATTCTCCTTGATAAAAACATTCTGTGAAGTGGGCCATCAGGTGCTGTCCAGTAGTGTTTCTCCAGTCCAGGCTGCTCCTGCATTGTGGAGATCGCCCATTGGACAGCTGGGAGGACAGCACACCTTTCTCCTGAAATAGGCAGCACTAGCCTGGCCTGGCCCCTTTGCATCTACTGGTTGTGATGAGGAGCACCAGGGATCTCCACTCCTCATTGTCAGAGTTGCAGAACAAAGGCTTTCCAGAGGACCTGGGCAGCCTAGCAGAAGCACCACGGAGAGGCAGAGCAGGTGATGCTGGAGCTTTGGTGCTGCTGCCACACCGGCCCCTTCCTCCCACCCAAGGAATCAATATTGGTACAACAGTAATGGCAGCACCTGGCTTTGTGCCCACAGAGAGGTTTCCTCCGTGTCTGCCTGGTGAGGTTCAGCTTGTCCTCCTGTCATCCCCAGGGGCTCCATGGCCCAGCTGCACCAGGGCCACGTTCCAAGCCTGTAACACCAGAGCATGAGCGGTTCCTGCCAGACTACAGGTGCCTCCTGGCTTCCCAGGATGGTGTCAGAACACAGGACAGTCCCTGCTGGGCACAGGACAGTCCCTGGTGCTGGCAGAGGAGAAGGAGCAGCAGGACAGGGCTCACTGACAGTGCTGCTCCAGCTCTGCCACAGCCTCTCCACATGTCTGGACACTAGGGCTCAGCACCACCCTTGTGTGACACAGGAGACCATGGGCTGGGTCATGGAGAGGGGTTTCCTTTACCCTCAGAAGTCACTGTCCCACCAGGCATCCCAGAGAACCCCCGCTGTCCTGTCCCAGTGATGAACTCTGTGTGTGACCCATTGACTTGAGCCCACCCTGATCCCCTCTGCCTGCTCCAGGTCCAGGCAGCAGAGTGAGTCTGCTCCTTCAGCATCACCTCCTGCTCCTCCTGTCCCTGCCATGTGCCCCTCAGGCCACCATGGCTCTGTGGGGACAACCTAAGGCAGTACCTGTGGGAGCTGCTCCCCACGGCTGGAAGGAGACCAGCACAGCACCCCAAGCTAGCATGGAGGGGCTCTGGCAGTGCTCCCACCTCTTCCACTGCTCCTGCCAGGCTGCTGGACTGCTCAGGATGGGGGATCCAGCCTGGGAGGAGCAAGGAGCCAGGCTGAGCAGGGGTGGCCAGAGAGCCCTGGCTCACAGGGGTCCTGCACACAGGGGCTGACATTGGCTGGGTGCCATGTGTCCCCAAAGCCACTCTGTCACTCCCTTCCTCAGATGGGCAGGAGAGAGGAAATACAACAACAAGCTTGTGGATTGAAATAAGGTCAGAGATTGTTTAGCAAATACTGTCATGAGCAAAACAGGCTCATCAGCGTCACAGCCTCCTCTGGGCATCCCTGTGCTCCAGTGTGGGGTCCTCCAGGATTGCAGCTGGGTCTGTGCTCTCCTGTGGACCTCCATAGGCTGCAGACCAACCTCAGCTCCAGCACCTGGAGTACCTCCCCTCCTTCTGCATTGATGTGGGTGTCTGCAGGGCTGTCTCTTACACTTCTCACACCTCTCTTCTCTAGCTCCAACAGCCCCTGTGAATTAACTTTTTCATTCTTAACTCTGTTATCCCAAAGGTGCCACTGCTGCTGGTGCGCTCAGCCTTGGCCAGCAGTGGCTCTGCCCTGGAGCTGGTGGCTTTGGTCCCACGGGACATGGGGGCAGCTTTCAGCAGCTTCTCACAGAAGCCACCCCTGCAGCACCCCTGCTCCCCAAACCTGGCCACGCAAACCCAGCACAGTACCCAGGTGTGTGCATGTCTGGCCATGCACACCAGCACAGCCACCCTGGGTGCTCATACAGACACAGCAGTGCCAGCAGCCCGTGCCTACTCCCCTTTCTGGCCTGAGACCACCATGGAAACACATCACAGAGAGGCCCCAGTTGGGATGTGGGGCTGGATGGGAGCAGGACAGACAGCACTGACCCACGCAGGGCACTGCTGGATGAGCATCCCAACTGCAATGCTGACCCTCTGCCCACAGCCACTGCTTGGCCCCTCAGTCTCCCTAAACTCCATCAATGCCCAAATTTTCCTGCATTCAGTTCTTCCCCTGTGCAACCCTGAATGTTCTTCCTCTGTGCTCCATGGCTTGTCCTGTACCCCTGGCTGTGACATTGCATCTGTGGGGTGCTCAGGAGAGGGTGGTGCTCCCAGCCCTGGGGGCTGAGCTGGATGGGGTGCTGGATGGGGGCTGGGGGTGTCACTGGGGTTTCCTCGAGGCTTGGGGCTCTACTGGTGTGTACAGATGAACTTTTCATCCCCAAAGTCAGTGTTCCCAGGCTGTGATCTCATCTCTTAGTGAGCCAGGAGTGAAAGTCATGTAATTGGACCACATTGGAATGTGCCCCAGCCAGCTTGCCTGAGGCCAGATAGTTTGATTTCACCCATAAGTTCTCGACTAGGGCATCTCAGGGGTGTCCTCAGCAACCCAGGTAGGTTTTGTCACCCCTCAGACAGTCCTGTCCTGCTGTTGTCTGGGATGCTGGGGCTGTGCCATCCCAAGAGTGCAGGGCTCCTCAACACTTCTGGCACTCCAAGGGAAAGTTTCTTTTCCTACTATTTCCTCTTCTTTTGGGAGAGATGAATGTGGCCCTGTCACCTGCAGAGCTGCACCCGCTGCTATGGACACCCTGCACCGCTGTGAACCCTCAGGTGTTAAACCACCCCCAGAAGCTTCAGTAGGAAGTCAAAGAAGATGCTGTAAAATGATGTCAAAGCCTTGAGGGAAATATTTCAGACTTGTCACCCATTTACTTGTGATCCAGGATAGGGAGGGACAGAGAGAAGAGGAAATGTGAGCCCACAAAAACTGTGACCTATAACCACAGCACCTTCTGCACCAGCACCAAGGTTGAACGTGACTTCTGGTGTCTTCAAGAGGTTCTGTGTGCGGACCTTTATGACGAAGAGGACCAGAATCATTCAAGCATGTAGCAGAGGGGAGGAGGGTGAAGGTGTTCCCTCTCTGCAGTCTCACCCTGTGGAAGCACAGGCAAGTGCCTGGAGCTGGAGCTGGTCCTGAAGGGCCCCTGCAAGCAAAACCCTGAGCACAGAGGCACTCAAATACGGCCAGAGAGCCCCAACACATCTGCATGAGGAGTTCCCAGAGGGGCTGGCTGACCCTTTGAAAGTTCTGTTTTTCTGCTATGGAATGTGAAGGGATTTCCTCCTTCACAAGATCTTAGCTATTCTTCTTCAGGGTTTTCCAGGTCCTTAATCCTTTCCAGGTCCTTAACTGCAGTCATTCCAGAGGCATCTGGATCTCAGGACATGGGGCTGAGTGGATCCACAGGCTCTGCTCATGAATGGGAGAGCTCCCAGAGGTTTCGTCCTTCATGGGCATAGCTTGGCATGTCAGCAGCCACAAGCTGTAACTTTCCAAGTAGTTCTGAAATGTTTCCCAGGAGACAGAAGCCTTTCACAGGTCAGCTGTGACAGGATCCAAACGTGTGTGATGATGAATGCTGTTTAGAGACAAAATGTCCTGTAACTTTTTGAGTTATTGTTCCCCACGCTTATGGAACTGTAACTACTCAGAAGGAAAAAAACCCTATGTGCTCAGCTTCACCCCACACAGGCCCAAATCTCACATTTCTTAGGTCAGCATGGACTTCAGATGTGTCTTGCTAGTGGGTACCAGTATTCACCCCCAGGATAAACAACCAGGGCTTTATTTCTTTTTAATTAAGCATCTGCTTCCTGTGCGGATTGCTTTGAAAACATCACCCAGGGCCACGTGGGAAGGGAGATGTGATGCAAGTTGCCCAGGGAAGCTGCATGAATCAGCAACTGATGCAAAGTCTTTTTCTGAGCACTGTTTAATGTTACATTAATTTCAGATGTCAGGCCCCAGCTTCATTTTTTTTTGTCAATTTCAGTGACCACAGGGTAGTACTGTTTGTGAAAGGTGCCAAACTTAGTTCTCACGTCAGCAGAAGAGAAAAATAATCCTATTTTCTGTGGGCGAGCTGTTTTGGGAGAAGAACAGTTCCTGGAAAAGGGGCAGAGAGAGCAGGCCAGGCAGTGGAGGACTCGCAGTGCAGAAGTGCTGCGAGGGACCGGAGGGGCGAAGGAAGGGAGGCAAAAACAGGAGTCGATCGATGCCTCTCCGCGTGTGCTGCCCAGAGCTGTGCTAAATGCGGCGCTGCGGCGGTGGCAGGGCAGGGCACACACCGAGCAGGGCACCTTCGCGGCAAGGGCAGGTGCCAGGGCAGGAAGGAAGAGCTGACGTTGGGGATGTGGGTTCCCATGTCCGCGGGATGGCGGTCACGCAGGGCCGGCAGTGTCCGGCTGTCTGTGTCCTTGGCAGCGCCGAGGCCCGAGCGCCGGGAGCGGGAGCCCCGCGCGGGGCTCGGGGGGAACGCGGCTCTGCACAGCCGGGGGGACAGAGTGCGAAACCCAAATAACACCCTACCTTGCCTGCTCCCACCGGCCCTGCACAGGGGAGCCCAGGGGCGCCCAGGCAGCTGGGAACACGAATTAGGGTCCCAGAGCAAGGGACATCCCGTCCACAGCTGTCCCAGAGGGATTCAGCCTCGTACTCCAGGGGTGACATCTGTAGGTAGAGGTCAACCCCTGCACACCCGTAGGATCATCAGCACGGGTACAGGACAAGCCATGGGGCACAGGGCTCGTTGCAGGAATCCCGGGGAGGAAATAAATGCAGGAAAACTCGGGCATCGATGGGGTTTGGGGAGAGCAAACGTGAGGAGACTGAGGGGCCAAGCAGTGAGAGGGCTGTGGGCACAGGGTCAGCATTGCAGTCGGGATGCTCGGCCAGCAGTGCCCTGCGCGGGGTCAGTGCTGTCTGTCCTGCCCCATCCAGCCCCACTTCCAGCAGTGTCCCGAGTCGGGGTTCTCTCTCCGGGGTGCCCGTCTGCACCCGTGGGGCAGTGCCTGGCCCGAGCGCCGGTGCCCGTCCAGCCAGGCGATCCGGCCGCGCAGGGAGCCGGCGGCGCTTGGCTCCGGGGCCGAGCCCACCCGGGGGGCGGGATGCGGGGGCGGGTCCGGGGGGCGGGCCCCAGGGGTTGTCATTGAGATGCCACCCGTGCCCAGCCGGCGCGGCAGCGCGGCGCTCCCGGACACAGGTAACGGGGATCGCTCGGGATGGGCGCGGGGTTTCTCCGGACGGGGCGGGTGCCGCCGGGGCTCGCAGCCGGGACGGTCCGCGCCTTCGGTCCCGACTGCGGGAGGTGCCGGTGCCGCCGCTGTCCCGCTCCCACTGGGTATCTCCCGTTCGGGGCGCGGACTCCGTCTCCCTCTCTGCGCGTTGGGGTGATGATTTAGCGGTTTCTGTCCGGTCTTGCCCCAAAAGCCGTGGGCTAGTTTCCTTGTCCGTGCGAGGAAGCCCTACACGTGCGCCCCGCTTTCCCTAACAACAAAATAAGCGAACAAAACCCCTCCCCACAGTTCTCAGCTGTTGAATTCACAGCCAGTGATTTTGGCTTCTTAACCAGAATGGGGAAAATATTGTGAGAGAAGTTTCGCCTGAGCTGAGGGGAGCAGGAAACAGAGTGACTTTAACATGTGGATGTCAGGGGCATTGGTGGGAGCATCTCTGTCCCTGAAGGTCCCCGCGGGGCAGCTGGGGCACGGAGCTCCAGAGGACAACAGACAGGCAGTGCCTGCTCTCTGGCAGGTGTTAGAGGTTTGTACCACTGCCCAAAGTGTTCCGGTTTGCCCCATTTGTGTGCACTCACATGGCTCTCTGAGCACTGGAAACTCACCTGCCGGCTCCTGCCCAGGTAACCTGTTCTGAGTGTGTTTGTGCTGATCTGTAACTCCCAAGCATCGTGGGATTTTACTGACAGTCTCACAGCTTCTTGTGGCTCCTCGTTGCAGGTGTGTTTGCTCCATTCCTGGGAAGCTTCCTGAAGTTTCTCCTTCCAGGCAGGTTTGGGTGAGACGTAACCTGTCAGTGGGATGTGTGAGATAAGTCTGAGTGGTCTAAAGGGGATGTAAAATGGGAGACATTGGATCTTTATTAGACATGAAGTTCTTGTTCCAGAGGAGCAGGCTTGCTGGCCCAGGAGATTTGGCAGATTTAGAGACGGAAATGACAATCATGCAGGATAGGAAGCCCTCAGTGAACCATTTCCTTCACTTTATCTCTTTCTGTGATTCTCTTCTTGCTCCCATGTGGGGTTCTCTGCAGCAAGGCAGAGACAGATGTTAGGAGAGCTGTTGTACAACCTAAGAAAAATCCAAGCTGGAAAAGAAAAGAATTCTGGAAGTCTGGAGGCAGCATTTAATTCTTCCTGCTTCAATTCCAGCTGACTTTGGCTAGAGAGGCACATGCCTCATTTCCCCCATCTGTGAATTGACCTAGCCAGACGGGTCAGAAAACTCTGGGGCCAGACTGGGTGGGAAGGCCAAGGCAAGGGCACGCCTGAGTGATAGCAAGGACATGGCAAACCCTCTGCCCAGCCTGTGACCTCTCTGCCACCCTGGTTCAGCCATCAGAAGCAGGCAAATGGCACAGATTTCCATGTGTATTGCTGTGTAATTTATCCTGGGTTTTGCTCGCATAAGGTTTAGTGAATTACCCTCTAAATTCTTGCTGAGCAATCTGCTGTCAAACAGTTGCTTAATGCTGTTCAGTGCTCTGGGCTCTCTCTCTCTTTGTGCAAAGCCTGTCTTTCTAGAGCTGGAGAGAAGCACTGGGCTCTTCTGATATGGCTCGGTATGTGGCATGACATTCCTGAATCAATATTTCTTAAGTGCAGGTATTTTCCCTTTTGTCTTGTTCCTCCTTTCTTGACATTTGCCAAAAGGCCATGCCAAAGTTGCTTCCAGCACATGTCAAGATCACCTCAACTGACAGATTTGGAGGAACCTGCTGAGGTGCCTGCCCTGAACTTGAGGTTTTTCCTCTGGGGAGAGTCCCAGGAAGGCCATGGGAATACTCCAGAGTGGTGAACTCCACAGGCACTTTGGTTGGTTCCAGGCCTGCAGCAGGACTCAGAGATCAGTGACAATATGTGGAGTTCTGCACAGAAGCTTTTTTTGGGGTGGGGTTCTTATGCTGGTATTTTTTTCCCCCTGTTGTGCAATTTGCCAGTGACATGGCAGTGCTTCTCAGAGGGTGACCTGCTTGACTCTGGAGCTCTGTGTGCAGGGGATGGGGAGGAGGATCCACCCATGTGCTGGGAGGTAGCTCTTTTCTTCACCATGAAAAGGAGCTATAAGTCAGGGAAGCAGAAGGAAATATTCCTTCTGTGCCAGCAGCTCTTGTCTAGGGAGATGGAGCTTCAGGGAGGAGTCTTCACACACTTCCACAACAGTCTATTTTTAGGAGTGAAAGCTATTCAAGAGGGAAGTATTGATTTTCCTCCTTCCCACCTTGAATGTTCTGTTTATCATTTCCTTCAGTTTGTATATAATGCACCATGCACAAAACTATTCTTGCTTCTCCCCTCATGCCCCAACCAGTCAAGGATGTGCGGCCTTTGCTGAAACCATTTTTGTTTGGCGCCTGAAGTCTTTGCATGCCCAGAAACTCATATTTTGAAACTAATTCTGCTCCTTGGGAGCCAGAGTGTGTCTGTGTAAAACCTCACCACTGTCAGCTGAGAGGAGAGTGGGGAAGTGCAGGTGCAGAATCTCTCCTGCCTTCCCTGAGCTGACAAGGGCCAAATTCTCTTGTTGACAGTTCTTGATTTACAGCAGCTGGCTGAAGCATGGGTGGTTTTTTGAGGTTCTTTTGGGTTGTATTTTGTTTTTGGTTTGGTTTTTTATTTTGTTAGGGTTTTTTAAATTTTTTTTTTAAACTGTGGGGTTTGTTCACTTGTTTTGGGGGACTTTTTTTTTTTCCTAGTAGCATCTGTTTATAGGCAAAAACCTGGGTCTCAAATAGTGTTAAAAAGCAAGAGTGCTTTTTAATTTTTTTTTCTGGGGTCTGTGGCACTGGTGGGCATTCTTTGCCTGGTGTTACATAGAAGTACTGAACATCACAGGTTTCTGGCACAGCACAGGTTCTCTTTGTGAACCAGGGAAGGCCAGAGGACCAGCTTGGCCACCCTGTGGTGCAGAAGTAGTTTTACCTCTGGTCCTGGCAGCTGACCTGAGGGTGAGGGGATAAACTGGTCTGCATGGACCTCAATCCCATTAATGATGTCTGGCAGTGTCACACAGTGTCACACAGTGTTGTGGTAGCGTTTCCTGTGTGCTGCACAGGGACAAGGAGACAGCCCGTGACACACACAGATACTCGTGGCCAGGGGGAGGACTTTGTTCTGGACCCTCCTTGGGCAGCAGTGTCCCCAGCTGTGCCTATGGCCCTCGTGCAGCAGCAATCTGTGGCAGTTTAGGCTGGCCTTCAGTCCTGGCAAGCATCCCATGAGTGCAGCTCATCTCCTCAAAAACTGGGCAGGTAGCACAGGCTTATGAGACAGGTTGGTCATACTGTTGGGTTTTTTTTCTGTTTTCTTTTTTTAATTTTCTTTTTACAAAAATTTTGTTCCTTGTACATGCACAGCCAATGTGGTGGGAGTGCAGAGTGCCACGGGAGCTTTAACCCTGGTCCTTGGGCTCAGCTGTCTCCCTGGCTGTATCTCCAAGAACATCTTTAGAAGCTCTGTGGAAAATAGGTGAGTTACTGTTCTGTCCTCATGTCTCACCAGAACTGGCTGACCTTCAAAAGCTTTGCTGCAGAGACGCTCAGTCGTGCCAGAAGAGTCTTCTGGTGCAGCTCAGAGCCACATTTGTCAAGAACAAGCTCAGTTTTCTTCTCCCTGCTGGGAGGATGGGGATATGCTGACCCTTTAGGCAGGAGCAGACCATACCTGGTGGGCTGGGCTGGGCTGGCCTGGGCAGGGACCAGCCCTGCTTCATCTTGGAGCTGCACAGTGTGGGAATGTGTCACTAGAGACACAAGAGGTGCAATCACGGAACTACAGCGTGGTTTGGGTTGGTAGGGATCTTTAAAGGCCATCTAATTCAATCCTCTGCCATAGGCAGGGACACCTTCTACTATCCCAGGCTGCTCCAAACCACATCCAACCTGGCTTTGGACACTTCCAGGTTTGGGGCAGCCACAACTTCTCTGGGCAACCTGTGCCAGGGCCTCCCCACCCTCACTGTGTATTGTTTTTTTGCTTATGTGTAGTCTCAATCTGCCTCTTTTACCTTCAACTCATCATCCCTTGTCCTATCATTACAGGCCCTGCTAATAATCTGTCCCCATCTTTCTTGTAAGCTCCCTTTAGGCATTGGAAAGGCTCTAAAGTCTCCCCAAATCCCTTTCTTCTCCAGGCTGAACAACTCCAACTCTGTCAGCTTTCCTTGTAGCAGAGGTGTTCCAGACCTGTGGTTATTTTTGTGATCCTTCTCTGGCCTGGCTCCAGCAGCTCCAGCTCCTTCCTGTGCTGGGCCCCAGGGCTGGGGCAGCTCTGCAGGTGGGGTCTCAGCTGAGGGGGCCGAGGGCAGAATCCCCCCTCCCCTGCTGCCCACGCTGGGGGGTCAGGACAGCACAGGGGGGTTTCTGGGTCCCAGCACACACAACCAGGGCAGGGCCCGTTCTCACCCACCAGCACCCACAAAAGTCCTCCCAGGGCTGCTCTTGATCCGTTCCTCCCTCAACCAGGGCCCACTAAGCTCATTGCTAATGGGCATCCATTACAAGAAGTACTTGCAAAGATGCTTCCAAGAGCCTCTGTGAGTGAAGTTATGAGTGGACAGCATGCAGAGTTTTACAGCAGCTTCTGGCCACATCTGATCAGGCATTTCTCTGTCAGCAGGTGTGGGAGAGCTGCTGGTCCCCACTGCTGCTCCTGCTGCCACGCTCTGCTGGGAGCTAACACCTTAAAACAAACATGTAATATCAAAAGTACCAGAAAAACTTTTGCCCATCAAAAAAATTTCAGTTTGATGAATGAGTACTTTCCATGAAAAGTTGAAGTACTCTCCTTGAAAGTGGGTTTTGTTTTTCCCTTGCTGGTCAGATCTGTGCTGTGCATGTCCTGACACCACTGCCAGGTGGCTGCGCACACTGGTGTGGGCCCTGACCTTCAGATCTGCTTTGCTCCTGAAGACCCAGAGCCACCCACCTGGGTTTCCTTCCAGACACACACATGGGGCTCTCCAGAAGGGTCAGGTGGTCATGAAAATCCCCGTTGAGTCACAGCTCCCTCTGACTGAGCTGAGGGATCTCTGTATCAGGATCCCAGCTCAAGCTGCTTAGTGAGGTACTCAGGGGCTTGGCTCAGAAATAGCAGCAGAAGGGCAAGTGGAAGCCGTGGGACATCCCAGGGCAGGGAGAGGTACCAGCTGTGTTTGCCAGGTGAGTGACCCTGGGTGACCCTGGCCCACATAGCCTGCTTGGTGTGCCCCGGAATGCTGTGGGGAAAGAGGCTGCTCCTGGTGCTGTGCATTGTTTTAGGGAAATACCTGCCAAGCTGCCTCCTCTAGGACACCTGTTGTTTGGCCCAAACACTCCAGTTTCCTGAAAGGACAACATGTTTTCTTTCCTTAGTATTCCATCTGGGGGGTTAAAATGTTTGTTCTTCAGACTTTTCCTCCTTGTTCTACAGGTTAAGAGACTTTCTCTAGAAATTCTGTTTTGTGAAGCCCAGATAGAAAAGCCTGTCCTTTCTGCAGAGCAGTGAAAAGGAAGGGGTGAGGGGTGGAGTTGCAGATGGAGGTGGTGAGGAAGCTCCTGAGAAGGACTGATGGCGGCGCATCAGCGGCTCCCAGGCACGGAGCCCCGGGGGCAGGAGCCCCTGCAGGCACCACAGTCCCCGTGGCTCAGAGGGAATGTTAGGATGTTTGAGGGGAGTGGGAAAGCCACTTTGTGCTGCTGAGCGGAGAGGTGAAGCCAAAGGCAGAGGACGGCTGCAGCTGCTGCCTGCCACACGAGTGTTACAGATGGTGGCATCCGGGGCTGAGAGGGGACATGCCAGCAGGAACCTGCTCAGGCTGCCTTTGAGAGATCCCGCATCTGCGTTCCGGGCTGCAGAACTGCTGGGCTTCTGCTCTTTCTGTGGTCTCTTCCTGGTCACCCTCTGAGAAGGGGTCAGATTTCCCATCCTATCAGCTCTAATTTCTGGAAACACAGCTGGATCACAAGGTGCCCATTTGTGGTTCAGAGGTGCTTCTCAGGAGCGGATGTAGGAGCAGTTTGGCTGAAGGAGCAAGCTGAATTGTGTTGTATTAGGAAGAAAGTGCCCAGAGAGTGCCCAGTGCCAGAACTGCTGGAGTGCTGAATTTCCTCCATTTTCTGTCCATGGCTGAACAGGCAGGGAGCATAACAGGCTGGAGTGGCTCCCTGTGGGGAGCCTGTGGGGATCTCACCAGCAAATGTGAATCTTGCCCTCCCTTCTTGGTTAGAAAATGTGACCTGGGGAAGTACTATGGCCTGGGAAGGTGCAGAGTGGAACAGGCCCAGGTTTTGTTGAGACAAAATTTTTCATGCCTCATTTCTGTGAGTGTCCAGCCGTCTCTGCTGTTCACAGGTTAACTTACTGATCTTTCTGTTACAGCACCATTTCTGCCATGGACCAGCAGCCCGCTGTGCCAGTATGACAGAGCATGTCCCTGAGGCACAGAACTTCCAGTCCCAGGAGAAGACACGAGGGAGGAGGTCAGGACGTGCGGAACTCCTAGGCTGGTCAGAAGGCACACTGTGAAAGGTGGATATAACAGTTTTGGGTTTGAAATACAAAGTGCTGATATTCTTGACGGCTTCTGGCAGATATAGGCATAATTTGTTTCCTTTTGTGTTTGGTTCTGTCACAGCCCACATTTCTTCCCAGAGTTACAGCTTAGAGTATTGGCAGTGGCACATGGCTGCAGGCTTCCTGTGCCTTGCAAGGCACACTGTGAGAGTGTGCAATTACCACTGATGTTTGCAGTTACAAGTGTCAAACTTATCACCTGGTTTGAGGAACACTCATGGTCTGGCAGGCTCAGATTGGGGGTGGGAAACTGACCCAGCCTTTTCACCTCCACAAGAGGCCCATGGATCCATGAAATCCATGGGAAAGGAATGCAGTTTCACTGTCTGCCACAGAAAGGTAACGCAGTATGACCATGACATGGATGACCAAAAGCACAGAGCAGGGGAGGAGGCTGGGTGGGCAGGGGGGTTCCATGAGCGTCACAACAGGTGTCATCCTCTGTTAGAGCTCTGGTCTTCACAAGATGCCAGCAGATCTCTTTGTATTACAAATGGATTGTGAATTAGTGTTGGTAACTCTGAAAGCTCCCAGAAGAATTCCTCAGTCACTGCCATTCTGCTTTCCTGTGATTTTTGTCACTTCCAGGTAAATGGGAGATTTGGAGACTAGCTTAATCCATACACGAAAAACATGTAGAATAGAGCAAATGGTAGCAAAATGGCTTCATCGCTCTCGGGACAGCGCACCCAGGTAAGTGTGGTTTTTGTGGAAGGAACAGCTACAGTCACCTTTGATCAGAGACAGCACAAGGCTGTTCCCAGTGAACAGGGGCTGGAACAGCCTGCAGATCTTACTCATTGTTTCCATTGTTCTTGGGACATTTGCACACAGAGAAAGAAAAGCAACAGCATTTTAAGCAACCCCCTTGGCTTCCAGGGACAGATATTCCTGCCTTGCTCTGCTATGGTTTTGTGAGGAAGAAATACAGCATTGCTCCATGAGAAACTTGCTCTTCTTGAAGGTGGGGTCATGCTTCTCTTTGTGGGCCCACATTTTTGGGCAAGACTAGGTTGCATTTACCAGGGATCCTGGTCCACGGCTGCCTTCCTTCCCTGAGGTCTGAGAGTCAACATTAGGGTGGAATGGACATACAGTGGACATATGGTGGACATCCATAAGCTGGAGAGGATCCCAGCAGAAGCTGAGAGCTGTGCGTTCTTGCGCTGCCTCGCTGGGTGAAGGTGCTGCTGGTTCCTGTGGATGGAGGTCGTGGCTTGTGGTGGGGCACACCTGGGCCTCTTCTTCTGTGTCACCACTGGGCTGGGATGACTGGGAAGTTGTGGTCACAACCAGCCTGATGTTCTCAACTTCCTGCAGAGCGCAAGGAGTCACTGCTGGCTGCAGAGCTGGGGACCCAGGAAGCGCCAGCCTTGGGGCAGCCCCACAGCCCCTTGAGAGCAGGGAGTTGTGTAGATTCAGGCCCTTTGGACAAACTGCCTCTGGTTATATCATGTTTAATGGTCTCTTCTGATCTCACAGGGGCAGTGTGCCTGTGATGGACAGTGCCGGGGACAGCGCAGCCCAGCCCCCCAGCCGGGTCAAAGTGATTGTCACCGTGTACAAGGACCTCATCCTGCAGCACTACGGCTTTGAGATCTGTCCAGGCCTTCCCCTGACCATTGCATCTGTCACTGCAGGTGTGTCCTCCCTGGAGGCACGGGTCTGAGAGTCCAGCATGGTATCAGGGATAAACTGCTACCTGGGATAAACAGCAGGTGTTAGGGATAAACTCCTGGCAGGGGTTTGTGGTTTCTGAGGTACCTGTTTGGTGTGTGAGCCCTGGACATGGCAGCAGAAGCCTGGATGCCTGTGGCACACAGAGTGCTAGGATGTCTCCCAGGTCCCACAGTGTGGAGCCTGTGTCAGTATCCCCATGGGTCCTTCACCTGTGCTCGCTCACTGCTGGCCTTCATGATGAAGAGAGCTGCTCAAAGTAAAGTTCTTACTGCTGTTTTATCTGAAATGCAGAGGAATAATTTAATCTGATCTTAGACAATTTCATCTAATTCTGCTGTGCCACAGAATCTGTGGTGTATAATGCACCATGCACAAAACTATTCTTGCTTCTCCCCCTCGTGCCCCAGCCAGTCAAGGATGTGTGGCCTTTGCTGAAACCATTTTTGTTTGGTGCCTGAAGCCTTTGCATGCCCAGAAACTCATATTTTGAAGCTAATTCTGCTCCTTGGGAGCCAGAGTGTGTTGTATCACAGGCCACAGTGATCTGTTGCTGAACAGAGCCTGGGCTTTCAGCCCTGTAACACAGAGAGGTTTGCTGCTGGGTGCAGGCAGTGCTGAAATCAAGCAGATCAGCTCCTCTAGCTATAGATGGGAGGGATGTAACTCCAAAACTGTGATTCTCTTTCCTATTTATATTTCATTTTTTAAAATGGATGCACAGAAGCACGTAGTTTTCACCTGTTGGTGTGAGTGTGACAGCCCTCTGTTTGGGGGGTGACTGGGGCTCTGAGCCAGGGCATGTACCCTCTGTCACCTCCCACTTCTCTTTATGTCCCTTCCCATGTGAAACACGGTGAAATTATATGAGAGTTGTGGGGGGTAAGAAGTGGGTTTTTTTCCTGCTATATTTCTCTTTCCTCCTAATCAGAAAGAATCAATCAAATTTTACTAAAGATGAGGCACAAAGAAACCTGCCCATTTGACCCTGTCCTTTGCTGATGGGAGCCCACGGCTGCATGGCCCATGTTTGGTTCCCAGTGGATTGTGTGGTGGGCTGTGACAAGGGGACAGGCATGTGCTGGAGGGTTTTCCATGAGGCAGAGGGCAAGGAAACAGGTAGGGACACACTAGGTCGTGTCAGCACCCACTGTCCTTCAACCCAGTGCCCTTATTTTGCTGTGGGAAATAATAATAATAATAATAAGTTGCCCTTATTTTGTTGAGGGAAGCAGGTGCTGGGAGGGAAGAGGAGCTCACACTGAGTGTCTCTGGACATCCCTAGCACAGATGTAGCACTTGGGGATATTAGTGGTGGACCTTGCAGTGCTGGATTAATGGATGGACTTCACGATCTTGGAGGACTTTTCCAGTGTAAATGCTGCTGTGATCCCCGGGTGGGAAGGGCTGGCCATGACTCACACTATGCTGGTTGCCCGCAGGGAGCACGGCCGAGGGGAAGCTGCAGCCGGGTGACCAGATCATCAGGATCAACTCCACCACAGTGCACGACCTGTCTGTGGAACGGGCAGCCAGCATCATCAGGTGTGCAGTGTCCCCCGTGCCTGGCCAGGCAGAAGGGCAGGGGGTGCTGGCCCTGACTGACCACGTGTCCGTGTTGCAGGGAGGCTGGAGATGAGCTGCTCCTGACCGTCCTGCGCTGCGCCTCCGTAAGTGGCTCCTCCTTGGCTCTCATGGCACCCTTTGGCATGGTCAGGGAGTGGCTGGACTGGCGTGTAGGCTGCGAGGGGCTGGCCAAAGCCATGAGGGTGCCCTGAGCATCCTCTGCTATCACACACATCCTTGGAAGGGGCTTGGGAAGAGTGGGCAGTGACTCCTCCAAGCCCGTGGTGCAGGGCCAGGCTGGCTGGTGGCATGGGCTGCAGGGAGAGGCTCTGCTCCATGCACCCTGGTGGGCTCTGGAAGGTCTGAATGTGCTTGGGGGCTCCTCCCAAATCCCCTTCTCTGTCCCTCCCATGTGTCCTAAGGGCAAGATGGGGCTGTGGCAGGCTGGGAGGCATGGGAGATTCTTACAGGTAAAGAATTGACTCTGCTTGGAAGCCACATATGAGGACACTGAGGGATTCTGCTACTGTTCTTGGGGGCCATCATACTTTACAGGGCATCTGTGCACAGGGACTTGGTGGCATTTCTGCAGAGTTCCTGAACACACATGGTGTCTTGTGAGCCTGATAGGACCCTGCCATGGTGAGAGCAAGGTTGTGTGACAACGGTGCAACGTATTCAAGTTGCCTTTGTTTGACCTTGGGCAGTTTTCTGAATGGTTTGCAGTACTCTGGGAGGCCCAGCAGAGAGGGGAAGTGCTGCCCACTTGGGGGCAGTCCCAGCGGGCAGGGGTCTGCCATCGCTGCCAGGCTCTCTGTGTGTGTTGGGTTAGGTACAGCCCCACTGCAAGCCAGCTGTTAGCAGATCCCCAGCTGTTCTGTGGGGTCTCAGCTGTGTTGTGTGATGTGGGGAGACACCTGAGCACAGCAGCTGGTTCCTGTGCAGTGACACGGGGAGAGTGTACGGCACAAGCCACACACGCCCGCTTGTGGGGCAGCCAGGGTTGGGTTCAGCAGCTGCCCGGGCAGGTCCAAAGGGCCCGTGGGAAGGCTGGGAGGGAGAGTCTCCCCAAAATACCTCTCCATGTGGGTGTGAGTGCAGGGCAGCGCAGTGGGAGCTGCCCCAGCACGCGTAGTGAGCTGTGCCCCTGCCCTCGCTGGGGCTCTCTGATCAGCCCGCGGCTGCTGCCCCGTCAAAACTCCGCTGTCGTTTCAGGGTGGCCCCAAGTCGTCGTTCCTCACCGCAGAGAAGAGGGCGAGGCTGAAAACAAACCCCGTCAAAGTGCGGTTTGCGGAGGAGGTGCTGCTGAACGGACACTCCCAGGTCAGGGGAGCGCGGCTGCGGCCGGGCCAGGGGGGCGGAGGGGATGCGGGGCTCTCCCGTGGGTGGGTGTCGGGCTGGGGCGGTGTGGCTGAGGTGCCGGTGCCGGTCTGCCCTGGGCATGGACCAGGCAGCCGGCCGCTACTGCCGCTGGAGGTGATCGGGGCACAGAGGAAGCACTGGCATCTCTGCAGGGTTTTGTCTTGATGTGCTTACTTGGACGAATGGAAGATACCCGCATGCACTGCTTCTGTCCCGTTCCCCCGTCAGACCTTAAATCATTCCTTCACCACTGCGGGAGGCAGCTGTCATCTCTTGAAGTGCTAATCCATCCATAGTGAACCCACCCTGAAGTGTGGGCATGACAAATCCTGACCCAGAGACGAGAGGTGAACGCTGATGTGTGTGCCAGGTTTATGTGCTGCTGGAGTAACTGGGCTGGCCCCTCCTGGGGACAGGTCACTGTTCAGAGGATTTGTCACTGGTCATTTTGCTTTGCTGCTAGGTGTGACAGTGTTCTCAAGCTGACAGGGTGGCAGCTTGTTCTCACATCCCTGCAGAGGGTTTCCACAGAGCATGCACAGCTACCTCTGTACCTGACCTCTGTAAGGTGAGCTGTGTCACAGCTTGTTGGGGGGTGCTGCAAGCCCATCACCGGGTTCCTGATGCTGCTGGCAGCTGAGCTGGGTGCGTAGGGCTCTGCCTGTATTGGTCTCCCTGTAGCAGAGGCAAAAACACTTGTATCCTCCCCAAAGTGTGAACAGCTCATGAAGGTATCCTTTTCTTTCTGTGTAACTTTCTAAGCTCACCGGGGTGAACTGGAGTCAACTGGGAGTCATTAGCTCTGTCGACCTTTCCTTTTGTCTTTCAGAACGAAAAAACTCTGTGGTCAAAATGCCCCTGTCTGGCTCCCTGCTCTTTAGTGCTGTTCAATTGTCCAGGTCTGACCAAGCCTTTCTGCTTTGCAGCAATGACAAACCACTCACTGTGCACTTTTCCTTTTCCCTTCCTGTCTGTCTCTTGTTCCCAGTCGCTGGTGGAACTCTCTGGTATAGCTCAGAGCCCTCCTGCACATGGGCAGAGGTGCAGCCAGAGGTGCCTGCCCATAGGGCAGTCACAGTGTGAATGCAAGTGGGGACCTCTCTCCTCCTCCTCCCTTCAGGGCAGGGGAGGGTCAGCTGTCCCTGCAGACATTTGCCAGTGTCCCTCTGGAGCCTGGGATCCTTCCCTTCCTGCCATGCTGATGCCAAGTGTGCCACCACTGCTGCGGGGCTTGTCCCTGTCCTCCCGGGGCTGTGTTCACATCCCTCAGGTGCTGGTGGCAGGGCTCTGGGCAGGGGGGCAGTGGGGCCCTCTCTGAGACAGCATCCAGGCAGCAGATCCCTCCTGCTGTTGGGAGATTTGACACCCAGATCACCAGACAGGGAATGGGAAATGGGAGGATGTGCCTAGGAAGTGGCCCCAAGCAGAGATGCCTGAGAGCTTTGGGCAGGACTGGTCATGGGGAACAGGCAGACATGAAATCACCAACAGACTCTGCTTTTCTTACAACTGGGGGTTGACTCAAGTGTCTGCCTGGAAGTTCCAGGGGCTGGAGTCTGGGCACTGGTCTCACAGCCCATGAGGTCTCAGATCTGTGCCAGTCACTGTATGACTGCAGGGTCGCAATGAATCTGGAAAAGGACCTCTTTTGAGAGTCTAAAGAGGGCACCTGTGGAGGGAATGCTGCACTCTGTGCCTCCCTAAAGCTCTGTCAGCATTGTGCTGAGCTGATCATACCTCAGCAAGTGCAGAGGAGAGACACAAACAGTGTTTAGATTGCCATTCATTTAATGACAGCATCAAGGTAGGAGAAATTAATTGAGGTGCTGAGGTCCCACTGGTGTTAGATTCCCTTTTCACCATCTGGATAGGTAACCTGTTTTGAGCAGTGAAGTATTAGCACAAAGGAAGAATAAATA
This sequence comes from Acrocephalus scirpaceus scirpaceus, assembly GCA_910950805.1. NCBI lineage: Eukaryota > Metazoa > Chordata > Aves > Passeriformes > Sylviidae > Acrocephalus > Acrocephalus scirpaceus. Next base: position 67,710,289 of record OU383776.1, on the reverse strand, counting down.
AATCTGTTGCATATTTATGATTTCTTTCTGGAAAAGCACTATGCACCACAGCAGCCCTGAGTGCTTTAGGGCTGCTCTCCTTTCCATGGGCTGACGTATTAAGGAAGCCAAAATGGGTATTATGGCCCTGAAAACTGTACAGCCTCCAGTTTCAGTAAATATACTGCTCTTGTCATCCTAATGGAGCACGGCTAAGTGATCCTTGTGGCGACGGGAAGGATCCCAGCGGCTGCGTTGTGCAGCTGAAACCCGACACTCCAGGTTGGGAACATAAATTGTTAATGAGCCTTGCTGCTGTCCTGCCTCCGCTTTCTGCAGACTGATGATGTATTTCTATATCCCTGAGCAATATGCAAGGGACAGGTCCCTGGGGAGCCTGGGGCCAGCGCCAGGCAGTGTGTTATGAGCAGCTCTAAGCTGGGGTGAATCAGCCCTACCCCAGACAGGAGGAAGGGTATGGCTGTTGAAGCTTTCACGGTTAATTCATAGTAGCTTCTGACAGCGTTCACAGAAAAAGAGAAACCTCTCTGGGTGTTCCGGCTGGATAATTGGATCTGACCAGGAGACTGCTAGTAATTTGTGCAGATGTTAAGTTTTGCTGTGTGCTGGGTGTGCAAGGCCCCCCCTCACAAGATAACTGTGACCATGGGAGCTACCAGAGGAGATGGTCAGCTGGTGTAAAACAGCATCACTGTCCTGGAGCTGGTGGAGGACCCAACAGCTGTCAAAGATGTGATGTGTTTGGGCTAGTTAAAGAGCCCAAAAGTTGGGCTAGAAAAAAGAGCAGCAGTGTTCTCTTATTTTTTCTCAGTGGTGACTTGGCAGCTTGAACCCCACAAAATGGGTATGAGAGGAACAAGGACAGGATTCAGAAGTGTTTTGTGTTTGCTCTGGCAGCACTTCCAGGGTATGTGTCCCTCTGTCTAGAGGGACTGAGGCTGTGAGGTTTGTAACCTGAGGCAGAGTTAATGAAACATGGGAGAGATCATCCTAGAAACACCATTCTTAACCCTGAGACCCTCTTGACAACTTTAGGTGATGGGACTAGTGTGCTGGTCCAAGAACATGAAAAAGATGTGTGGAATAGGAACTCCAAGAGTGGAGGAGTAAACCTGCTCAGCACTGAGCAACCAGAGGAACAATGGTGAAACTGGGAAGAAAGCTGCAAGCATTCTCTGCTGAAGGGGTGAGGTGGAGGGCTGGAAGGTGATCAGGCTGCCCCAGGAGGACAGAGGCCAAGTCCCCAGACCCTTTTCAAAACACCCAACAGAGATATTCTCACTAAGAGTGTCCTCATCTTGTCCCACATGTTTGGGACCTATCTCAGGACACTCTGGTGGCATCATCTCCTGCTCAGGAAGTGCCAGGGTAAAAAATCTCAGGGCTCAGTGAAAGCAGCAGTGTGTGTTTGACAGACTCCCCGCGGCGGTGGCAGCATGGAGGGTGTGGACAGCACCTGGGGTGGAGCTGTGGCTGCTGCTGGGGGATGGTGTCAGCGTAGGGATCCATGCTGCTTGGTGATGGGTGATGGGAGGATGCCTTTTCTGGAGGCACTGCTGGGTTTTGGTGATGAGCAGGGAGGATGACTTTCTGCTTTCAGCGCCTGCCGGATCCTGCTGTGCCGCTGGGAAGGGAAGGGTGCTCCCAGGCCGCGTGCAGCCGCTGCACTGCCCGGAGTGTTACGGTAAAGGCATTTGTTGTGCTCTCTTTCTGTCATTCTGTGCCAGAAGCATAATCAGGAGTAAAGCTTGGTGCCATGGAAGAGGGCTGCCAAGGTAGAGAAGGATTTTCCTGGATGCCAGGACTTTCCATGCCAGGCAGAGCAGCTGGTGCCCGCAGGCTGGATGCCCAAGGGTCCAGCTGCTGCTTTTCTTCTACAGGGGAGCTCCCTCCTGTTCATGCCCAATGTTCTCAAGGTGTACCTGGAGAACGGACAGACAAAGGCATTCAGGTTTGAGAGGAGCACCACTGTGAAGGTAAGGATGCTTGGCAGGCTGTTCCCACCACCGCAGTCCAACCCATCAGGAAAGGTGCGGGCAGGGCTCTTGCAGCCTCCTGGTTGCATTGACCAGGTGCTGGCATTGCTGGCATTGCTGGCTGGGCAGGCTAGGTTTTCTGAGTTCCAGCCTCATTTCTGCACTGGTAAGGATGTTTCCCTCTGGAGACATGAGCACTGATTAACCCCCTCAGGTGAAAGAGCAGCATTGGAGGGAATGATCCTCCTGAACGAAGAGTGATCCTCCCTCAGATCACTTCTGCTGGGGGCATCACAGACAGGTTGCCATCATTCCCCTGGAAACACAATGCTGCTCTGCAGAGCCATTGATCCAGCCCTTCCCATAACTGCTGTGCTTGGACAGAGCTTTACACACCTCCAGTTTTTCTGGCCTGGTTGTTGTAGCTGCTCAGTGTTTACATTGGACTTGGTAAGATTTGGCCATGGCCAGTGGTTGGAGGTCATAAATTACTTAGAGGACAGGTGGTGTCCTGCAGCAGTGCAGATGCTGTGGGAGAGATTCATGATGGACAGACATTCTGAGGCTATCAGGCTGAAAGTATATTAAGGGGAGACACAAAGAGATTTCATTTATCATGCAGCAAAAACTTCCCTCAGAAAAGGAGGAGTTTGTCTAGCTCATGCAAGCTTCACAAACCCATTGTGGTCTCTCAGGCAAGTAAGTGTTTGCAAGTCTTTTGATTTGCAGGGTCTAGAAAAAGAAAATAGTGAAATAAAGCAAGAAGGAGGAGAGGAGAGGAGAGGAGAGGAGAGGAGAGGAGAGGAGAGGAGAGGAGAGGAGAGGAGAGGAGAGGAGAGGAGAGGAGAGGAGAGGTATTTGAATGCCTGTCCCCAAGGGTTTAATTTCTAAAGGATGGATTAGCTCTTCATCTTTGACTTGAGTTTCTCAGCTCTGACATGGAACAAGTCTTCCCAGTTTTTGAGAGCAGCCCTCATGAGTGCCCTCAGAAGCATCTAAATGAGTGAAATGCTTACCAAGTTAGGTGTTTCCAGAAATTCCTCTGTGTCTTGAGACACGGGTTTCCTCCTTTGGCTTAAACCAGAGGTGAGTCAAAACATTTATGCTTGCCTCAGGAGGCTTGAGTGAGTCCAAGGGCTTTTGTTTCAATTTGCGTACAGTCAAGCCTGAGGTGATACTTTCTTTTTGCCAAAAGTAAACCTTGTTATTTCCATAACAAGTAGAATATTGACAGAATTCTCTATTACAAAGTGAAACACTAGTTTCAGTCAAATTTGGTAAGATTTTTACAATTATGGTCTCAAATTCTTGTTTATTGGAGAGAAGTGTTTCTCATCAGTTCTTTTTAGTTTCTTCACAAATCATAGAATCACAGACTGACTTGGGTTGGAAGGGACCTTAGAAATGATCCGGTTCCAACTTCCTACCATAGGCAGGGACACCTTTCACTTGCTTCAAGTCCTGTCCAGCCTGGCCTTGGATGCTTCCAGGGATCCAAAGTGTTACAGAGTTCTAGAAAGCTAGAATAGCAAACACAGCAAACACTTGGGTCAAGGGTGACAAAGTCAACACCACCTAGCTGAAAACTGTAAATCTTTGAGCATGAGGCAGTTCAGGACAGGCAGCTCCAGGAAATGGATCTGATACCTGTGGCACCTTGGAGTTTGCAAAGCTGAAGCTTCCCCACCTTGTCCTCCTGGCCTGCTGGGATGTGTTGTGCTCTGTGTGTCCATGCCTCTGCCGTTCCACAGGCTGGAGTCACGCAGTGACCCCCCTGTGGTGTGTTCTGGTGCCACATCTGAGCTCTGTCTGGCCCTGTGCCCCTGCCAGGACATTGTGCTGACGCTGCAGGAGAAGCTGTCCATCCGCAGCATCGCCCACTTCGCCCTGGTGCTGGAGGAGCAGTACAACCTGGCCAAGATCCACCTGCTGCACGAGGAGGAGCTCATTGCACAGGTGAGCAGAGCCTCCCATGCATCCCACAGCCCTGCAGGGGGGCACTGCCCCCAGGGACAGAGACCAGTAAGGGGCAGAGGGAGCTCAGCACTGCAGGTGTTACGAGAGGGGTGAGCTCAGCTCGGTCACAGTGATGCCATCCACTTCTGCCATGGTGTTCACCCACATCAGGAAGGGGCAATTTGTGAGCATCCTGAGTGCCCACAAACAGAGCAGAACCCATGGGCTGGTGTTACCTGGAGCATGGAGAGCAGTCATGGGTGACATCCTTTGTGCCACCTGTCACATCAGCCCTTCCACAGAGGACTGCTTGAGCCTTAAAACAGCTTTAAGGTAGCTGTGCATGACCTCATTTACCATTCCCTCAGTAGTCAGAGCATTTACCCAGGCAGGGGCCACTTGGATTAAATTCTGAGTCAGTACTTTGTGTCCTGTAGACATGAGGCGAGCTCGTGTGATTCTGCTGCTCTAACAGTAGTGCTGGAAGTGCCTGCTCAGGCATCTCAGCCCTGTGCTGATGGGTTTGTTGGTTGGCAGTCCACTGCAGAGGGGTTCATGGAATCATATACAATATCCTGAATGGAAACGCACACACAAGGATCATTGAGTTCAAGTCCTTCAGTGGCTGATGCTGTCAGACCACTGAGCACATGGGTCAGAGGATTTCCACTGGGTAGGATTTGCCCAGAATAAAATATGCTGATGTATAACTCAGAGTCTTGACATTGTATTGACATTACAGTGATGATTCAGGGGTCTGTTTAGGGCTGCTGTGTCTTGTGACTGTATTCCGAAGCAGAGCAGCCTGCCCCTTCCCCTGCTATTATCACACGGCCCCAAAGCCTCTGTCCTGATCACACAGAAAATGTATGGGATCAGTGGGTATTTAAATGAAGTGTTGCTGTCAAAGGGCTTCAGGGCTACTGCAGAGAAAAGAAAAAAACAGATGAAGAATCAGAGATAAAATTACAAACACTAGTGAAGTCTCCTTGTGTTTGTTAGGGATAATCTGCACTATCCCCTTGCCAGTGGCGTTAAATGATGCCTGTGGGTTTGCAGAGCAAAGGCTTATTGTGCACTCATGGAGGGCAGACTTGTGGTGTGATGCCCTTTCTCTGTTGCAGGTGGTACAGAAAAGAGAGTCCCATGATTACCGCTGCCTCTTCAGAGTGTGCTTTGTCCCCAAGGACCCCTTGGACCTCATGCAGGAAGACCCAGTGGCCTTTGAATATCTGTATCTGCAGGTGACACTGGGGCATGCCATGCTTAAGAATCCCTTTTCATCCCATTCTCATTTTTGTTTTAAACCAGAGCATGCCTCAGACTGTCTCAGCTGTATGAATGTGAAATGCAGACCACTTAAAATCAGAGCATTTCAATTCAATTTGCCTTAAATTCTTAAATCAACTTGTATGCTTGGCTGGGGATATCCTTAATGAGATGCATGGTGTCATGTTGGCAGTCTTATTCTGTGCTCTTGCTGACCTACCTGTGCTCTGTTTGCCCCAGAGCTGCAGCGATGTTCTCCAGGAGAGGTTTGCTGTGGAAATGAAGTGCAGTGTGGCATTACGTCTGGCTGCCCTGCACATACAGGAGAGGATTTATGCGTGTGCTCAGCCACAGAAAGTGTCCTTGAAATACATCGAGTAAGTGCACAGATTTCTGTGTTCTGGTGTAACTAAGCCCAGCCAAAGTAGGAGACACCTAAAAGTGGCATCAGCTCACTCTTTGCCCTGTGTTTAGCTCTGCACAGGAGTCCAAAGGGGACTGCAGCTCTTGGCTCTGCTGCCCGTTTTAGGGCAGGTTGGCCTTGTGGGCCTCCCTGTCCTTAACCCACTGAACTACTGGAGCAGTACAGACAGTGAACACCTGGGTGTGTCCTGAGGCAAAGGGAGAGTCTTATCTGTCACAAGGCCAGGGACTTGAAACTGCAGATCTCTCACACAGTGATGGTTACCCAAGCTGCTCCTGACAGCATTGATTGCAGTATCTGGAGAGAGAGGGTGCAATCATCAGCTTTGTGCAGCGAGTATATCTCTTCATCCACCAGAAGCATGCCAGAAATACCTACTCTGGGCAGTGATAGATCCTGTGAAGTATTGGGATCTGTGAGGAAATGACCAAAAAATGCTTTCAGAAGGAGCAGGTGTGCCATGCTGCATGTTGGTGCTCTTGGACTGCACCTAGACTGTTCTAGACAGTGGTGATGAGCTCATTGTTAATTACCAGGCCTTGTGTGCAGCCAGATGTGACCAGCTGTGTGTAGGGAGTGGAGACAAGGGGCAGCTACACTGCTCTCACCTCACAAGTGTTTAATGCTTGGGCTGAGTAAACTCTCCAGCAGCAGACATGGCCCCCAGTTTGGATCCAGGAAACTGAACATGATGAAATGTCATAATCTTGTCACCAAAGCAAGGTTGCATGCAAGGACAGAATCTCCATCCTCTGGATGGTGAGGGGAGATTGGGACTGTCCTGCTAATGAAGGTTGTGAATTACCTCCTGTGAAACCATGTGTAAATGGCCATTCTGCACCAAAGTGCACATTGTCCAGTCCTGCTCTCGACCTGGTGGCAGGTGCAGGTAGCAGTGAATTTGAGCCAGTGAGGCACTGGGTGTGTCACAGCCCCCCAAGGCTGCCTGGTGCCTCTGTCCTGTCCTGTGCTGCTGGGTGTCAGCGTGGCTGGGACCCTCTGTGCTCCCTCCCCTCTTTCTGCCAGGAGGGACTGGGGAATCGAAAACTTCATCTCACCCACCTTGCTTCGAAACATGAGAGGGAAGGACATCAAGAAAGCCATCAGCTACCACCTGAAGCGGAACCAGGTGCTGCTGGACCCTCGGCAGAAGGTAGTGTGTGAGCCCGTGGTGACAGTGGCCCCGAGGTGGTGGCAGTGTCCTCCCCCCACGGGTCTCCTCCTTGCGTGTCACCTAGGGCTTTTCTTGTGCTTCTCATGCTCTGTGCCCTCACTCCCTGATATCCCTGCACTGTGTGTCCTGCTGCACTTTGCTGTGGGCTGCCAGATGCTCAGTGGGTCTTGTGGGATGGTCCATGGACACCTCTGTTGCCTGTCCAGACTGAGCTTGGTGTGTTGGTCAGGCACCCAGTCCTGCACGGCAGAATGTCTCCATCCTGCAGCTGCCTGCAGTACCTGTTTCTAAACTGTGTTTCCTCTCTTGCCAAACGAAGCACACACTCACAGCAGCCCAGGTGCGCCTGAGCTACCTGCAGATCCTGGGAGAGCTGAAGATGTACAGTGGGAAGATCTTCAATGCCACCATGATGGTACGAGCTGTTTATTTACGTAATTGCTTTTGGCATGCAGTCCTACTAGCCACACAGCTTCTCCCTGTCTTGGGATATTGTGGTAGATGTTGGTAAGGGGCTTTGCTGGAGAAACTCAGTATAATTCTACTGAAGTGCCCACAGCACATACTAGCCTACAGAATAGTTATGCATGTTTTTTCTAATTAAAGGCTGTGACTCTTGCTCTTCAGATAACCCCTGTCTATATTTTGTGTGTTATAAAGTACTTGAGAAATCTGGGGAGGCTTCAAACTCTTGAAAAAAATACTGGAAACATATAAACCTCACTGTAAAAAAGAACTCTTTTTACAAGAGATTTCTTGAGTTGTTGATTTTTCTGTCAATCCCCACGTGGGTCTGTGCAGAGCTGTGAAACACATACTGTGTCACACAGGGGGCTAAGCAATGCTGGTGGGTCTGTACCAGAGCAAGACCTCACCCATGGGTGAGGTAATGCTACAGTTTACACCTACATGCAAATAGAGCAATTTCTGCCAGATTATATGTGCGTTAATTCATTTTTCATGAAGTGTCTCACCCTAACAGAAAGCATTGACATTTCTTCCAACTCCAGAAATGTCTTTGTGAAGTTTCTACCCTGCATCTGCAGCAGGTCTCACTAGGTCCATATGGGGACAACCTGGGCTGCCAGGTGACACTGCTGACAGCAGAGCACCTGCTGTCAACCACGTCTCTGGATCTGCCAGGTGGCTGGTGCATCCCTGGGGCCACCTGGAGCCATGGGAAGCTGCTGGTCCCTATGTGGGGTAAAGAGCAGGGAGCAGGCTAGTATGGCAGCCCAGCGGCAGAGAGAGTCAGTGCTGAGATCCTACAGGAGATCAGGGGGCCAAGGGGTCCCTGCCCAGGTTGTATTGACAGGTTTAACCTCTGCCCCTGCAGCTGCAGGACAGGGAGTCGTACGTGGCATTGCTGGTGGGTGCCAAGCATGGCGTGAGCCAGATCATCAACAGCAAGCTCAACATCATCACCAGCCTGGCCGAGTTCCCCAGCATCAGCAGGGTGGAGCTCAGCGAGGAGTCCGAGCGAGTGAGCACTGTCAAGATCTACCTGCAGGACCTGAAGGTGAGCAGCTGTGTGGGAACAGAAGCACAGGGGAGTCACCTGCACTATCAGCTCTTCTCAAAGGCTGAGAGTGTCAGCAGGATAAAAGGTTTAGAACAAATTTGGGAGGGAAATCTCATAGGAAGAACCAAAAACATTACTAGAGGGAAGTGATTCTTCCTGCTGAGGAAAACTGATTCTTCCTCCATCAGTGAGACAGACCAAAAGCGCAAAAGGCGAGAAAAATAAATTATGCTTCTTTGTCTGTGCCTCCTGCAAATCAGACTAAGGGAAGTATGAGGCAGAGGGGGTGCCTTGTCCTTGTGCAGCCTGTTCCTGCAGACTGTGGTACAAACAATATTTTTTTATTCTAATCTTTTTTTACCCTTTTCTCCCCCACACCTCCAAAAAATAAAACAAACCAAAAAAGCTGCTTACTCTGCTGCTGGAATCAAACAGTGCGAAGGATCTCGTCTGCCTCATCGTTGGTTACTACAGACTCTTTGTAGATGCAAACGCCTCCATATTTACCTGGGGAGAGAAAAAACAGCAACTGCACCGTGTCTCAGCTGAAGAAGGTTTAAAAACAACAGCCTTTTTTCACAAAGGATGGGGAGGACGTGGGTGGATGACCCCAGCTCCTGGGAACAGCATCCTGTGGGAGCAATAACCGGGGGCTGTGTGGTGGTACTTGCAGATGATTAAGGCTGGACTTGATGATCCTAGAGGGCTTTTCCAACCTTCATGGTGCCAGGATTCTGTGGTAGCTACAGGCTTGTGGGAGTTGCAGACCAAGGCTTGGGGCAAGGGGTCAATTGGCAGCTGCCCTGCAGCTCCAGGGTGCGTCTCTGGGCTAGAAACACCCCACAGGTGCAGATGCACCTTCCCTTGTTGGCTGGTGAGCTGGCGAGGGCTGAGCCCCCTGGAGCCGGCAGGGGAGGGTCTGGCTGACCCCTTCCCCACCCACCTTGTCACCCCAGGATGGGCTGACAAGTTCGTTTAAATCCCAGGGTATGAATCTCGAGCCTGCAGCGACTCTGAAGATTCCTGGGACCTGGATTCCACCTCGGAGCGTCGCACGGACACCGCCGTGGCGTGTGGCGGTGCGGAGCGGCAGGGAGAGCCCCGCAGCCCCGGGGGCAGCAGCGCAGAGCCCTCGACTGGAGGGGGTGACCCGCGGGACGGGGGTGACAACGCCACCGACAGCACATCCGAGGCGTCCGACTCGGCCAACACCGAGAGCCGAGGGTTCAAGACGAGCGGCTCTAGTGACTCCATGGATGCGCTGGAGGAAGATGAGCTGGAAGCGTGCTCTTCCTCTAGGCCAGAGCTGTTCCACTTTTACACGCCGACCGTGCAGGAGATGAGCAGTTCCGACAGGAGCTTCGTGCCGGTGTGTGCCGCGGGCAGCCCCGGCGGGGCGGGAGCCGGGGACTATTTCTGCTTCCTGCAGGTGCCGCCGGCAGAGCAGGCGGGGCCCGGGGGCAGCCCCTCGGGGCAGGGCGCGGGGGCGTCCACTCTGGAGGCCAGGCTGTCCGAGGTGGACACCACGGGCTACTACAGCCTGTGCTACAGCACATCCCCCGCGGGCAGCGCGCAGGGCGGCAGCGCCGGCCCGGGGCACCGCGCTTCAGCCCAGGAAGGGCGCAGCACAGCGGACAGCGACCTCCTCCTGAGGCCACCGCCGGGCTTCAGTGACTCCAGCTCCGAAGAGGAGTTCTACGATGCTGCGGACAGGCTCAGCCCTCCGGA